>JARFYF010000065.1:19721883-19742776 GCA_030265395.1 Rhina ancylostomus
CTTCCGATCTCTGAGGCAAGATTCCTTCCAGTTACTGCCTGTGTTTGTCCTGAGGAAGTATCCTGACTCCAGTCTTGCATCGGTGTGCCGCATTTGTGTTCTCTGTGAGTTTGCTCAACATTGTGACAATAGAATGGTTAATCTGGAACTAAAACCAACAGCAGCAAACCATAGATTGAGCACACTGCACATATCTATTAACCATACTGATAAAAGATGAAGTTGTTCTGGAAGGGTGCAAATTAAATTTCTGTGAACGTTGAATTAATTGTGTTGTGAAACAGCAAGAAATAAACAGATAAGCAAGAGTAATTTTGTTCGTCCAGGGATTTTCACAATAAAGCGATTAAAATAGAGTGAAATCTAAAGGACAAGTTTTTTTTTTGTTCTGAACAAAGAAATAAAACGTGTGAAGTGATTTAAATTTATTGGTAGCAGGAGTAGAGGGAAGAGGAGGATCCATTTATAACCAGGAGATTTCAGGGGTCCGCACTCTCTGCCTGAACGTGTATTGGAGGAGACGCCCTGTGCTACTTCGGCACGACATGGAACCGTATCACAAAGAGTTCTGACTTGCGGCGCTGCAGACCTTGCGCGCGAAAGTGCAGTCAGAGTTGGTATTTGTTTACAGACAGGCAGGGCGGCGTTTGGCTGAATGGCTTGGTTCTTCTCGATGTAATGTATCTTATTCCTTGTTTCTCTGAGGAAAGAGCCTATGGAAACCTAACAGAAACAGACTTTGTGTCAGGAATCCTGCTAACCATCAAAATGTGTGTTCCTTATGAATCACTGTTGGATCGAATCTACCGTTCAAATTATAAAGCGAGTATGGAGTCGTTAAGAGATTTGTATGAATGTTATTGATGGAGTTTACACTTTATTGATGGTTGAACTAATTTAATAATTTTCGGGTATTTCACCGTGTTCTTCAGCTGCTCGCGCAATTTGTTCTAGGTAACGGCGTAAATACACGTGTTGATGCAGGAACTGTGGGCTTGCAGCGTGTATCCCGTTTCATCCGTGACACAACGATGGTCAGAAAAAGAAGAATAAAAGCGGACGTTAGTAATTCGACGTTATGTGTTGTACCCAACCCGATTCACCCAGAATACCATAAAGCTGTCTGTTATACTGAAGAGTAAAACGAATGATTGTCTTTGCTGTCTTCGGCTACTTGTCATTTTCTCCATTGCTGCGGCCCGGAGCTCCCCCTGCGGACTCTGCTGGCTACTAAAATCCTTCTGAATATAGAGAATATTGAGCCGCAAAATCAAAACGAATGGGGCACAATGGGTTAAAATAAAAGGAAAGAGTTCGAATGCTGCCCTTACGGGAGAAGTAAAGAAGCGTTGTGAGGAGCACAACCCCAGGGAATATTGTGAATGATGTATTCATATTCAAGTATAAAGACCATCGGACAGTCACTGAACATCCCACCACACTCACGGTCCCGATAACCACAGTAGCCTTTCTCTTGGTGCGCTATTTTGTTTCAGCTTCCCACATCAAATGGCCACAAATCGATCAAAGGTGAAAGTGACTATCAGCCAGACAGAGACCGCGGTGCTGGCATTGACCAGGACTTCATTGAGATGACAGACTGGAGTACTGCGCAGGAATGAATGGGAGAAATAGATCGAAACAATCGAACTGAATAAAAGAATTAACTAAACGACCAGGAGATCGGATGCTCCCATCCCCACCAGGGAGTGATTGATACATTTGGAGAGACCGCACTTTCCTCGGAACAGGATAATAATCGCGAACAAGTTCACTGCAAAAGAAAGAAAGGAAGTAGAGAAATTTCTGACTGGATCCGGAGCTAACGCTGAGGCTCAGTGAAATTTCCAGCTCTTTTCCTGCTCGGACTGGAACAAAAGACTTTGACCCGGTAACGCGTTCCAAGTAACTAACAACATTGCCGGAAATATCAATGCAGGAAAAGAATAGAAAGGCAACTGGAGGCTGTGGAGATGGTAAAAGTGAGATGGAGAAAATGTGAAGGAAACAAACAAGTGAGATGGTCAGGAGCGGTTTTGGAACCGGAGACAGTGAAGGAAATATGAGGAAGCAAAGTATCAAACAGAGTTCGAGGAGAGGCAGCGATGCCCACAGAGGCACTGCAGCGGATAATGTGAGGAACTCTAATGCAGTACTTGCACTAACACATCCAACTGACTCATGCAAAATTTATTCAACATTCACCATCTCGGAATAATGAGTCCACGCAGGAATGTATTCAAGGAAAAAATACCATTGCTGGAATAATTAATTCTAAAATAGGTGTCTGTTCTGTTCCGTACCGCATTAAAACTATGTTTAGAATATACGAGTTTAAAAATAAAGTACAACATCGGGGAGTTTTATCAAATATACGGAGGTCCTGGTTGAGATATACATCCAGAGAGAGCAATCTTCCAAACTTGGGTATACCCTCAGGAATCTGTGAGTGGAATTTCCTCACCGTCATTGTTGTCAGTTTTATTAATCCCTTCTGCGGGACTACTCACATCGCTGTCTGTCCCCCTCTCCCTCTCACTATGTCTCGCCTCCGTTTCCGTTTCCCTTCTATTTTGTTTCTCTCTCCCTACCTCATTCCACAGCGCCCAGTGATTCCTCATAGATTGTTCTGTCTCATTCAGACTGAACAGTCTGTGACTGGGATTCACAGAACCATGCACATACATGGCAGCTAATGATAGTATTTGTCAGTTCACGTCCAGACCAGTTGGACATTGCACAAGATATCATTATCCCAATATTGTAGAACTTAACAAAATACAATGGAGAATCAATAGGGGCTTCCTTCTTCCTTCTTCCTCTTTATCAGCCCAAAAAAAGTCTTCCATCATTTCCTTCTAATGCCATTACCTTATCATTCCTGAAGAATGCCATTACCTTAGAATTCTTGTAGAATTGCGTTTTTCCTTGTTGTGATTCTGCAGTGCCGAGTCCTCTCAGCGGTGTCCTCTCCAGCACAATTGTATAATTTGATGTGGACAAGTACGAAAACAAAGTTACTCAATTCAACTGTTCATATTTATCTTGTTACTGAAATCTACATTGCACATTTCATGTGCAGTGCAACAATAACGGTATCAAATACAAACAGACCTGATAATAATTGAAATTCCTTCTGCGATAACTACAAAATACACGAGAGGGCGGGATTGTGCAAATAACAACGTGCAAGCATTTGTACGCTGTGAGAAATCTGCAGATTTGTGGACGGATTCCTGGCTGCCACGGTACAATGCAAACTACATCAACATGTAAACATCTCACTTTATTCCGACTTCATCTTGGAGATGGGGAGAACAGAGATATGACATCAAGTGAAAACTCTGGTTGTCTGTCCCTTTGCCTCTCCGAATTCCACCCTCCCCCACTTTTCTCTCTCTCTCGATCTATCACTGCACTCTACGTTCACATTTGCTCTCTGCACACAGTGCGCCTTTCCTGGTCTCCTTCCCTCTATCCCGATCCTGACACCCTCCTCCTTACTCTTTAGTCAAAGACATTTAACATGTGTTCAGTGGTAATTACAGTCGCCATTTTCAACCCCAACTAATCCAATTATTCACAGGTGGAATATTCCAGTGCAGGAAATATCCTCTTAAATCGCACTCCTCGGTCACTACAGTCGGACATCCTGTGTGACAGGGTCATAGTCATCAAGACATAAAGCACAGATACAGGCCCTTCGGCACACTGGGTACACGCATCATCACCCATTTACACCGATCCCATTTTATTCCCATAACATTACCATCAACTCCTTCCCGTTGTCTACCACACACACGCGAGGAAGATATTACAAATCAATTAACCTGCCCGCCATGTACGCTCTTCTACCTTGGAAATGCCCCGGGTTCACTGGTCTTGGTGCTTGTTGAAAGTCAATTGTTTATCTGTCATGCATGTGGGCCGAAGAGCCGAATGTCCTGAACTCATGATGAGCCGTAAAACAAAAAACAAATCAGAAAATGCTGGAAATACCGAGAACACGTGGGAGCAGTGAGCACAGTGGGTAATAACCCAGGTGCGGGGAATGGGAAACGGGAGCAGGGACACGGAGTGAACACTGAGAACAGTGATGACAACCCAGGTGTGGGGAATGGGAACCTGGAGCAGATACACAGGGTGGGCAGTCAGCACAGCGATAATAAACCTTGTGTGGGGAATGGGATCCGGGAGCAAGGACACGGGGTGTGCAGTGAGCACAGCGATAATAATCCGATGAAAGGGAAAGTAAGAAACAAAGAAACGAAAGCAAGAAGAAATAGAAAATTGGAAGATAAAGAAGGGAAATAAGTCAGGAACGAAGGAAAAGCCAGTAAAGAAAAGGAGATGTTGTCAGGAAAATATTAAACAGAAAATTAAAAGAAAGGAGTGAGCAAAATTCACATCAGAGCAAAGTAATATACCAGGGCTTCCAATAGTAGAACATGCCTATGGAAACGCACTGGGCCCGTAACTCAGTGGAGGATAGATCTAAACCATCCTCTGTTATTTGATTTGTTGTCAACAACCATGCATTTCACAGAGGATGTGGGATCTGATGATATTTTCCATAAAACGAAACCATAAAGATGGATCCGGGAATTGTCGGGCCCGTGAGGGTTACAGATGGGAACATTCCGGCGGAGTTCAGGCGTGACTGGAGCTCTGAACACAGAGCACAGAAAGTGCAGGCGATACCCGTCATGTTGCTGTCCGTGATGGAGCGTGTCATTTCAGGGGAAGAGTCGGCTTTCATTTCTTGGAGCGGTTGAGGTTAATGGGGACCTAACAGAGAGGTATCAAATGATGAGGGGCGTGGACTTGTTAGATTGGTGGAACTTTTTTTCCCAACAGCAGAGGTGATTTAAATTGGAAGACATCTGAGGAAGACAGCAGAGGCTTGTGGATGGCGGAGGCTGGGATTATTATAATATGTAATAATTACCTAGATGAGGACTTGGATGGCCAAGGCATTGAAGGTTACCTACAAAGTGTCGGTAATTGCGATGAGTGTAACTGGGTACTATGTGATCAGTATGGACATGGTGGGCGAAATGTCTCCTGTCTGTGCTGTATGAATCTATGTAATGGTGACCGAATGAAGGGAGTAAATGCCCTTAAAATATAAACGTTCTCATTGAATGCACATGGAATGAGTAGAGAAGTTTGACGAGATAAACATAGACAGTGCGGTTGGTGAATGTACTGAAGTCACTCAGTATGAACACATCACCTGTACATGTTGGGATGTATCCCAGTTTGCTGTGGGGATCTGGAATAGAGAGAAAGCTGAAAATTGCATTCAATGACCTGGAAAAAGGTGAGTGACGGGAATTCCATCCCTGATCCACTGCCCAACTCACAATTAATAACAATGAATAAAATGAGAATGGATCTCTCACACTCCATGAGAAACATCACACTAAAAGTATTTACAAATCCTTCGCTGCCTTGCCGGAGCAAGTCACTCGGCCCCTGGAGTTCTGTACCGATCGTGTTCTGTAACAACTTCGTTTTTCTTTCAGTTCTGATACAAGGAGATTAACATTCTACAAGCTGCAATGGCGGGGGATCGAACCGACGTCCACTGCTTGAAAGGCAACTATCTTCACCACCATAGCATTATCTCTACATGGAACCACAGACCGTTTCTCCACTCTGCCATCACCATCGACAGTACGATGGTGGAAGGAAATGGGCAAAACCCTTTGAGGAATCAGTCGCCAAGCTCCTTCTGAAATATCTTTTTTGGTTCAATTGCAGTTCCTGTTCCTTACAGATGATGTCGCCATCCTCCAACAGATGTGAGATATAAAGAACAGAGAACTGTGCAGCGCTGGACAGGCCATTAAGCCCACGATATTGTGCCAATCCTGACGCTAATTCATACTAACTGTCCTCCTGTGTATCGTCCATATCCCTTCATATTCATGTGTCTGTTCCAAAGCCTCTTAAACTCCAGCAAACAGTCTGTTTCCACTACATCGCCTGGTAACACAAGCCAGGCATCTACCAGTCCCTGCATAAAAAAACTTGCCTCTCACGTCGCCTTCATACTTCCCCCATCTAACTTTAAAAGCACAGCACGAGTTGATGTTGAGCTGCACAGCATGTTGCACAGCAGCTCATGTTTATTCACCTGGCATCGCGCTCAAGTGAGAGTTGACCACTGAAATAGTTGAAGAGCTACAAATGAATCTCACATCACCTCCGGGCAAAATAACTCCTGATTGTAAATGTCCTTTCGACAACTCGCACTGAGCATATATGGGAGTCCACCTTCGGCCAGTGTTTGAACACTGCGATGAAAAAATTGCGAGAGAAGCCTGAGGACCCTCCAGTGACGCAGTGAGAAGTGGGTGTCTGAAAGGCGATTGCTGTGAATCTAGAAGTCCTCTTGTTACTTAACAGTTGAATAATAGATCACACGCTAACACTGGTTCCCTGATGGTTCGTGTCCGCTCCTGTCCTACAGGAGACTGGATTTCAATTCTGCGATTGGGAGAGGGTTTATTTCGGTTTCCAGATATAACCAGATGATATTTTAAATTTTTAAAAAATGGTCGCATTGGACAAAGGGTTTGCTTTAGAATTGATCAGTTCATTGGACATTCGGCATGTGGAACAGCGTGGTCTTCAGTGAGCCCTGGACGGGAAAGTCTCCCGATTAGAAATAACTTTATGTTCAGCCTCTTTTACAAAATATACCCTCATCGAGTTTGTATCTCAGCTCCATTCGGTGTTGTATTCAGTGACCGAGTCCGAAACACCCAGCACATCAAATTGGGGCAGTTCCAGTCGGATGAGATGTTAAATGAGGGTAATTGCCCTTGACATCAAATCATCATTTGTCCGAGTATGACACTGAGGAACTCTGGCTCAATGGAAGTCAATGGGAACAGTGGGGAAAGCTTTTCGATGGCTGGAATCATGACAGGTTCAAATAACATGTCGTCATGGTTGGAGGCTGACGACCGGACCTCTCTGCAGGAGTTCCCCAGGGTGCTGACCTATGTCCAAATATCTTCAGTTGCTTCACCAATGATCGTTGTTCAATCGTCAGGACAGAATCAGTGGCGTCCACGAATGATTGCGCAAGATTCAGCATCATTCACGACCTCTCAGATAATGCAGCAGTCCACATCCAAATGCAGCAATACATGGAGAATATCCAGGCCTGGAATGATACTGGCAAGTAACTTTCCTGCCACACATGTGCCAGAAGATGACGACATCCATCAAGCAAAAAAATCGTGCTATCGTCCCCATGACAATTCAATGATATTGCCTTCACTGAATTCTCCACTATCAATATCCTGAGGGTTACCTTTGACTACAAACTGGACTGGAGTATCCACATACACAACGTGGTAACAAGAGTAGGTCCAAGGCAAGGAATCGTGCGGCGCGCAACTCCCCTCCGAACTCCCCCAAACTAGAGCACCTTCCATAAGGCTAAAGCCAGGGGTGTAGTGGAATAATCTCCACGTGCCTCGTTGACTGTCGTCTCATGAACAGTCGCGGAGATGGACGTGACACCAAACGGCTTGATTGACACTCTTCCACAACCAATCACCTACTCCACCACCGACGCACACCAGAGGCAGTTTTTACCATCCACGTGATGCACTGCAGTAAATTTGCAAGAGTCCTTCACGCAGCAACTTCTAAACTCGGGACCTCGATCAGGTACAAGGACAAGACAACAAAATCATGGCATCACAACTCTCTGGAAGTTTCCCTCAAAGGTACATAGCATTCCGACTTGGAAACATGTCCTCATTCCTTAACCGTCGTTTGACCAAAATTCTGGAATTCTATCTGAAACGCTTCGTACGGAAAGATCTCAGATTTAGATTTTTTGCAGTGGACGATTCTCGAGATTAATGATGCTCGGTCCCTCCCCCGGCCCCGGATTCTTCTTTCAGACTCTGATACCAATGAACACGGTAGAGCGCCCTGAAAGGTTAATTCTGTGACGTCAGCCGGACGTGCTGATGCGCCGAAGATCTCTGCTGAGGGTCCTGATTGAAAGCCGGCAGCAAGGCCCATGCGCGGTCTGCTGCAGCTCTGCTTCTGAGCGCCGATCCGTCTGTCAGTGGCAGAACGTTTCAAGCTGCTGGCAATGGAGATCACCCGGGATACGGCAGTACCGTTTAGTCCCAGTCTGATATCCATTACTTTTGGGATGAAAGGTGACGGACCAAATGTCTTCCTAAAGTTCAAATACGTCAGCACCAGCACGCCATTACCTAGACGTGTTCTCCAATGCACTCCAGTTGATATGTTAAGGATGCCTTCCCTTCAATAAAATCCGACTTGATGAGCTCCAATCCCATTAAAATTTTCCACATTTCCTATTATTGGGCTTTTTTGTATACTGGATTCCAGTTTGTTTCCCCACTCTTATCGCATCTGACTAACTCTTTGTGAAGCTATTTGTTTTGCCTTCTTTACTTTTTTTAAACAAAAATATTGTCACCTTTGTCACGCTCTACCCTGTAGGAACAGTTCCAGAGCGCAAATAATTTTAGAAGATGGCCAACAATTGAATCGCTGTTTCCATCATGACTTCCTCTTGTTTATCTTTGAGGGTTTCTACAGATGAAAAGAATGCAGCATTTGACGGAGCGCGACATCAACAGATGCTGATAAAACTGAAGTTAACGAGAACCAAAGGGAGGACACTGCAAGGGTCGGAGTCATCTCCCCACAAAGGAAAATCATGCGGTTGTCACTTGTTAATTATCCTAGCCTCAGGATATCACGGCAGAATTTCTCCCCCAGGCTCAAACACATTCCGCTGTTGCATCAACGACTTCCCTTCCTCACAAGTGGGGATATTTGATGAAAATTTAATGATCTTCCAGCTCCCCCGGAAATAAGCCACGCCACGCCTCAGTGCGCCAAGACATCCGGGGGTCCAAAATCCATTCACAAGTAATGTATACATAACAGAGGTTCTGGGCAATGACTATCTCCGTCAAGAGAGGATCAATCCATCGAATATCGGCATTCTCTTGTTTTACCATCAATAAGTTTCCGAACATCAAAACCCCGGTTATTGCGATTGATCAGAACCTTAACTGGACCAACAACGGAAACACTGTGACCACTGAGACCGGAGTGCCCTGGGATATTATCAGAAATTTAGTCTTACAGTGGACAGAGACTGGACAGGAGCGGAGCTTAATTTTGCGGTCAACTACGTATCATTGAAAAGGTAGAGATTTGATTTCTTCATAGCTGATGTGAGTTATATGAAACGTTATTTATAGTTCATCAGCCATTGCAGCTGGCGACTCTCGGTTGAATAATTCTTGTGCGTTGTGTGAAAGAAATCTATTGGATCATGGCGACATCAAGCGGACGGACCCGTAATTGCAACGGAGTGTATTTCAACTGAAGCAACACACAAGATGCTGGAGGAACTCAATGGGTCAGGTTGCTTCTGCGAAGGAACATTTGACGTTTCGGGACGAGACGCTTCATCTTGACCGGAAAAGTCGATAATCTTTTTCCCTCCATAGATGCTGCATGACCCCTGGAGTTTCTTCAGCATATTGTGTGTTGCTTCAGATTTCCATCATCTGCAGTCTCCATTTGGTCTCCATTTCATCGGAAACAGGAAAAGGTGAAACTCGCTGCCTCTGCACTGTTGGGGTTATATCTATGAGCAAAAATGCATGCACAGCTGTAAAACTAAACAGGAGTAGCGATGAATGCAAGAGATGTAACATCGCCATTTATTGAAAATGGATCAGGAAGAAAATTCTCATCCCTCATCTTTTCCCAGTAAATCGGTGAATGGATCTGCCCAGTTTCGCGCTCTCTCTCCATTCCAGATTTCTACAACAAACTGTATGCACATCCACATCCCAACATGTCCAGATGATACCTTCACAGTAAGCGACGTCAGTCTATTCACCACACGCTCGTTTTCCATTTGCACCCTGCAGAATATCGCCTTTCGCTCCCCTGCGTTCGATTTATTCCATCCCTTGCCTCTCACAGACCCATGAGACGTCTTCATTCACAGTCTCAGTCAGGATCTCTGTTCCACAGTATCATTGCCATTTTTAACCCTGACTGTCCCTTGGTTTCGACCACACAAAATTCTGGAGGAATTCAGAAGGTCAGGTAGCAACGATGGAGGGAAATAAACAATCGGCGCTTCAGATCGAGACCCTTAATAAAGAGCTTTTGTGTTCCTCCAGCAATTTGTGTTTGTTTCTCCAGATTCCAGCAACTACAGATTTTGTTTTTGCGTCACAGTTCTCTTGCGTTACAGCTCTTAAATGGGCGTATGCACTGGGCGTTCGAATACCCCTTTCTGTCACAGGCCACACGGCATTCTCTCTGGGTGTTCAAAGCGACTATCGATTTATTTGTTTTTGCTAATTCTCCTCCCGAGTACCCATTTCTCGACCCGTTCTCCAAAGGGAATGGACTCTGCCTGTGCATTCATCCTATGTCCGTTGTAACTTCAGCTGCATTGATGAAATCTCCTGGCAAGCTCCTCTGCATCAAGGGGAGTATCCCCCGACTTCTCCAGTCTATTAATACAACTGAATACTGTTATCGCTGTAATTATTCCAATAAATACTCCAAGCGCCCACTGTAGAAGCCATTGCAGCTTCTCTTTCAACTGATGCCGTCAATACAGATCTTTCTCTTCGTGATTCTGATTTAGGGCATCTTCTGTTTTCCATTTATTCGGACACCATTATCCATGCGTGGCCGAACCCAATGGTTCAGGAAGGTTCATCAGGATTTTCTTCCCAACGTCGATCTGTGCAATGGCTAGGACTCCGTCTGCGTTTCTTGCCACAACCTGCCTCGCCGCTTCCAAAGGGTTGTTCAGGAATTCCATTCTGTTGCACGATGATGACGACACCAGCTGGAAGGAACAGGAACAGCACGGAGCGAGACCTGATCCGCATGAAGCAGGTCAGGGATTGATCTCCCATTCCTCCTCCTTCCAGGTTATCTAAGTTGTAAGAGTCAAAGCAGCAAATCACCGAGAGGATAAGATGTCCCTTCACACCGCGTGACGGGTGTCCATTGTTGAGCAGGGCTTCTTTCTAATAGGCTCATTCTCGACTATCAAAATTTACACCAGATTTGGGAGATACGTTTTCTGCAGTGATACTTTGAATGGGTTCAGGTATGGCGGTGACATGGGAAGCATAGCTGTATCTGTGTAAGAATGAGCTTCCCACTGAGTGGAATCTAAATGTGCAGTGTTCTGCAGAAAGCAACATCGAAACATAAACACTGTATTCTAAAATGCGACAGCAACAAAAGCGCATTTGAAATCACTTTTTTCCTCTGGCGTAAAAGGGATGCAGAAGAGAGGTCAGTTCAGACAACAGTGTCAACGTTGCTTGGCCCAGAATTCAGAGGACGAGGAATAAAACCTTCCTCAGTTCCTTGGGCTCTCATTACCAGTATAACCGAGAGCACGCTCAGAAAATCACCTTCATTCCCTCAGCAGCAAAACCTCCGACTGCTACAAACTCACCACAGCCGTGTGCCCGATTCTGGTAACAATTCCGTCAGCGGCCCCTCTGCACCATCGGACCAACACTTCACCACAGGGATACCGGGGGAATGGCCACAGCGAGGAGACAAGCAGTAGAATCTGATATTTGTACACAGAGCGACATCTGTACACGGCAGAGAATATCTTTACACAGCGGACTATTTTTCTTGTTGTTATTGATACGTTTATCCAATAGGGGAGTTATTGCAGCATTGTCATATCAGACACCTCATGAAATTAAAATTTATATCCACTACAAAGTAACTTTTGAAGCACCGTTGGATAGCTTAACAATAGTGAACATCGTTGCAAAAGGAAAACTAGATAACTGGTGCAGAGAAGAAGTGGTCGATGGCGAACATGCCGTGTGGTGTGCTGAACAGGGAGAGTAGTGTTTTGGATTAGTTATTACTTCCTGAGGCTGGAAGTTGGGTGGAGGCCATGATGGAGTTGAACGCCTGAAGGAAGGAAGTGCTCAATTCTGACTGCGGAAACTGCATTGGCAAAGGAAAGGGGTCAGTTTGAGTCGCTGGATTCACTGCTCACTGGGGAGAAATGGGCTGCATTTATGGATGACTAAGTTGCCAACACAATTGTATGATAATTCTAAATGGGGCCGTTCACGGACAAAGATCAGTCTTGTGTTATTAAAGATACCAGCCTTATTTCCACCAGGGACAATGTTGAAGTAATGCCGAACTCTTTGATGTCTGTGTGTTAAATCGTCCCAGTATTTCCAATAGAGACAATGGTGCTGTTGCAATGTGTTTGTTCAAGTGAGTGTAAAAAAAGGCACAATTGTTTTTCTGTAACCGAGTCACTGAAGTCTGATTCTCTGTACAAATCAAACTTATTGGAGAGGTTCAGATCAGATTATCTGCAGGAGTTGAGGCTTCCGAAGATGAGGTCACTGGAGAAACTACGTCACAGCTTCTCACTGAAATGCAATATACAGTAATCACGCGGATACAAGACGTTGACTCTCCTGTTCATTCAGTGTCTGGAATTGCGGGTAAGCCGCTGTCTCAGCTGCCGTTAGTGGGAATTGATGTCTCATTCCAATCCTAGTTTGTTTCGCTGCTTGTTGCCACCTGTCCAACTTCTGCATTTCGAAAAAAAATTGAATGGAGGCACGACAGTAGGCTCTGAGATCTGCAGCAAAAACAAATTGCCGGAGCAGCTCAGCAGTTAGAACAACATCTTTGGAACTTAGCAAATCAGACTGCTGCGGCCTGAGCTATTACGTTCCTCCATCAGCAGGTCAGAGAGCCGCAGTCTGACCAACTGTGTTCCTCGAGTAGCAGGTCAAACAGCCGCGGCCTGACCTACTGCGTTCCTCCTGCAGCTTGTTCTTTGTGTTTCCCTCAATAATGGCAAGTGATTTTGGTGCGTGCCAAACTCTGCGCGTTTGGTTTGGAGCAGCTGCATCTGCAGTTTTTCTGCCTGGCTGCGGGATGATTGTAAATTTTGTGGGAGCGGATTTTGGGTCAGGGATATGGATCAGATCATCGATAGGTGGTAAAAGGTATGAAAAGTTTCTTCAATAAATGAGAATGAAGTGATTGAATATGAGGCAGTTTATGGAGCTTTCAGTGAAATTCTCTATTGTGGCTAATAGTTATCAATGTTGTAAAATGTGATTCTATCATACCGGTATCCGACAGCGCCCCGCATGTCTGACTACCGGACCGAGCTTGCTACAGTCTGTTGAAATCCCCTCCCTGCCTCCCTGTGATGTACTCAGTGGGAGGCGACATGTCTGGAAATGAGCTTGTGTCAGACCGCACTGTACCTGCTGGAACCGGCCGTACTTCTGTTGGAAAACCAAAAATATGGCAGATGGTAGAATGTTAAACTAAAGCAGAAAATGCTGGAAGAACTCGGCCCGGAAAGCAGCGTGTGTGGGAAGAAATAAACAGATATCACTTCAAGTTAGGGCCCTTCTCAGAACACTTTTGTGGAAGGATACGGTCCCGAAACGGTATCTCTCTCCACAGATGACGTTCGTCGGACTGAGTGTTTGCAGAAATTCCTGTTTTGCTCCGTCGTCCTGTTGATCTGTCGGTGTTTGGTACATAGAGCACTGCCGCCATTCCATTCACGACGAGACGCGGACTGCGACTGAAAAGCTGATCCATCGCTTAATGCTCCTGAGGAGAGAGTTAACCAGAAGGTACTTCTCTGTCACCTCAAATTTCCATCATCAGTAAACAATCCCTATCCAGACCTGACTCAGTTTACATGATACCGTTAACACCTTCTCTGTCGTTATCCACATTACTCCCTCTCTCGCCCCTACGCATGATACAGGAACCAGTTTCCACCGCTCGATGCAACAAAATAGAATTATCACCGGATCCCCTCGAAATGCTGTGTTGGTTCCGCGTCTGAGAAATAATTTGTTTTTCTCTCTCTTACAGTTAACTTCGTGGTGATTGTAATCCTGTCCAAAGCAAGTTTCGGTCCATCCAAATGTATCATCGCTACCCGGTGGGAATGGCAGCGGCCGATCTCCTGATGTTTATCTCGGACTCCCTGCTGAGGTGGACTGCGTGGATTTATTCTCCACGATCATTCCTCCGCATCACTCCCTTGTGCAGTCTCCCCGAATAACGGTTCTTTGGAAGCACCGGGATCTCTGTCTGGCTGACAGTCGCTTTCACTTTTGCTCGATTTGTGGCCACTTCTTGTGAGAAGCTGAAATCAAAATATTGCACTGAGAGACCGGCGGCTGTGGCTGTCGGGGCAGTGTGTTCACTGGGCTGTTGGAGAGCACACAATCCAGCTTTCCATCATAATTGATAATGTTCCCTGCTTCTGTGTCACCAAACCTATCTACTATACATTCCCTTCATGGGGGCATTTGAGATGTGTGACCACATTTTAATCCCTTTGGTCCCATTGATTCCGATTTTACTGAAGAATGTTCTGACGGTCAGACGGATCTTAGCGGCCAGCATTGTCCGCAGGGGGCTCCGAGGCTGCAGTAACGGAGATAATGTCAAGGATGCGGCGATGGCAAACCGAAGAAAATCCATCGTTTAACTCTTCAGTATAACCGGCAGTTTCGTACTGTTGTGGGTTTCACAGCTGGTGTGTACAACAGCAGCGAATTACAAATATGTAACATTATCCCGTCACAGATCGCCGTTACATCTCAGAATACACAGCCGGAATGTTGCAACTTCTCAGTTCCCGTACCAGCACGTGTATTTACGCCATGACTCAGAGGAAATTCTGCGAGTAGCTGAAAAAGGCGGTGAAATATCCGCTGATTCCGATTATGAGAATAATTAAACCATAGAAAAACATTGTATGAAACAGTGTAATCAAATCTACCTGCCTGCTCCCTAACTCCTATCTTCGACTCGACAGAAAGTGAAAATATGTTACCTGTGAACACTCACAATGTTTTATGGATACACCACAGAGACATTCGATCCGGATGCATCACGGCTTGGTATGGCATCTGTACTGACTAAGACCGCAATAACCTGCATAGAGTTATGAACACAGATCAGTCCATCCCGAAAACCAGCCTCCCCTCCTTTGACTCTGTCTACACTTCCCACTGCTTACATAAATCAGCCAACATAATCAAGGACCCCACTCACATCTTGTCCTCGTTCCACTGAGCATCAGTTACAAGAGATGGAAAACACGCACCGCCAGGGTCAATGAAAGATTCCGTCCCAACGCCACTCAGCTCTCATCTTGACACTATCTTGTTTCCTCTGTTTCCCGGTTTTGTCAAAGAGTGTCCGCCCTGATGCGTTATCCTTGTTTACCTTTCTGCACATGCTGCCTGATCTGTTGCGTCCTTCCATTATTTTTAGTCTTTATCTACCTTCTGTTGCTCCTTTACCTCGCCCTTTTTCCGTCTTCGCTCTCTCTCTCTCTGTCTCTCTCTTGCTTCCTGCCTGTCTATCTCGCTGTCTTTCTGTCCGTCTGTCTGTCCGATCTCCCCATCCCCCGTCTCTCAATGACTGCCCTATATGTTTGCTTTCTGCCTCTCGCTCCCCGTCTGTCCATTGTCGGTCACTCTCCCGGTTTCCTTTCCAGTATCCTGATTATGAGACCCTCCTTTTCCTTACTGTTCATTCAAAGACATCTCACGTATTTTGCCGTATTTGCAACGTGAAATTCCAATCCCTGATTTAAATTTAATATACAGGATTAAACTGTTGTATAAATGTTGATTAACGGCCATTGAATATCCCTCTGTTTCAGAGAAAACAAAACACTCTTTCAATTCTTTCCCACAGCTGGAATATACCAGAGCTTTAAATATCCCCATAAATCTCTTCCTTCGTCACTGCAATCTGAGGAGTTCCTTAATAGTGCCCTGGTAATAAAGTCATCGAGCATATAAAGAGGCCCTGCCGCATCCCGGGTCCACACCGCAATCACCCATTTACAATGATCATTTTTATTCTCCCCACATTCCCAGCAACCGCTTCCCCACATTCTCCCATTCACCGGCACGCAAAGAACACTCTACGTGCCAATTACCCTCCCGACCACAGGTCCTCTTCCACCTTGCAAATAGTCTCAGCTGCAGTGGTAGTGGTTACTTCAGAAAGCTAATGAATTCCCTGCAGTCAACATGAACACGTTGGGCGAATTTCCCCCTTGCTGAGTTGTAAAACAAAAGCAGAAAAAGGATGCTATGTCGTCTCCAGGGTGCCGGGGTCTGGGACGACTCGGATCGTTTTCACAACATTCTGAGGGGAGGGCGAACAGCCAGAGGTCGTCGTACATATTGCTACCAACGGCACAGATAGGAAAATAGATGCAGTCCGGTATAGGGAATATGGGGAGCCAGATAGGAATCTGAAAAGCAGAACTACAAGGACGGTAACCTCTGCATTGCTGCCTTTCCCACGCTCATTGAAGTTCAGAATAGGTTGATTTGGCAGATTAATGTGCGGCTGAGCAGTTGGTGCAGCGGGCAGGGTATCAGATTTGTTGATCTTTGGGATCCCTTCTGGGGAATGTACGCCCTGCCTGTTACAGGTGACAGGTTACAGGTGAACTGCAGGGGGCCAATATTCTTGCTGACACGTTTGCTGGAGCTCTTGGGAAGGGTTTAAACTGGTTTGGCAGGGGGTTGGGAACCCGATTGACAGGTCACAGTTTAGTGCATTCAGTGTTCAAATGGATGCAGTGTGCTCAAAGACTGTGAGGAAGGATGGAAAGTTGAATGGGCAAAACTGCAAATCATTTGGATGGGCTGATGTGCGTCTAGTTTAAGACGATAAGTATCGGGAACAATGAAGTGGATGAGGATGTGGAAGGTGGGTTTGTCATCTTTGCTTTATCGCCGTCTTTGCTTTATTTTCTTAGGAGGTTAAGTGGTTCAGCAAGATACCAAACTCTCCAACAAAGCTCGACAAATGACCTGATGAAAGTATCCTGACTGGTTACATCATGGTCTGGTATGGCAATTCAAACACGCAGGAAGGTAAGAAGCTTCAGAAAGTAATGGACTAAGTCCAATACATCACAGGCATGTCGCTAGCCACTATAGGAAGAATCTATGTGAAACGCTATCTCAGGAAGGCAATATCTATCATTCCCACCATCCGGGCCATGCTGAGTTCTCGCTGCTACGATTGGGCAGGCGGTACAGAAGCCTGAAGTTCCACACCACCAGGTTCAAGAACAGCTACTTTCCTTCAACCATTCAGTTCTTCAACCAACCTGCAAAACCCAAATCACTACCTCAGTATAGCAACAATATGATCAGTTTGATCACATTGCACAACTATGGACTTTGCTTCCTTCTTTTTTTGTTCTACGTGTTATTTCTCGGTGCAATTGTGTATAATTTATGCTTTACTTGTGAAGGATGTGTTTCTGTGTAACCCACGACATTGAAAGAAAGTAACCTGAGGTCGAGAGGGTTGAAATATTCTAGTTCCTTGGAGTGAACATCACCAATAGCCTGTCCTGGTGCAACGAAATGTATGCCACAGGCAAGAAAACACAGCAGTTCCCCTTCATCCTCAGAAGGATAAGGAAATTTGGTATGTCTCCTTTGACAGTCAACAATTTTTATCAATGCACCAGAGAAGGCATCCAATCCGCATGCAATACGGCTTGGTATGGCCATTTCTCTGCCAGATTCTGCAAGAAATTTCCGATAAATGTGGACACTGTTCGGCACATCAGGGAAAGCAGACTCCCCTCCATGGACTCCATCTACACTCTTCGCTGCCTCGTTGAAACAGACATCATAATCATGGAGCACATCCCCCGTAGAGATTCTCTCTTTTCCCCCCTTCCCATCACTCAGAAGATACAAAAGCCTGATAATACGAACCACAAGGCTCAAGGGCAGATTTCACTCCACTGTTATTAGATTCTTGTACAGTCCATTTATAAAATAAAGATGAACCCTTGATCTTCAATCTGACTCGTTGTGACTCTTGCGCTTCCTTTATCACACTGCAATGCACTTACCCTGCAAATGTAACACTTTATTTTACATTCTGTTATTGTGATCCCTTGTACTACCTCAATGCACTTTTTTAATGAAATGATCTGTGTGGAATGCATATAAAACAAAGTATAAGTGACAACCATAAATCAATTTACCAATCTGAAGCGTTGTGCCTGTGATGCTGCTGCAAGTCATTTTTTTTCATTGCACCCGTGAATACATCTAATTGTGCATATGACAATAAACTCGACTTCGACATTGATTTTGCCTATATGACTGAGGATGCCAGGATAGAGAACAAGCTGAGAATGGTTTGCAACAAGAATAAAACCTGTTTATTCGAGTAATCTATTAATGAGAGTCAGTGGATATTTCAGCCCCAGCTTTATCTCCTCTCTGATCTTACTCTGTATCCCTGCATAAATAAATGGGTTTACGCAGGAACAGAAGAACTGAAGCATGTACCCGCTTTCTTCCAGAGGCAGTATTGAGTCAGTGAAATTGGAACCTGAAAAGTAAGTAATGTCGGCAATGCGAATGTAGATGAAAGTTATCAGTACCAGAAGCCACAGGAGGATGAAGATACCCGAGATACTTAGGAGTAGGACGATAGATTTCCTGCGGCTGTCCATCTCCGGGTCGCTCTGTCTCTCAAAGTTACCACTGCCCTGAAGTCTCCTGCAGATTCTAATGGCCCTTAAAATGTGCCTGACAGTTAGGAAATTGAACAGCAAAATTAGAACGAATGGCAGGCAAGGGGTTAAAATGCTATCTATCCAGTCGTGTGCTACCCAGCCAGGCGAGGTATAATAAGTTGACTTAATTTTGCACAGTGGAGCTTCATACACAAAATACATGGATACATTTTTGAAACAGCTCAGGGCAGTAACTGTTCCGATCACCACAGCCGCTGTTCGCTCCGAGCAATATTTTGTTTTCAATTTTTGGCAGCAAATAGCCACAAAGCGATCAAAGGTGAACATCACCGTCATCCAGACGGAGCAGTCTATTACTGCGAAAGTTACTGCGAGATTCACATTGCAATCCGGAGAAATGGTCAGGAAATTTGACGGGAAAGTCATGGGAACAATCTGGATTAATATCGCTCCCGTTATAATGACCAGGAGATCCGTCACCGCCATCGACAGCAGGTAGACAGTGATACATCTGGAGAGACCGCATCTTCTGCGCAACATTACCCCAATCACGGCCAAGTTAGCTGAAATAGAGGAAAACAGAGGAAGAGTGTGTGTTAGTTATAGCGCGCGCGTGTGTGTGTGGTGTTTACAAATGGGAGGTGTGATTGAGAGTATGGTTGAGGGTGTGTGAGAATTAAGGTTTATATGTGGTGTGAGAGTGGTGTATGTGTCTGTGTGTGATGAGTATGTGTGTGTTCTTCAGTGGTTGAGCATATTGTGTGTGTGTGTGTGTGTGTGTGTGTGTGTGTGTGTGGGTGTGCCGTACAGTTTATATGAAAGGGTGTGCTTGACAAAGAAGAAGAACGTTTTGAACTCAAGATCAAATTCTACTTGACGGTATTTAGATTGATTTTTATTGCTTTGACGCTGGGAACTGAGTTCACAGTGACCGCATTAAGAATTCTGTCATATCATTCACTTTTCTGTGATGGTCCAACTTGATTTCGGTTTGGATCTCACAGCAAAGTCTGTCTCTCTGGGAAAAATGCAGGACAAGAACGCTTTCTTCAACTGTAAACTTCAACATCAACACCACTGATTTCCCTGTTGTTCATCAGCTCTTCCATAAAACTGAAAATCCTGGAAAAGCTTCTTTTCCTCTGCTTGTTTCACCGCATTCAATATTTCCCCCTCCAGTACAACAATGCAATCCACCTCTCCTCTTGTGAATAAACCCAGATGGATGTTTGGAACTCACTTCGCGAAAGCAATATATGGATATTTAAACCACATTTGGATGTGTATTTGAAGAACGCAAGAGATATGGTGCTAAAAATTGGGATGAGGCTTTTTCCACTGGTACGGCGACAGTGCACCAATTGGCCCAACTTTATAAATCTCCATAACTCCGTTAAATCACAGATCATTACTGCAAAGCTCTGTCCCTCGGATGTCACTTTAACATGCACGTCTTCATCCACCAAATTAATTCTGCATTTCACTCTGCCTCATCCCCACACGCACCACTAGTGATTCGGTTTGTCCAATCTACATGTAGTTTAAGGTAACCCACAATTTTTACCTGTCCACCAAAAATGCCAATATCAAGCCCTATTATACCATGCACTCATCCGCTTGCCTCCGCTTATTTGAGTTAAAATCATGTTCATCTGGATTCATCTATGACCGATATTACACATTACACTCTCCAAAATTCACCGTCATCACTTTTCTGCAGCCAGTATATATTGAATCACAAAATCTTCAGTGCAAATACCCGTCGTACACGTTGCGACCTACTGATTCCTCAGTTCCACGATTTCAATATTCTCATGCAGTTTACTGAACACGTAACGTCCCGTTTTAAACTATTCTAGATGTATATTTGGTGTCGAAATATGTCTGAAACTGTTCATGCAAGTGGCATAAACATTAGAAATTGCTTCCATTATATTTGGGTGTTTACCATCAGAAGAGAAGAGATGATAAAACGTCTATCAAACCCATTGAAGATTAGAATTTGTAAAGAAGAAACTGTACCACTAACTGTGACACAAAGCATGCGAGAGTAATAAAATTTAAATGTCACAGTGTTGAGCAATGAGCAAGCTCGCAGAGAATCCAAATGTGGCACACCGATACAAGACCGGAGTCAGGATACTTCCTCAGGACAAACACAGGCAGCAACTGGAAGGAATCTTGCCTCGGAGATCAGAAGAAGAATCCCAACACAAACTGGATCTTCACAAAGGAATAGAGAAC
>JARFYF010000065.1:19760621-19772040 GCA_030265395.1 Rhina ancylostomus
AAATGGAAGAATCATTTTTTTTCATGTGAGGTCAGCGTGTAAAATCAGAGGGCAGAGGTCAGTGTGAGATGCGAAAGGATCAGATGGGACCTGAGGGGGAATTCCCTCACACCGAGGTTGGGATGTGGAAGGTACTGTCTGAGGAGGTGTAGGAGGCGGGTGTGGGGAGAGCAGGCGATGGGACTGATAGGATTGCTGAAGTAGGAGCTGGCACAGATACAGTGGGCGAAATGGTCTCCTTTTACAGTTCAGGACTTTGTTCTCAAAGTGCAGCGCTCTATATTGTAAAGGTCTGTGTCCTCACAGTGCACAGTCCTATGCAACAGCCGGCACTGGACTGTAAGGTCACAGACCTTTACAACAGCCGGCACTGGACAGTAAATACACAGACCTTTACAACAGCCGACATTGTACCGTAAGGGCACAGACCTTTACAACAGCCGACACTGTTGTGAGGGCACAGAGCTTTACAACAGCCAGCACTGTGCTGTAAGGACACAGATCTTTACAACAGCTGGCACTGTACCGTAAGGGCACAGACGTTTACAACAACTGGCACTGTGTGAACTATACACGCCTGCAGTGAACAGTCAGGAATCAATAACCCACCCCAGCACTACACTGTGTGACCTGTACACCCCTGCTGTGAAATGACATGAAACAATGACCCACCCTACACTGCAATGTGTGAACTGTACACCCCTGCTGTGAACTGAGGGAAACAATAACCCACCCCCACACTGCACTGTGTGACCTGTACAGCCACAGGAAACAATACACCCCCAAACTGAAATGTACAGAAACAGTCAGCAGTGGACTGCAAGAACAGTGAACTTTACAACACCAAGTCCTTCAGCATCAGGACACAGAGCTATAAAACTTTCAGCACAGTGCAGTGAGCACACATACTTGTACACACCCAGCACTGTACTCCACCGTTAAACGCCAGGACAGCCCCAGCACTTCAGGGTCAGAGACCTGTACAGCCCTGACACTGGACTGAGGTCCAGGGAACTGATCAGATAAGAGCAGAGAAACTACTTCCCCGGGTAGGGGAGTCCAGAACAAGGGGGAATGGCCTGAGAATTGGAGCCAGGCTGTGCACTGGGGATGTCAGGAAGCACTTTTTCCCACTCAGCTGGGTCAGTGAAGTAGGCAGAGCAGACATGGGCCTGACCTGGGAAGGGTGAGAGGGGAAACTGAATCCATTTTAATGCACCAGTGAAGCAGATGGACTGAGGGAGTTGATCAGAAGGAGAGGGTGCGGGAGTGTTGCAGTCACAGAGACACGACCTTTTAGAGGAGAGCAGCAGCAGCGGCCGGGTCTGTGGCGCAACGACTGTCTCTGAGGTACAGCAGGGGAGTGGGGAGACAAGGGGAGCTGTAGTGATGGGAGACCCCACAGTGAGAGGGACAGACAGCAGATCTTGTGGCCGAGAACTAGGCTCCAGGATGTTGAGATGTCACCAGGTGCCAGGGACAAGGATGTATCTGAGTGGTTCCATAACATTCTGAAGGGGGAAGGTGAGCAGCCAGAAGTTGTTGTACACACTGGGGCCAATGACACAGAGAGGAAACGGGATGGTGTCCTGCAGAGTGGATATGGGGAGTTAGGCAGAAGGTTCAACAGCAGGAGCCGAAGGGCTGTAATCTCTGGATCACTGCTAGTGCCACTTGCTAGTGAGGGGAGAAATAGAAGCACAGGGTAGGTTTGGCTGAGGAGCCGGTGCAGAAGGGAAGGGGTCAGGTTCTTGGACTATTGGGATCTCTCCTGGGGCAGAGGTGACCTGTACAGAGGGACGGGCTTCACCTGAACTGGAGGGGGACCAATATCCTGGTGGGGAGATTTACTGATGCTGCCAGGGAGGGTGTAAACTAGTCAGGCCGTGGGGTGGGATTCACAGCAATCGTGTTGAAGGTGGGGAAGTTGGTTAAAATGAGCAGGTTCAGTGGACAGGACAGGCAGGGGCAAAGCAGGGAGTGAAGAAGGTCTGATGGACTGGGCTGCATTTACTTTAATGCAAGAAGCCTGACAGGTGAGGCAGGTGAACTCGGCACAGATTTGTACATGGGACTGGAGGATTATATCCATAACAGAAACATGCCTGAGGGAGGGTCAGGACAGGCAGCAATGTTCCAAGATACAGAGGTGGAGGCAAGGGAGGAGGGGGACGTGTGTCTTTAATTAGGGACAATATCACGGTGGCACGCAGTGGGGATATTCCTGGGGATTCTCCAGTGAGGCTGCATGGGTGGAACTTAGAAATAAAATGGGGATGATCAGTTTGAATGGACTGAATTATAGCTCCCCTAATCACCAGCTGAAATTGGAGGAGCAAATCTGGAGGTAGACTGCGGACAGCTGTCGGAATAACAGTGCATGGTTTCAGCTTCCCTCACGTTGACTGGGACTGCTGTGACGCCCAGGGTTTGGACGGAGTGGCATTAGACAGCCAATTGCAAAGGTTGACTGCCAGAGACTGCAGGTCAGGGGATATCTGGCAAGTGGGAGGCTTTCAAATACGAAAGAGGGGGAGTTCAAGGCCAGCACATTCCTGTTGGAGTGAAGGGCAAGGCTGACAGGATCAGGGAACCACGATTGAGGAGAGATATTGACCCACTGGTCAGGAAAAATGAGGAGACGTAGGTTTGGTACATGCAGCTGGAATCACGCGAATCCCGAGGACAGGAGATGGAGCAAACAGCAGGGAAATCAGTAGGGTGAAAATGGAGTTGATATATATTTGCAGATCAGGTGAAGGAGATTCTGGATGTACTTTAATGGCAAAGGGGTAACCAGGAAAAGAGCAGGTCCTCTTCAGGATCAATGTGATCATCTGTGCGCAGGGCATTGGTATTTACTGCATAGAAGGCCGTGGAAACTAAGGAATGAAGGGAAATGAATACTGGTGTATTGGAACGTTTCCACACTGCACCAGAGAAGGTGCTGGCAGTGTTAAGGCACATTAAGGTGGATAAATCCCTCGGGCCTAATCAAGTGTATCCCAGTACATTGTGGGAAGCTGGGGAAGAAATTGCAGGAGCCCTGACAAAGATATTTGGATCATCTTTAACCATGAGTGCAGTATCAGAAGACTGGAGGGGATATCATGTTGAGCCTTTATTTCAGAAGGGCTGCAAAGGCAAACCAGGGAACTGGAGGCCGGTGAGCCTGACAGCAGTGGTGGGAAAGTTAGTGGAGGGTATTCTGCAGGACAGGGACTAATTAGAAACAGTCAGCATGGTTTGTGTGTGGCATATCAGGACTCACAAATTTGATGGTACTTTTGAAGACGGAACAAAGACTGACAAGGGAAGGGCGGTAGATGTTCTCCACATGGACGTGAGCCAGGCATTTAACACTGTCCTGTATGATCGTGTAGTCTGGAAAGTTGGACCACATGGCATCCAGGTGAGCTGGACAATTGGATAAATAATTGTCTGGGTGGGAGGAAATGGAGGGTGAGAGTGGGGGTTTGTTAGTGAGATGGAGGCCGGGGACCAGTGGTGTGTCACAGGGATCGGTGCTGGGACCACTGTTGTTTGTTACCTATATTAATGATTAGGATGCGAATGCTGTTTACATAGTAAGTTTGCAGATAATACCAACTTTCGTGGTGCAGTGGACAGTGAAAGTTATCTGAGGTTACAACAGGATCTGGATGAACTGGGGACTGGCAAATGGAATTTAACCCAGAGAAGTGTGAGGTGTTGTACTTTGGTCAGGTAAACCAGGGCAGCACTTGCTTAGTGAACGATAAGGTCCTGGTGGGTGCTGAAGAACAGAGAGGCCAATCGGTACATT
The DNA here is from genome assembly GCA_030265395.1 of Rhina ancylostomus. Lineage (NCBI taxonomy): Eukaryota > Metazoa > Chordata > Chondrichthyes > Rhinopristiformes > Rhinidae > Rhina > Rhina ancylostomus. Next base: position 19,764,427 of record JARFYF010000065.1, read on the forward strand.
TCCCTGCAAGTGGCGACACCGGTAGAAAGGGTGGTAATGAAGGCATTTGGCACATTTGCCTTCATCGGTCAGGGTAATGTGTGCAGGAGTTGGGGCATCATGTTGTAATTGTACAAGTCGGTGGTGACACCGCACCCTATTGTGCACAGTTCTGGTCGCCCAGCTATAGACAGCATGTCATGCAGCTGGAGAGGTGCAGAAAGAATCACAGGGATGTTACCGTGACTGGAGGCCATGAGTTACATGGAAGCTGAGTCTGCTGGGATTGTTTCCCCTGGAGCGCAGGAAGCTGAGGGGTGACTACGTGAAGGTGTAAAAGAACATGGGGTGCAGATAAGGTGGATGGTCACAGGTTGGGGAGTCCGAAACCAGAGAACAGGGATTGAAGGTGACGGTAAAGATTTAAAAGGCACCATGGGGACCTGTTTCCACACAGAGGTGGTGGGGATATGGTACAAGCTGCCTGAGGAAGCAGCAGAGGAGGGGACAATTACGATGTTTAAAAGACATTTGGACAGGAACATGGATAGAAAAGGTTCAGAGGTATAGGGACCAAACACAGACAAACACAGAGGTATAGGGACCAAACAATGCGACAAGCTCAGATAGACGTCTTGGTCAGTACGGTCCAGTTGGGCCGAAGGGTCTGTTCCTGTGCTGTGCCATCTCTGACTCTGTGACTGAAAGAGGGGCAGGACAGGCAACTCACCGCATCAGGGTGGAGAAAGTTCACACGTGGTAGGGAGGTATGCAAATGAGGAGGGGACATTGCATTGTTGATCAAGGAGACCATCACTGCAGGAATGAGGGAGGCTCTCAGAAGGATCTTCGCACGAGCCCTTGCGTGTAGAGCTCAGAAATAAAAGGGCATTCCCGTTGCTTGGATTACACGGCGGGCCTCCTAACAGTCAGTGGGATACTGAGCAGCAGATCTGTTGGCAAATCACACCGAAGTGGAATAGGAATAGGGTCACAGTAGTCCAGCACTTCAACTTCCCCAACATTAACGGGCTCCCTTCTGTATGAAAGGAGTGGAATGTTTAAAGTGCATCCAGTAGAGCTTTTTGTTCAGAGACATAGGTGCACTACTGGGTACAAGGCAGGGAGGTGGGCGAAGTGTCAGTGGACGACGACTTCGGGGCATGGGAGCAGAACTCGGGAAGTTTCACAGTAGATCTGGAACAGGAAGACATATAGTCTGGAAATTAAGGCCTGTTTCATTATCATTAGGCAGGACCTGGCAAGTGTGGATGGGGAGAAGTTAGCTGCAGGCAAATCAGCATTTGGGAAGTGGGTATTCAAAGAGAAGCAGCGAGAGCCCAGGCTCACTGTATTCCTGTAAGGGCAAGGACGGCAGGTGCTAGGAACCCTGGTATCAAAGAGAATTGAGAGTTTCATTAAAATAATAATAAGAATATGGTGGTAAAGAGAACTGAAGAGACTGGCAGGGCCTTCAGGTTTACAGAGAATGGGTGGTGGGTGGGCTAAAAAATAGAAACTAACAGGGCAAAGAGGAGACACAGAATATCAGAGTCAACTCAGGTTAAGGAAAATCTCAAGAAATGAATATTAATGCTTTCAAGTATATCAAGAGCAAGGGGATTACTGGGAATGAGTGGGGCCCGTGAGGGACCAAAGTGACGACCTGTGTGTGAGGCCAGAGGGTGTGGCTCAGAGGTCTGAAATGAATCGTTCTCATCTGTGTTCACTGAGGCCAAAGACATTGTGGTTGGAGGGTTCAGCTGGAACAGTGACATTCTAGTGCCCATGAAGATTAAAAAGGGGGTATTGGATGTCTCGGCAGGGATAAATCCCCAGGGCCTGATGAGATGTATCTCAGGATTCTGTGGGAGACAGAAGAGATTGCTGGGGCCCTGACATACATATTTAAGCCTTCACTGGTCACAGGAGAGGTGTCAGAGCAGATGGACCTTTACTCAAGAAGGGCAGCAGGCATGTCAGATGATGCAAGGTCAATTAATTTAAAGGCTGTGGTAGAGAGATCATTAGAAAAATATTCTGAGGGACAAGAATAATCTGCCCTTGGAAAAGCAGGGATTGAGCAGGGACAGTCAGCACAGATTTGTTGGTGGAAGATCCCGACTGACTGATTTAATTCTTTTTTTTTGAAGGGTTGACGAAGAATATTGATGGTGGTAGTGTGCGTGATGTTGTTTACATGGGCTTCAGTGAGGCCTTTAAAAAGGTCTCTCATGGAAGTCTGGATCCAAACCTGGATCCAAGGCTGGAAATAGACACTGAATTGGAGGTGGTGTTGCTGGTGAGGACAGTCTTGGACTACAGAACAATATGGATCAGCCGGGAAATTGGGCAGGAAAATGCCATGGAATTTAATCCTGAGAACTGTGGGCGATGCATTATGGAGAGTTAACCCTGGGTAGGACATGAATGGTGGGGCGTGAGGGAGTATTGAGGAATAAAGGGACGGTGATGTACAAGTACAGAGATCCCTGAAGGTTGCAGAAACAGGGAGACAAGAGTGGAGAAGGCGAATGGGACATCTGCCTTCATCAGCTGGGCACAAAGCAGAAGACTTTGGAGAACTATATAAAACATTAGTTGGTCGACAGCTGGAACAGTGCGCACACTTCTGGTGCCACACTACAGGAATTGGGGGGGGGAGGGTTTGCACTGGAGAGGAGATTCCCCAGTATGTTACAGTAATGGAGGGCTTGTGTTATATGGAGAGAATGTGTGGTCTGGGTTTGTTTTCCCTGGAATGAAGGAGACTGGGCAGTGATATGAAAATAAACTGTATAAAATTATGAGACATTGACAGGGGAGATAGCTGGAGTCTGATTCACATGACCATAGAACATTAGAAAAATTCAGCACGATACAGGCCCTTCGGCCCACCATGTTATGCCGCCCAACAAACCACACCTCCTAACATCTAACAATGTCCTCATGCATATCCCTCTATCCCACACTCCTCCATATGCCTATCCAACAACTTCTTTAACCTGTCCAACGTATCCGCCTCCACCACCACTCCAGGCAGCGCATTCCATGCACCTACCACACTCTGAGTGAAAAACCTCCCTCTGACATCCCCCCTGAACATCCTCCCCCATTATTTTAAATCCATGCCCTCTTGTCTTGAGAATTGGTGCCCTGGGAAAGAGGCGCTGGCTGTCCACTCTATCTATCCCTCTCAACATTTTATACACCTCTATCATATCTCACCTCATCCTCCTCCTCTCCCGTGAGAAAAGCCCTAGCACCTTAAGCCTCTCCTCATATTCCATAAACTCTAATCCAGGCAACATCCTGGTAAATCTCCTCTGCACCCTCTCTAACGCCTCCATGTCCTTCCTATAAGGCGATGACGAGAACTGAACACAGTACTCTAGGTGTGGTCTAATTATAGTTTTGTACAGCAGTATCATCACTTCGCGGCTCTCAAGCTCTATCCCACGATTTATGAAAGCTAGCATGCCATAGGACTTCTTAACTGCCCTATCCACCTACGTGGCCACTTTCATTGAACTGTGAATGTGTACCCCCAGATCCCTCTGCTCCTCTACACTTCCAAGTATCCTCCCATTTACCTCCTACTCTGCCCTGGAGTTTGCCCTTCCGAAGTGTACCACCTCACATTTCTCCGGATTAAAATCCATCTGCCACTTGTCCGCCCAACTCTGCATCCTATCAATATCCCCCTGTAGGCTCCGACAGCTCTCCACACTATCCACAACACCGCCGATCTTAGTGTCATCTGCAAACTTACTAACCCAGCCATTAACCCCCCTCATCCACGTCATCTCTAAATATAACAAAAAGCAGAGGTCCCAGAACCGATCCCTGCGGAACCTCACTAGTCACAGCCCTCCAATCCGAGGGCACTCCCTCCACCACAACCCTCTGCTTTCTACCTTCAAAGCAATTCCTAATCCACCCAGCCAAGCTTTCCTGGATCCTATGGCTCCTGACCTTCTGGAGAAGTCTACATTTGGAACTTTATCAAACGTCTTACTAAAATCCATATATACCACATCTACCGCACTTCCCTCATCAATCTTCCTGGTCACCTCCTCAAAGAACTCTATCAGGCTTGTGAGGCATGATCTTCCCTTCACAAAGCCATGATGGCTGCCCCTAATCACTCCCTGACTCTCTAGGTGTTCATATATCTTATCCCTCAGAATCCTCTCTAACAGCATGACACTGGTGTCTGAACTACAACGCAGAGAATTACGGTCACAGGGTGAATATTGGTACCTGCAATGAGCTGCCGGAGGAGGAGCCCACAAGATGCAGGAATCCACAAGCTCTCTCTGTTCAGCAACACTGCCCAGGACCCTGCATTCTCTGGGTATCTCTTACCCTGGTTTAACTTCCCAAAATAGAGTCACAGAGTTATTGATTTCTGCAGCACAGAGCCAGGCCCTGAAGTCAAACTCATCCACGCTGAGTAACTTCCCGACCTGAGCTGGTCCCATCTGCCCACAATTGTCCCATACCCCTCTAACTTCCCCAACCATGTCCTTGTCCAAATATCTTTTAAATGTTGTCCTTCAACCTGCCTCTACAGCTTCCTCAGGCTGCTCGTTCAACAGACCCACCATCCTGTGTGAAGAAGTTGCCCCTTGGGTCTCCATTGAATCGTTCCCCCCGCACCTTAAATTTATGCTGACGAGTTATGGACTCCTTAACTCTGGGAAAAGTACTGAGAGCATCCACCTTATCTATGCTCGTTATGATTTTATACACCTCCATAAGGTCAGCCCTCAGTCTCTGACACTGCAGGAGAAACAGCCCCAGCCTCTCCCTGTAACTCCAGCCCTCCAGCCACAGTCACATCTTTGCCCTCCAGACACAGTCACATCTTTGTGAGTGTTTCCCGCACCCTCTCCAGCTGAATGGCATCATATCTGTGGCTGGCTGACCAGATCTACACACAATGCTCCAAGTGAAATCTCACCAACATTTGTACAGTTGTAGTATCCCATCCTGACTCGTGTACTCAGCATCCTGAAGGCAAGAGTGCCCAACACCTCCTTCACCACCTGGACTGCCTGCGTCACCACTTTCAGGGAACCATGTACGGAGGTCCCTCTGTCCTGCTCGAATCTCTAGGCTTGGTCTTGCCCTGGTGTGACTTGCCACAATACAACACCTTGAGAAGTTGGTGACATTAGTTGAAGTTTGTCCAGAACTCACTGTGTTCCAGGAAGGTCCCAGTGGGTTGGGAAACCACAGATGTGACCCCATTGCTCGGGAGGGGTGGAAGACAAAGAGCAGGGAACTGTGGTGTTGTTAACTTCCCATCTGTTGTTGGCACCGTGCTGGAGTCTGGCATCAATTGAGAAATAACACGTCATTTAGAAAAGTTTAACGTCATCAAACCAAGTCCACGTGGTTCAGAGCCACAGAGGCACACGCCACAGGAATGGGCCCTTTGGCCCATCTTCTCCATGCTGACCATGATTCACATCTAAGTCTGTCCAACTTGCCTGCATTTGGCGCACATCCCTATGAGCCTTTCCCATCCATGGACCTGTCCGATTTAAATGACGTTAATAGACCTGCCTCAACCACTTCCTCTGGCAGCTAGTTCCATGCACTGTCCTCCCTCTGGGTGAAAATATCACCCATCAGGTTACAATTAAATCTCTCCCCTCTCAGCTTTACCCTGGGCCCTCTAGTTCTTGATTCCTCAACCTTGGTAAAAAAGACTGTGCACATTGACCCTATCGATTCCCCTCATTATTTTACACACCTCTGTAGTATCATCACTCATCTCCTCCTCTCCATGGAAAACAGTGCCAAACTGCTCAACCTCTCTCCATATCCCATTCCCTTGAGTCTCGGAAACATCCTCGCAAATCTCCTCTGCACTCTTTCCAGCTTAATGGCATCTTTCCAATAGCAGGGGGACTGACACTGTTCACGATATTCCAAATGCAGCCAAACCAACTTCTTGTACAACTGCAATGTAACATCCCAACGTCTGTACGCAGTGCCCTGATTAAAGGCCAGTGTGCCAAAAGCCAATTACACCAGCCTGTCACCTGGTTTGGTGAAGGGAAACACATCTTTGACCAAAATGCCACAGTTGTTCGAGACGTCCGAAGGGAACCTGTGGATGTGGTGTGTTTGGATTTTCAGAAGGCCACAAGAAGGTCAAGGTGCCACATAAAAGGCTAGTGCACAAGACCAGAGCTCACAGCTGTTAACATGGACTGAAGACTGGTCATCACACAGCGGACAGACGGAATAAACAGGTCTGTTTCAGGCCGGGAGGATGTAACCAGTGGTGTGTCCCAAGGATCAGTTCTGGGCCCTCAATAATTTACTGTCGATATTAATCACTGGAGGAGAGGCAGAGGGTGCGGTATCCAAGTCTTTCTGTAACAGGGAAACAGGTGGGAGGGTCTGTTGTGGTGGGGACATTGGGTCTCTGCAACAGGATACAGAGAGGTTGGGTGGGTGAGTCACTGGAGATTAACGTGGGGAAGTGCAAGGTCATGCACCGTGGTAGGTGGAATCACAGGGCAGCCTGTTATTTATGTGAAGAGAAGTTGCAGATGGGTGAAACAGAGAACAATCCAGGTGTTGTCCTGCACAAGTTTCAAAGTAAATAACAGACAGGTGCAGCAAGTGGTTCGGAAGGAAAATGGCACGTTGACATTTATTGCTGGGTGGTTGGTGCAGACAAACAGAGACCTGTTGTTACAGTTGACAGGCCAGACACAGTGAATGGGAGGGTCCTGGGGAGTGTCAGTAAGCAGTGAGACCTTGGGGTATGGAGACATAGTTCCCTGAAAGTAGACAGGGTGGTGAAGGTGATGCACTCAATCCTTGTCTTGATCGACGGGGTCATTGAGAGGAGTTGAGACATCAAGTTACAGTTCTACAAATTATTGAATAGGCCACACTTGGAGTACTGTATGCAGTTCTGGTCACCGCACTATGGGAAGGATGTGATTAAGTTGAAAAAGGTGTAGAAAAGATTGACAAGAATTTTGCCTGGATTGGAGGGCTGGAGGTAGATTGAAAGGTTGGATGGGCTGGGACTGGTTTCCCGGGAGTGATGGGGGCTGAGGGGAGACGTATAGAATTATAGATCGACTGGACAGTCACAATCTATCTCCCAGGGTGCAAATATCAAACACTAGACAGCACAGCTTCAAGGTAAGAGGGGCAAATTTAAAAGGAGATAATCAGGGCAAGTTTGTTTTTAATACACAGACTAGCGGGGGCTTGGGATGTGCTGCCATGGGGAGCTGTGGAAGCAGATAAGACATTTAAGAGGCTTTCGGATAGACACATGTGTCATGGTTCTGAGTTCTAGCCCTCAATTTGGCTTCATTAATGCCTTGTTGTCAAGCACATGGATTCCATGCTGGACTGATTAGATAACAATACACACCTGAGCCCCATCAAAGGCCGAGCATAAGAACCTGTGTTTCTCTGGCACTAGTTGCCAGAGTATTGGTTTACCTTTAGGTATACTTTGATTCCAATTGCTTAGAGTAGGTTTACTCGAGAGCAGTCCCGTGTTCTCTATTCCTTTGTGAAGATCCAGTTCTTGTTGGGATTCCTCTTATGATCACCGAGGCAAGATTTCTTCCAGCTACTGCCTATTAC
>JARFYF010000065.1:19840575-19853272 GCA_030265395.1 Rhina ancylostomus
ACAAAGGAATAGAGAACACAGGACTGCTCTAGAGTAAACCTACTCTAAGCAACTGGAACCTAAAGGTAGACCAATACTCTGGCAATGAGTGCCAGAGAAACACAGGTTCTTATGCTAGGCCCATGATGGGGCTTAGGTGTGTATTATGTAATCAGTCCAGCATGGAATCCATGTGCTAGACAACAGGGCATTAAAGGAGCCAAATTGAGGGCCAGAACTCAGAACCATGACAGAACCAAGACTTCTGGCTGTTTTCTCTCCCGCACAAGAATGCTGTGGACCTGATCAGAGGCATCCTGGACCCTGGGACCTGGGAGGCAACATACGATCCGGGATTCCCGATCATGTCCACAGAACCTCCTATCTGTTCTCATGACTATTGAGTCCCCTATCACTATTGCCTCCTTTTCTCCCTTCCTGTCTGAGCAGCAGGAACAGTCCCAGTGCCGGAGACCTGGCGACTACCCGGATCCCTGTAGGTCATCCCCCTCAACAGCATCCAAAGTGGAATACCTGTAATTGAGGGGAACAGCCTCCGGCGTCCTGCCTGTTCCCTTTCTCTTCCTCTGCCCTGACAGTCACCCATCTATCTGCCTCCTGGACCCGAGACGTACCTGCGCTAAGGAGGGTGACTGACCCCCGATGTACAGCATTTACATAACTCTCTCCCTCCCTGATGCTTCGCAGTGTTTCAAGCTACGATTCCAGGTCCAATTCTGAGCCGAAGTTCCTCCAACCTCAAACACTTACTGCTGCCGTGCAGCACAGCAGGGTGTAGCTGCAGCGCATCACCTTGGCCTTCATCTGAACTATTTTTTCTTACCCAGGTGTAGTCCATTTCAAAGTTATAACAATAACAGAAAATCTTACCTTTACCTGCCAGTGTTGTTGCAGATGGCCTCCGTCTCTTGATGTTGAAGCCTGTCGAGCCAAAGCTCTGTCGACTCTGACAATGGCCACTCCAAAATGGCCGCACTGGTTGACACACCTCCTTTTCATTGGCCCTTCTTAATTAGACCCGACCTGTGGGGGATCCACTGCTCCTTGGTCTCTCAGCTCCTGTTTCTCTCCTAATTAAAAAGCCGGCGAAAAAACGATCTTCTTAAAGGGTTTCAGACCCGACCTGTGGGGGACCCGCTGCAACGTGCTCTCTCTGCTCCTGTTTCTCTGCTTAATATAAACTAAATTTGCTTTAATTTCTCCCTTGCATTATTCCCCAGTGTTAAGTAACCTGCACTAATCTGTGAAGTATGATTGGCGAACGCGTGATGTCAATGCTGAGATCTTCAGGACTGATTTCAGGATCAGTGCCGATGAACCAGTTGGTGCGGGAAACGGTGCCTGAAGCGCTCACGGAAATGCAAAAGGAAACTGATAAACACAGTGTTGAAATTCATTTTAATTTAACGTAAATACAAAATACATTGTGGTTTAACAATGAATTGAAAATGACAGCGAAATGTTTGTACAAATAGGCCGAGATGCAGCATGTCAGCGACTCGGTGACGCGAGATCGTCTGTGAGGGAGAGTCACATTGTGAATGAGCAAGTTAGTTTGATGGAAAGTGTATACGGGGTGTGCAGTGCGAGCAACATTCGTTATCAGACTTGCTTGTGGTGTATCTGCCTGTGATTGATAATTTTTTGAGTATTTTGCTCGGTGACACCTTCAAGTCATGAAAAATATTAAACAAGCAAACAATAGAGGATAAATATTCCTCGGTCGTCCGAGGTCGTGTGTCGGGAGAAGCTCATCGGCATCAGGACACGGGAGAAGATTGCTGTTCACACCGGAAAGTTGTGCTCGGACAGGAACTGATATGTCAGAATTATCGACAGAACTTGAAATATTTATAAAAGTAAGGGAGGTATGTCAATTTTCTTTACTTGAGTAAGGATTACATCAACGCGCATGGATGTGAATCGAGTTGGCCAAATTGACACCTTCCATACAGTAAGATACTGTTCTCAGTATGTGTACACGCTGCACCCAGCTGCCTGAAAACTGAATGTCTGCGCACTTGTCGATATCATAAGACGTACGGGGCATGGAGTAAACCTGTCAGTTTTTTTCTCTCCACCACCCCTGGCTTTCGCTTCCAGCACTAAACCCACCTGAAAGACCAGAGGGTGCTGAATTATCCCCTTTCACGAAGGCTTATCCTTCATTTCACCTGCGACATTAAACTCACTTCATCCTGCTGGTATATGTGATAATATCAGTGTTATAATTGATCGGCAATTGAAGCAGATGACAGTTGTTCTATAAAAGAACGAAGCAATGGACAAAACAACTTTTTTTTGAAACTTCGTGACACAGAATGGAACTTGCAACGCCCTCCACTGAAGTTATTTCCAAACAACATTCAATTGTATTGTTTTTAATCAATATATTACTCAACGTCACAATGAGTAAAAATAGATCACACAAAATGTTTGTTCGGTGGCTTGTGGATAATCTGACTGAGGGCAACACTAATAGGCTCAATGGACGTTCCGCCTGGTGTATAAGTGCTCCTCGAAACATAGTGTCCGGACAGTTGGAACGTTTTGTACAACTGGTCGCTACTTCAGGTGGAAAATGGGATATCCAGCAATTTTTCACATCGTCAGAATTTACTATCCTTTACTTGCAGCGGTCGGTATTCCTGGTAAGGTACTGGAACTGATTGGTGATTATCTGTGGCTCCATCCAATGTATTACGCTTATGGCGTTGTACATTACCCTGATCTTGCTGTCCGGATTTTCAGTATACCGTGTTGTTTCAGAAAGCAGGAATTGAAGAGAAAACAATGGTGTTGCTACGTTTTAAAATGTAATTTGTTTCTTTAATTGTGTATTTCTGTGCGGCAATTTAAGTGTTCAATACATTTGCAATACATATCGTGCACATCCTTCTTTTATTATTACCACTGCTGAAAACCAGAAATATTTAAATACGCTAACAACACGTACAGCCGATAAGGTTCTGCTCCAATGTCACCTCTTTTCATATGAGATGGGGACGTGCCGGCGCTGAGACTTGTGGGGTTTGCCCGTTGAGATCTGATCACTCCTGAATCCTCTCTGGCCTCGGCCAATCCCTGCACAATCGTGATCACAATAGCTTGAATCTTGATTGAAGGAGCGGGGAGCAAGCAGGCAGACGACGCCTGGCAGCGCTCGATTCAGCCCAAAACTGTCGCCAGCTTTTTGCCGTCTCTCACTGTAAATAGATTTCTTTCTCTGATGTCATCCCAAACTGAGGAAACCATAATTTTACCGTCTCCATGCAAGTCCGTGTCGTCTGTCAGGGCAAAAAGCAATGACCTGGCAGAATTCACCAAAGGCACCTTGTCCGTTGGAATAGAAACAAATGGTTATGTCATGTCAAATTATGTCATGTTACCACCCATCCGAATACCCGTAATTACTTACCAATATAGTCATTGCGAAGTACCTCTTGTAATACACAGAAAGTGCTGGAGGAACTCAGCTAGTCAGGGAGAGAAAGAAGCAGTCGACGTTTTGGGCAGGGACCCTTCATCAGGAGTGGAAACGAAGAGGGCAGAGGCCAGAATAAGAAGGTGGGGGAGCGGGAGGGGTACACGCAGGCAGTCGATAGGAGAGTTCGGATGAGATGCGGTAGTTAGTAGATGGGCGAAGGGAGAAGATGTCATAAGTTGAGAGGTGATAACTGGAAGAGGACAAGGGCTGAAAAAGATGGAATTCGTTCGGAGAGGAGAGTGGACCAAAGATGGGGAAGTGGAGGAGAGGAGATCGGCAGGTCATCAAGGGAACCAAAGGAATAAGGGAAAAGAGTGGGGGGGGGACGAAAGAATGGGGTCACCAGAATTTAGTGAAATCGATGTAAAGCCCGGACTCCCAAGGTGGAATATCAGATATTGTTCCTCCAACCTGCGCCTGGCCTCAACGTGGCAGTAGAGGAGGCCATAGAGAGACATGTCAGTATGGGAGTGGGATGTGGAAATGAAGTGGGTGGCCAGCGGGAGGTCCTGGCTGTTGCGGCGGAGGGGCGAAGGTGCCCGATGAAGAGGTCACCCCATCTGGATCTGGTCTCACCGATGCGCAGGAGGCCACATCGGGAGTACCGGATGCGATAAATGACCCCCGGGACTCACAGCTAAGGCGCTGCCTTCACTGGGAGGATTGTTTGGGATCCTGAATGGTGGCGAGGGTGGAGGTGTGGAGTTCGGTGCAGCATTTGATGCTAGGGGGCTTATCAGTGGGGAAGGACGATTGGAGAAAGGAGTCACGGACAGAGCGGTCCCTTCGGAAAGCAGATAATGGAGGTGAGGGGAAGATGTGCCTGGTGGTGGGATCCCATTGGACGTGGCGGAAGTTGCGGAGAATGAAGTGTTGGATGCGGAGGTTCGAGGGGTGGGAGGTAAGGACAAGGGAACCCTGTCCCTGTTAAGTCGGAGAGGGTGGGGGGTGGGTAAGGGGGTGAGGGTAGACGTGCGGGAAGTGGAGGAGGCACGGGTAAGGACAACATTAATGTAGAACATTGAGCATCGAAGTACCACTATACTGGATGTTTCGAATGTGTTAATTTGGCAAGTGCCATTTTTTGTTCCATCAACAAATATGACCTGTTTTCTAATGTCCTCACTGATAGCTGATAAGCACAATCGGGCAAATCAAAGAGGATTTACAAGATTCTCCAAATAAGAATAATTTTGTCCTCTAAACTGTCTCTGAAGTCCTTTTCCCGCCACTGACTTTGTCTTTTCCAGCGTGACCCACAGCTCCTTCCCCCACAGCGAGCGGGAGTATACTTTTTGTCCCAGTACTTTAATCAGCTTGTTCATTTGGTGCCTCGTTTCGCATTTTCCACTTTTACCATCTAATCAAATGATGACTGAAAATATCGACTTTTATGGCTGGACATTGTTTCTAATATCTAACATATTTTCTCTGAGCATGTTCATACCCATGATTTTTGCACTAATCATGTTTGTCGTGGCAGCTTCTGCTTATTACCTCCTGTGCGATGCCCGCTCGTATGGCTGCTCTTCTGCCTTGCGGCTTCCCGCGTCCTGGCCACCTCACTGGTAATTCCGTTCCACAAGGTGGAGCGGTCAGAGAGGAGGACCACTTCAACGGATGATGTCACTTCTTGTCCCCGAAAATCCCTGAGAGTCATTTGACATCTTGTGACGTCAGTAGGCATTCAACGTTGTCTCCAAATATCTCTCTTCGTCAGATCTAATGCCTTCAAAATGTTTTACAGATGCAATTGTTAAATGCGTACATCTGAAAAGGGACCCGACTGAGATCAGTTGATTTAAAGCAGCAAAATAGCGTCGTGTATATTAAAACAAATCATTCCACCGCGTGTGCCGTTCCTCGCAAGTCGCCAACCTCGTTAAAACGATAGGGACTGCACTGGATGCCCTCCCCTTTGTATCCGGCCTTCTGTTCAGGGCATGACAGAACCACCCGAAGGCGCTCTGTTCTTATCTCAGCCTCCAGCTGTCCTTCTTGTTGGTTGACTTCAGAGCGTGAAACTAGCGAGAGGTCAGCTGTACGTCACTCGCGGAGTGTCAGTCTGATCGGCCATCCGCATCTCATTTCGTCAGCACAGGCTGTCTGGTCAGCTAACGGCCGCTCCAGTCAGTGGTCCGATTTGAATATTAATTTTACAAATCACTCCACGCTAACTGACCTGGTCCGTTGGGAGATAACAGCATATTTTCATAATTTCTTACAGTTAATATAACAGCGATTCTAATCCTGTCCCGCAGAAAATGTGGTCTCTCTAAATGCATCACTCGTTACCTGGTGGCCATGGCGGGAGCAGATCTGATGGCCGTTGTCCTTGCTGTGATTTTGGAACAGATTAATTTCATCTATCTATTTGCTTATTTCTTGTTGAGAACTCCGGTGTGTGCTGTGATACATGTCCTACGGGTTGCAATCTCAGACTGTTCCGTTTGGTTGACTGTTGTTTTCACTTTTGATCGTTACGTTGCCATCTGCTGTCAGAAGCTGCGGAAACGATATTGCACCGAGAGAGCAGCGACCGTGGTAACGGTGACGGTGTGTGCAGGGAGCTGTGCTGGGGCTATTCCATTTTACTTTGCAGTGCATCCAAGGCGATGCGTCGCCACAACTGAATACTTAACGTCACCCGTGTGGAGAGCCTTCAAGTTATGTGACAGTATCGTCAATCCGGTGTTACCAGTCTGTTTAATTCTGCTGTTTAATTCTTTAACTGTAAGACACATTATAGCAGCAAATCGAGTCCGCCAGCGACTCCGGAGCAGCAGCGAGGATCAGAAGGATCCAGAGGTGGAGAGCCGGAGAAAGTCAATGATTTTGTTGTTCGTTTTATCAGCCAATTTTATTTTATTGTGGATACCCTATTTTGCTCACACTATGAACTGGCAATTTGAGAATTATTCCTACTCAGACAGATATTACAGCACATCGATATATATCCTGCAACAGTTCGGGTTGATGTTGCAAATGCTTAGTACCTGCACCAACACGTGTATCTATGGCCTGACACAGAGGAAGTTCAGGGACGAGCTGATGAATGGAATGAAATATCTATTTACGTTAAATGGGCAATTCAGGAAATAAAACTCAAACCTGAACCGTTGATCTTTTATTATTCGAAAGTCCGTTTTATTTGCGGCTCGGGAAACTGCCGTTTCCAGATCCGACCGTGTAGCGATTAGGTTTAATACAAGAAATTGATTCGGCAGATTACGTCACAACGTTTTAATTATTTTCTTCACTGCAGGACTATCGACCATTATATCATGAAATCAGTCCACTGTGGTTGATACAAACACACAGAAGTTAGAATGTGAAAGGGAATCTGTCGTATTGCAATAAACAAATCATTGACAATTGCCTTCTTTATACGGAAGAAAAGCAGAACTAGTCGACCGGAAACTAAATCCCCCTCTGATCCGACCATTATCCCTTTTAAGAGCCTGTTTTTTCAGAGTTGTTTTTTTTCAAATATTTCATCTTTATGACATCTTAAATCGACTGGCCTGTAATAATTGTCGAATTACCAGCTTCGAAAATGCTCACAGCAACATGTCCGTGCCAGATGGAGAGGATCCTATGTTCAGACATAGTGAATTATCAAAGGTTCCAGCATACCGGCCTGGCAGGGATGTGCGATCTTCAGCTGAGGCTCTCCCATTGCAGTTCAGGTCGTCTGACGCCTTTAACGTCCACGAATGCGGACACTTCTCTGCATTTTCCTTGAATAATGGGTGACCGTGCCATGCTTTGTGCTGTTCGTCAATAACAGCTAGAATTGTACTGAACGTCTCTTTTGTCGCTTGTTGTAACACAGACATCTGAGGCCAAGTGAACGTCTTTGGCGGAGTCAACTGTCAGTAAAATGGCTGGTTGCAAGAAGAATGAAACTGAACCACACCGTCCGCGTGTGATCCCTCTACCCTCTTGTCCGTCCGCGGAGGACAGACCCGCTGCTTATTGTTTGTAGTATGTTGCAGAAAGGAGCAGGATGTTTTTAATCTGCTTTGAAGAGAGGAATCACCCTTCTGTGTAGTCTATCGATTAAAGTTGGTGCAAAAGGGATGTCATGTGGCAGGAAATACTTGTCACACAAAAGGAAGTTAACCTGTGCATTAATGGGAGATTCTCCAATTAATCGAGAGAAATTTGGAGCAGAAATGTGAAAGGTTCTGCGGGCCATAAATGAGAAGCTACACTAATAATTGTTGTCGCAAGGACTTCATCAAAAGAGCAGAGAGGTGAGAGCATCGTCTTCTGTTTGTTCCTTGCATTGGTCGAGCAGATTTGACCTTCAAACTCCATTCGTGGCCGAGAGATGTGGGAGTTTATTGAAGACTCTTTCATTTGTCGTTGCCAGAGGCTAGTGAATAGATGCGAGATCTGCGTTTACTTCATCCGTGTAAACTGTTGCTAATTCTATCTTAAAACGGTTTTCAGCAACAGATTGATTGGATCAGGACCAAACTGCAATAAACCAGCCTTTTGCAATAGTGGTTGATTTTCACTCTCCCACATGGAACGGTTTAATAATAGGACGGCAGTTTCATATCCTGTACGCACACCGAACCTGGCGCTTCAGTGTAGCAGAAGGAGACAGTGACTCAATCTCAGGGATACTTCCTCTCACCGGCGGGTATTTTTCCTCGCCTCGTGTAATTACCGATGCGCTGGAGTCCTGAAAATGCACAAGGCAATAAATAACATGTATAAGTAGCATCCGGCCGCAAGAAAGAGAGGGAAATATTAGAGGTGATTTACCTCTGATAGCAGTCCTCTGGGACTCGGAGGCATGACGGGTTTCTCAGTCAGATTAGGTTCAGAACTCTGGTCAGACTTCCCCAAGGTCACTGTTGAAATCAAGCATTCAGCGGAGTGCAGATACCGGTGATTGCACCCGCGGCCTCATACATGCGATGTATGCGCTCTCCCTCTGGGATGGATCCTCGACACAAAGCAGGAATTTTATAACTGAATCATTTGCTGTGTTTCTTCTGCTGAGAACAAGGCAAAAACATAAAAAAGTAGGAAATTGGACCTGGAAATTGACGTTGAAGTCTGCTCCGCCATGTAGCACTATCATGGCAAGTGATCTCAGGTCCGAACTCTGTTCCTCAGCAGTTCCAATACATTTGATGTCTTGTTTGTCAAGTAATCAGCCTGTACATTTCTGAATATATTCAGTGTTTGGAGGACCGGCTGTGCGAGTGACAGCAGGGTCGGTGCTATCCCACGGCACGCACTCACCATTGAACTTGCTTCCAAGCGTAAAATTAGGTTTGTGCCGCGGACGTAGATTAGTGTTGGTATTGATTTATTATTGTCACTTGTACCGAGATACAGTGAAAAACTTGTTACGATCGTACAAGTCAATTCATTGCACAGTGCAGTTACATTAATGGTACATGTAAAAACAATAACAGGACAGAGTAAAATGTCACAGCTATGGAGGAAGTGCAGTGCAGGTAGACAATAACGTGCAAGGTCACAGCAAGGGAGATTGTGAGGTCAACAGTCCATCTCATCGTATAAGGAACCGTTCAATAGTCTTATCTCAGCGGGATCGAAGCTGTTCTTGAGGCTGGTGTGTGCGCTCAGGCATGGTGTATGAATTAAACTCACTGAGGCAGGGACGGATGAAGGAAACACTTCTGACAAACTTAACACTACACGGCAGACTCTAATAAAAACAGTGACAGAACATGATGAAAATATTCGTCCATGGTGACAGAATTACCGTTAGTTTATTTGTGTGACCTCAAATCTCTCTCATCTCAAATGAATAAACACACTGAAACAAATAAGAATACAGCATTGGTCCAATCAGATCTGGAAGCCTAGAAATCCATCGGGGATAATTTCAACGATGATACTTTATTTAATATTTACTTTAGCTGAATGAGGATTTGAATATCCAGGCTCCTGATCTTGAGAATTGGCAAGCGGAGCTCCCAATGAGTGCAGCGAGGCCTGCCGCTACAGGGCACCGAGGGTCTTGTTTCTGTGCTACAGCAACCTGCCGCCATAGGGCAAGGGGAGGGGGCGGGGGTGGGGTGGGGAGGTGGCGGGTCGGCCCCAGAAACAGCCACATAACACTTCACAGGTGTATTGATCAAAGAGCAAAAACGCAGTTGTGATTTTTCAGAATATATTTTGATTCAATGTCACCATGGAGAAATTGATTTGATGTCAAATGAATGTAAATAAAGACATGTTAAGATAATACCGTGTTTCCTGTCCATGTACTTTCCGCGAATAAAATATGTTTTTGAAATGAAAGGCAGCAGTGCGTTCCGCCCTGTGGAGGCTTCAACATTGCTGCCGGATCGTCAGTGTCCATGACTGGGCTCGAACCATTATCCTTACGGCCAACAGCCGAATATTCTAACCGAATACGCCACGACGACTCCCTGAAGGAAATAGGAGTAAATGGGCCGTTATTGAGTTGGGTGGGGGCGGTGAACAAGGTTCGTTGTTGGGACCTGGATCTTCGCAATGACTTTCTTGGGAGGGGGAGGCGACGTAGTGTAAAATATACACAGCCATGTTGATGATACAAATCTGGGTGCCAGTGTGTGGTGTGGAATATATTTTGAGTGAACTTTAGAAATAGTTATATTGTTTCAAGATTGAAAGGTGTTGGGTGTTCTGAGGAACTCGGGTGACCTTGTACATCAAACAATGAAAATTAACACTAAGGTTCAGGAAGCCCGTTGGAAGATAACCGGCACGTCGGCCTTTATTGCTCAAGGATTTGCAGACCGGAGCAACCACGTTTCACTGGAATTATACAGGGTCCTGGTGAGACGGCACCTGGAAGATCCCAATATGCTAATCAGGAGCAGCAGTCGGCCACTCGACTCCTTAACGTTCTACGTCATTCAAAAGCTCGCTGATCTGATTGGATCGTCAAGTCCTCATCTCCGCCTCCCGCGCGGAACTTCACCCCTCGCTAATTAGCCAATTAACCACCACACAATTAAACTACTCAGAGATTCTGCTTCCGCCACCCTTTCAGGAAGGAAGTTCCAACGACTCATGCCCTGTTGTGTGCGGGTCCAGCCTCCAACCTGAAGAAGGATACATTGGTGACCAAGGGAGTGCAAAAAGGTTCACCTGCTCTGTCCTGTGAAAAGAAGCTAAGCAAGTTAAGCAGGAACGGTGAGAGCCAACACTAAAAAGTCGCAGCAGACACAGTTGCTTCTGGAGATTCACGTTCTCAGAATTAGTTTAAAGTTCGGAGACCCGCAGAGGGTATGACACAAGGAAAAGAGAATGCTGGACACTCCCCGTAAACCAAGCCGTGTACTGAGAGTTAGACAGCATCTTCCCTTCTTAAACCTTGCATCAGAATGGGGAAACGTCGGGAAATAAAGACGTTTTGAAAAGTGGAGAATGGACAGAGTCAGGGAGGGAAGAAAATGACGGGGATATTTGTGACAGGGATGACCGAAGAAATTAAATAGCAGGAGACAGGCAGAGAGAGCAGCAGACCGGGGCCGTTATGTGTGAGATAGCATCGTTCCTAAGACTCCTCACTTCCGCATGAGTCCGTCTGTCAGTCCCTGTTCGATGCTTTTGCAGAATAAAATAGAATCTGTGGCCTCGACTACCTCTGCATTGCAAACAGACCTCAATCATTCCCTGTATAGAAATACCTTCTTTCTTATTTATGCCAGTTTCGGTTACTTTGCCACTCACATTTATTCCGTATCCCTTGTTCCTGACCCCTTTCCGATAACCGAAGTAGTTTCTCTCCCTCGTGAGTCTATATTTCCTTGTCAGATCGCCTCGGAACCGTTACAATTCTGAGAAGAATATTCCTGCTCTTCCACTCTATGGACGTAAATAAATTGCTTCATCCCTGACATTATTACGGCCGATCTCTGATGCAGACTTTCTCATATCTTCGTGGTTTTTGCTCAGCGCACAGATATGGACACAATACTCCACCTGAAGTGTCGTCAGCCAGTGGATTGTTAATGCTCCCGGCGGTCTTGTGTTGAAAGTAGCCTTTTCTAATTCACAATGAATTAGAATATCGAACAATACAGCACAGGAACAGGCAGCTCGGCCCACATTATTGCCCCGAATTAATTAGACAGGTAGTTAAATGCCGAACTAATCTCGTCCCTTCTGCCCATACAATGTTCACATTCCTCCATTCTCTGCACATCTATGTGTCTATTGAATAGCCTCTTGAACTCCTCTGCCGCATTTGCCTCCACTATCACCTCGGGCAACACATTCTGGGCACTCACCATTCTGTGTAAAACAAGTTGCCCTGTCCATCTTCTTTGAACTGACCGCCTTACACCTTAGGGGGAAATGAGGGTGAATCTGTTCCCAGTTATGCTATTCATGGTGTCCTTTCAGATTTCTATTCAGGCTGACCGACAGTGTTACTACATGTGATTTGAGTTGCGGCATGTACCTTGCCTTAAATTGGGCTGAATTTAAATGTGCTGATCAATACGTAGCTGCCAATAATGGATGTATTCTGTTTCCGGCTCCAAGGATCTACCCCTCGAGTTCGTTATGCAGTGAATGTGTCGACGCAATTCAGTGTTCCCCAGTCTCAGGTTCAGTCTGACGATGCGAGACTGTGAATGTGAGTTTCATGATTTTTTAGAGTCCCAGTGACGTTAGAGACATTGCCCTATTGTAAGAACAAAATATTGTAATAATCTTCACACTGCTCTGTGACCAGAGACCGAATATTATGACACGGACTGGCGTATTGGACGGGAGCAATTCGAACACAATGCTACAATTCATGAGCTCTCTTTGGGATATCACTATGCCCAGCTTAAGCGCCCTGTGAAACTTTGGTGAGACGCTTCTCTGCGGCGTCACGTTTTCAATCGAACTCTGCACACGACGGACCTCGCGATTCAACAGGGAATTCAGCAATTCCGGATTACCAACGTTTCCGGTCTGTTTCATAATTGGATATTACTCTAGAAGCAAAAGCACAAAGCTCCGTGCAGTCGGCAGGCGAACCTGAGCTTCCAGCAGCCATTTAATCTATTACTGCATCGCGTTCCCATGTCACAATGTTGATCGAGAGCAAACTCACAGAGAACCCAAATGCGGCACACCAATACAAGACTGTAGTCAGGATACTTCCTCAGGACAAACGCAGGCAGTAACTGGAAGGAATCTTGCCTTGGAGATCAGAAGAGGAATCCC
>JARFYF010000065.1:19917032-19931804 GCA_030265395.1 Rhina ancylostomus
CAGCACATGGATTCCATGCTGGACTGATTAGACAACTGGGCACACCTGAGCCCCATCAGGGGTCTAGCATAAGAACCAGTGTTTCTCTGGCACTAGTTGCCAGAGTATTGGTCTAACTTTAGGTATACTTTGGTTCTATTTGCTTAGAGTAGATTTACTCTAGAGCAGTCCTGTGTTCTCTATTCCTTTGCGGAGATCCAGTTTGTGTTGGAATTCCTCTTCTGATCTCCAAGGCAAGATTCCTTCCAGTTACTGCCTGCGTTTGTCCTGATGAAGTATCCTGACTCCAGTCTTGTATTGGTGTGCCGCATTTGGGTTCTCTGCGACTTTGCTCTGAATTAACATTGTGACAAAGTGAAACGCTCCCATCCAGGTAAAATCCTGGTGCCTCTCTTCTCCACTGTGAACGCTCCACAACAAGGACCCATTGAATATTTCTCTCCATTATTGAATAAAATCTGACCTTGCTGGATTGCTTATGAAACTGAAGACTTGACTGCGTTCCTTATTTATCTGTTTGTTTCCTTGTCTCTCTGTCTGTATGTTTCTTTATTTATTTCCGTGTATTCTACCGGGGAACGCATCTGGTTTCACCATCAGGAAAAGTCCTTATCTGTGCAGAATGAAATCACGTGAATGATGTGGACTCAAGGTGTAGATGTAAACCTGATGACGAACTCCACCTTTCGACAATGTTCATGATGGGCAATCGGATGCGAGTGTATTTTTCTCCGTAAGTTCACTCCCACTTCAGGAGTGACCGTCGTGGCACTTTGATTTCTCAACTCCATCTGAGTTATTCAATCGCCTGTTGTTTCCAAATCAGAACCCCAATTCGCGTCGACTGATTTTTTTTATTTGAAGAGACAAGGAAGGAACAAGAACTGGCAAAGGTCACCCGACCTGTGAGTTACATTTTTGGCATTACGTTCTGTCAATTAATTAATACAACACAACCTATCACGTGGTTTCTCCTCCTTCCGATTCAGATGGTTTGGAAGTACAGATGTCCATATACTTGATCTAGGGTGTGTCTATGTGCTGTGAAAATAAGTGTTTTGTTGGATGTCCCTGATTGGTCGGATATCATAGACTTACCCCCTCTCTCGCTCTCTATCCATTTCTCTTTCTTTCTCCCTCCCACTGTGGGTGCCTCTGTCACACAGACACACAAACACACGAAGAGATAGACAAAATAAACGTAAGAGAGAGAAATTGCGATGGAAAACACAGTCATATATACAAGCGTACAGACGCAAACGCACAATTAATCACTAATTCAGATCGGCAAAGTCACAGGCAAACAGACACTCTTATACACACAAACCCAGTCACATATACACAGACACATACAAACATATGCGCACAAAACTGGACTAACACACACCTGCACACAAACACACAATCACACAACAAACTAGGCAATACACATATAAAATCTATGTTCTGGACTTAAATGGGATTTGTTTTGGCCTGCCAGGTGTGACAGCATGGACTCTCTCTCTCTCTCTCTCTCTCTCTCTCTCTCTCTCTCTCTCCTTCACTCTTACTCTCCCCACCCCCTTCGCTCTACCGGTCTTTCTCTCACACACACACACATTCAAATCCATACCCACATACAAACGCATACACGTGGAAAGAAACACACCGAAACACACAAACCAAAAATACACAAACACACAAACACAAGAGTATTAAAATGAGAGATGGAAAGGGATTAGAAACAAACAGACACACTTTCAAGGTTTCGAACACAACCACACAATAAATCAAACACAAATAGGCAACAATCATATGCAGACATACATTCTCTGACATACACACAAATGCACCTGCAGCACACATACACAGACATTTAGACAAAAAATAGACTAAACGAGACTCGCACGTACTCTCACAGAAACACACAAACAATAGCACAGCAAAACCATACATTGCACTCAGGAAGAGACAAACACACAGACATAAAGACAAGCAACGAATCGCACCTTGGCGCGCAATCAGGCATGCAAATTACACACAATACACAACTTACTTGACTGTCACCATGCAGCATTTCACTTCCATCCGGGCATTGAACATAGAAAGGAGTCCGTCAGGATTTCCTCCAGTCAGTTTTACCTCCTCCACATAAGCAGCTCTCCCACCGCTGTCAGACACAGACATCCATTCAGAAATATGTGCAGTGTGTGAATGCTTTCTCCGTATAACTGTCCATGGCGTGGGATTTCACAGGGCTGAAGGTTACTCGACATTCATAACAAGGAACATTTACTGCAGAGATCTCGCTGCATGCAGGATTTAGCTGCAACATTTGCTGATGGGTTCCGGCTGGAATGGAAGCCTGTATCAATTCAATGGGCAAAAACTTGATCTATACTGTCACAATAATTTGATTCTGCATTGATGTCATAGTAACGAAATGGACTCCTGCTCGCCCGCATATGGTCCCCATGAATTCACTTGCAAGTCATAATATTGATGAAGTACCCCAGAAATGGCAATTATTTATCGCACAGAAGAGGGAGAGCACATCACGGGCAGTCAGAAGAAATAGGTATTTTTCACAGTGGATCGATGTGGGTGAAATGGGGTGTTGTAAAGTTTAGTTATTGGTTCCCAGTTAGTTCCTTCCTGTTGCCGATCCTTGTTGACGCACTGCACGCTGTTGTCCATCAAACGGTCAATTTCTCTGTCATAATCTATGTTTCCTGCAGATTTTCGGGTAATACGTGTGCTTCTGCGATTTTAGGATATCGTTATTAGTTACATGTACATCGAAACACAAAGTGAAATATACATTTGGGATGATTATATTTTCGATTCTTCGTTTGTTTCGTTCATTTTTAAACAATATAGCTTGAAATACGAAAAAGAAACAACATTTTGAGTTGCGTTGAACTAAAAGCACTTGTTTTTTCACAGCTGTTAACTGTGATTTCTTTGTCTATGTCATTGTTATGTCTGGGTTGGAATTTTACTAACCTGAAGTTATCGTGCAGAGATAATTTGGGGTGGTGCTGTCTTTAGTTAGATGCCAGCTGTTTCTCAGTTGGCTTCTTTCCTTTGTGGTGTTTTTTATCTGGGAAGCTATTCCGGGCTGTCAGCTAAATCTGCTGCCGAGTTACCTAATCTGTAATTCTACTGAAGTTGTTTCCTTTTGGTACTTTTCAATGGTTTGCTCATTATTCTTTTTGAACCGCCATTTAAATAATATTATAATGGATCGAGTTAACAATTTACTTAGTTTTAATGTAAAAGGCTTGAATCATCCTTTGAAGCGGAAAAAAGATTTTTGCCGAAATTAAAAAAACATAGTGTCTATTATCTTTCTACAAGGAACTCATACTCGTAACTGTGATATTTTACTTTTTATTTTAATCAATGGAATGGGCTCCAATTTCATTCTTCTTTTCAAGCTAAATCTGTTTCAATTCTTATAGATAACACAGTTTCGTTTGACCGACATCAGGACATAACGGACACTAATGGTCGTTTCGTTATAATATCAGGGAAAATCAATAATAGACCAATGGTATTGGCAAGTATTTATGCTCCAAATACGGAGGACCCAGGGGTTTTTGAACGATTTGTGTCATTCCTACCAGATTTCAACGTTTACACTTTGGTGTTTGGAGGAGATTTTAATCTCTAGTTAGATCCCAAGTTAGATGGCTCATCAACTAAATTAGCTGCTCCTAATAAATCAGCTTTATTTCTTCAATCGTTTTTAATGAAAACTGGGGTCATTGATGCCTGGCGTTTTATGCATCCAGAGGATGAGGAACATTCCTTTTTATCTCATGTTCACCATACATATTTCAGGATTGATTACTTTTATTGATAATCAAATGATTTCATCAGTTCCATCCTGCGACTCCATAGAGATTGGTCGTTCTTGCTCCTGTGCTTCTATTTTTAAATTTCTCTGGGCTCCCTCAGACAAACAGATTTTGGCGTTTTAACCCAACCTTGTTATCTGCTTTTTTTCAAATTTACGGAGAAACAAATTACTTTTTTTTTAAAGATAATTTGTCCGAAGAGATTTCTAGTCTTATCTTTTTGGATAATTTCAAAGACTTTAGGAGAGGGCAAATTATTTCTTGTAGGGCAAGCATTAGGAAAAAAAAACTAACAGAGAAAGAGCCGATCTAGTTGATCAACTGAATCTATTGGATCAAAAATATTCTTTGGATCCAGATCCGGCTTTTAAAAAAGGCGAGTTGAAATTAAAACTAAATATGATCTTCTTTTAACATATCCAATTGAAAGCCAACTTTTAAAAGATAAAAGTCAATTTTATATTCATGGAGTTAAAACAGTTAAATTACTGGCTAACCAATTTAGATTCTCCAGAGATAGACGGCAAATTAAATAATCTTGACAGTTCGAATCTTGACAGTGCTAATTTTCCGAAAGATAATACGGTAATGGATAATGTTTTTGACCAATTAAACGTTGCTATACTTTCCACTGAAAATCAAAAGCAGTTGGATCAATCCGTTACATTCGAGGAAATCGCCAGGTTGTACGATCTTTATATTCTGGAAAGACTCCGGGTCCTAACGGATTTCCTGGAGAATTCTATAAGGCCTTTTCCCTCTTTGCTTATACCTCATTTATGTGTTGTCTTTTCGGATTCTTTAAATCGGTTTGACTACCACAATCTTTTTATGAAGCCTCTATTTCACTTATTCTGAAGAAAAATAAGAACCCAACAGAATGTGCTTTGCAAAGACCAATTTCGCTACTTAATGTGGATGTTAAAATTTTATCTAAAGTACTAGCTCGTAGATTGGAAAATATTTTATCTTCAATTATGTCCGATGATCAGGCTGTTTTTATTAAAAATCGATGTACTTATTTTAATATTCGTCGTTTATTGAACATTATCTATTCTCCCTCTAAGGGAATATCGGAATGTACCATAACTCCAGGTGCTGAGAAGGCCTTCGATGGGATTGAATGGAATTATTTATTTAAAACCTGAGAGAAATTTTATTCGGGGAGCGATTTTATCCTATGGATTAAAATACTTTATTTCCCCCCTTCTTCCTAATTCTTACTAATTTTCAAAATTCTATATTTTTTAAACTTTAACGTGGAACCACACAGGGACGTCCTTTGACCCCTTTGCTTTTGATTTGGCCTTAGAACCTTCATCTATTTCTCTCCGAGAATCTAGAAATGTCCTTGCTATCTCCAGAAGAGATATGAACCATAAAAGTGTCTTTATAGGCTGACGTTTTATTACATTTTATATCTAATGTTGAAGCCTCTTTACTTCTTATGCTTTCTTTACGTTCTCTCTTTAGTTATTTTTCAGGCTAGAATTAAACTTATACAAGAACTTTTTCTTCTGAATAAAATAGTATCACTTGATATTAAGATTCCTTTCAAAATTATAAGAAATCATTTTACCTATCTGTGGGTGTCAATTACTAAAAATTAGCAGCATTTATTAATAAAATATTTTCACCTTACTGCAATATGTGGAAAAGGTTTTATCAAGTTGGACTCCCTTTTCTTATCACTGATTGGCCGAATTAATGATATTAAAATGAATGTTTCACCTAAATTTATATATCTATTTCAGGCTTTACCTGTTTTAATTCCTGAACCTTTCTTTGACTCTTGAGTCAATTATTTCTTCCGACATATGGAATAATAAACAACCTAGACTAAATAAAGTTCACCTTTAGAAGGTTACAAAGAATGGAGGTTTTGCTTTACCTAATTTTAGATTTTATTACTGGGCAGTCAATATGCTAAATCTTATGTTTTGGTTGCATTGCATTAATCAAGAGGCTTGTCCAGTATGGGTCCGTTCGGAAATTAACTCTGTTCAAAAAATTCTTTTATCTCTTTTCTTGGTTCTTCGCTTCCAATATCATTAAATAAACTA
Source organism: Rhina ancylostomus (assembly GCA_030265395.1). NCBI lineage: Eukaryota > Metazoa > Chordata > Chondrichthyes > Rhinopristiformes > Rhinidae > Rhina > Rhina ancylostomus. The sequence goes on from JARFYF010000065.1 coordinate 19,922,938, forward strand.
ACAGATAATTTAGTAGTTAAATATGCTTTGAAGATTTGGTTACAATTTCGAAAATATTTTGGTTTATTGAGATATTTTTTTGATCAGCCCCATTTTCTCAAATTTCTTTGTTAAACCTTCTGCGACTGACGCAGTTTTTAAAGAGTTGGACTCATTAGGTCTTATTTGCTTTCAATATATGTTTGTTGAAGGAATCCTTTTTTCATTTGAACAATTCTCTACCAAGTACAATTTACCAAAACCACATTTTTTAGATACTTAAAAATTGTAGATTCTCATCGATCTCAATTACATTCTTTTCCTTTGAGTTCCGATAAGAATTTATTAGTTGTAAATTTTAATTTGGAAACCTTTCAGGATGGCTCAATGTCTAATATTTCTGATAGATTACTAGGAATGAATAAGGTACCACTAGATAAAATTAAAATCATTTTGCAACAAGATTTGCAGATGTCTATTTCTGAGGAAACTTGGAATGAAATTTTCAAATTGGATAGTACTTCGTCATTATGCGCTCTTCATTCTCTCCTTCAATATAAAGTGGTCCATAGAGCTTACTTGTCTAAAGATTAACTATCCAGTTTTTATTCTGATATATCTCCTCACTGTGACAAATGCAATAACGGAGTGGCTTCCTTAAATCACATGTTTTAGACGTGACAGAATCTTTAACAATATTGGACAGAGGTCTTTCATACTTTATCTGTAGTTTTCAAAATAAATTTTAAACTTAATCCTTTGACTGCACTATTTGGGATCGTTGGTGAAAAATATATAACTTTGAAGGCTACTGATTTACATATTCTGTCATTTATTTCTCTTAAAGCCGGGAGACCAGTATTGCTTAAATGGAAGGAAGTTACTTCGCCTACGCATGCTCGATGGTTATGGGACGTTATCTCATACTCTAATAGGGAAAAGATTCGATGTTCAGTTTTTCAATCTAACCTGGACTTTCAAACCCTGTGGGGACCTTTTCTGTATTATTTTCAAAATCTGCGACTTGGGGACAAAACGTAGATGTTGGCTGACACTGTTACATTTTTAAAGGTCTTTCCTTGTTGATTTTTTCATCTGACAGCTTCGGCTTTTGATAGTGGGAGTAGATTTTTTTACAATAAAATATTTCATTTTTCTTCCATTACTAACCAATATGTAATCATTAATTTAGAGTATTATAATCCTAAGTATGATTTAACATAACGTATTCCGTGGTACTTTTACTCTCTTTCATGATGCATGTACTCTGTATTTTTTCATGAATTCAATAAAAGTAATGTAAATAGAAAGAACTCTACCTGCCACTTCTCAGCCCAGATCTGCATTCTATCAATACCCTGTTGTAATCTACATCAACACTCTAAATTATGCGCAACAGCACTAGCGTCTGTATCAGCAGCGAACTTACTAACACACTCTTCCACATCCCCGAAAAAGTCATATTTAAAATCACAAAGAGCAAGGGACCCAGAACAGATCCCTGTGGAACACCACTGGTCAACGACATACAGACAGTACACCCTCCATGTACTAGCACCCACTGTCTTCTGTGGGCGAGCCAATTCTGAATCCACACAGCCACGTTTCCCTGGATCCCATCCCTCCTGACACTCTGAATGAGCATTCCATGAGGAACCTTATGAACCTCCTCACTAAAATCCATGGGCACCACATCCACTGTTCTACTTCGATTGAAGGCTTGGATTTTGAGGAGTTTTGGTATATCATCAAAGGTTCTTGCCAATTTCTATAGATGGACGAGGAGAGAATTCTGACTGTTTGCTGGTCCGGAGGATCCAATGCACAGAATTAAAAGAGGCTGCAGAGTGTTGTGGAGTCGGCCATCTGCATCACCGGAATCACAACACCCCATCCACCATCGAGGACATCTTCAAGAGGCGGTACCTCAAGAATTCGGCATCTATCACTGAGGATCCTCACCATCCGAGAAATGTCGTTTTCGTCACTACTATCAGGAATTATGAAGACTTTCAACCAATGATCCAGTAACGGCTACTTACTCGAGATTGTCATGTTTCTGAACGGTCCATGAACACTAAACGGGAGTTGCTTATTTTTCTTTCAATATATTTATTTAATAGATTTTCGCAGTTCTATGACGTTGCACTCTACTGCTGCGGCAAAACAACATATTTCATGGCACATAACACGGTGATAATAAATTGATTCTGATTGTGAAGAATCACCGTGACTTGGCCGCTCTTATTCAGATGTGGCTTCCCATCGAACACAGAGGGCACTAATTAATGGGACTTATTCTGGTTGCTGTTCTGTGTCTATTCGTGCTCCACAGGGACTGTACTGGGACCTCCGCTGTTTGTGATGTGTCTAAGGAAACTGGATGAAAATGTGGATGGGTGAGTTAGCTATTTCGCAGACGATACAAACATTGGTGGTGTTGTGAATGTGTTGAAGATTGACAAAGTGAACAGCGGGATATAGGTCAGCTGCGAATTTTGGAGGGGAATTGGCATATGGTGTTTTATCCAGCCACTTGATGGGTGTCGCACTTTTGAAGATCAAACATAAAGTGACAGTACACTGTTAATGGCAAGGCCTTCAACAGTTTTGCCGGAAAGAGAGATCTTGTGGTATATATGTACAGCTCCCAGGCTGATATGTCGGGAAATATGGCATATTGTGTATGGTGTGCTTGCCTCCATTAGTCGAGGCACTGAGTTCAAGAGGGAGGAAGTTATCTCGCTGCTGGTTGAAAATCTGTTCAGGCCCCATCTGGGGCATTGCATTCAGTTTCTGTTATCCCGTTACAGGGCGGATGTGGAGTCTTTGAAGAGTGTGCCGAAGTTCCAGGATGCTGTTTGGATTACAAGGCGTGTACTATTGGGAGGTTAGACAAACTTAGGTTGTTTAACTTTTCTGGACCGTCGGAGGGCGAGGGGAGAACTAAGAGTAGAACATAAGATTTCGAGAGTCACAGACAAAGTAGACAGCCGGTATCTTTTTCCCATGGAAGAAATGTCTGATATCAGAGTAAATGCCTTTAAGGTGAGAGGTAGTAAATTCAAAGGAGATGTGTGCGGCAGGTCTTTCCACGCAGAGTGTGATGGGTGCCTGGATTCCTCTGCTAGATGTGGCGGTGGAGGGAATTACGATTGGGGCACATGGATTTAAACGGAATGTGGGATTACGGACATACGGCAGAAAAGCTTAGTTTAGTTCAGCACTTAAAATCTTATTTCATTAATCCGAAAAGAACATCGTGGGCCGAAAGAACTATTCCTGTGCTGTGCGTTGTTTTCCAAACCAGGTCTCTGAATTGGTGACGTAAAACCTCAAACAGCGTGACGTAATACTGCCGAGAAGATCCGACCTCTCAGATAATTCAAAGTCAAATTCAAAATCGAGTTTATTGTCAGATGGACAAGGACACAAACGCATAGTTGCGATGAAAAACATACTTGCAGCGGCATCACAGGCACATCACGTTGTACAAGCAGCATTCTCGAGTAAAACAAATTAAACATGAATGATACAAAGTTGTTTAAGGAAAACAAAGCTAATTTAGAACAAAACAAAACCACAGAGTTGAGAAGATATTCCTTCCAGTTCACAATTCCCGTCCCGATTCTGCCTGCCACCCCAACCCATCCACCGCCCCTCCCCCATGTATTTGGAGTCAGTTCAGGTGGGGGGAGCGGCGGGGATTTCTCATCTCCGGTTCTCGTTGAGCGCATCTCACAATGAGAGTGAGGGGTGTTTTCAACACCTCCTTCAGCTGTTCCCTGAACTTAGTCTGGGTCACCCCGTAAAGAGCCGTGTTTGTGCAGCAGCTCAGGAGCTGCAGCATGAAGCTCAGCTCCCTTATGATCCAAGGTGGAGACAGAGCCGCTGCAATGAAATACAATCGGAGCCAAACAGAATACACAGTAAACACCGCCCACAACAGGATGAAATTCATCGACACAATCAACAGTAAAGTGAGGGATTTCCTGCGGCTCTCCATCTCCGGGTCTCTGGGACTCTCCCTGCGGCTGCTGGGACCCCGGAGTCTCCTGCGGGCTCTGCTCGCCACGATCACGTGTCTGATGGTCAAAGCGTTGAGCAGGAGAATGAGGACAAATGGGATCACAGGCGTGAAGAGGTAATGGAGGAATTCTACTGTGCTCCAAACCACTGAGTACTGAGCATCGTCTCTTCCCAAACAAAACCAAGGAAAATTATCCAATGCGTAGTTTACTGAGAGCAGGAAATACCAGAAAATATTCTTTAAACAGCTCAGCACGGTCATCGTTCCCAGAACCACTGCCGCCGTTCTCTCGGTGCAATATTTCGCTCTCAGGTTCTGACAACGAATGGCCACAAACCGATCAAAGGTGAAAGCGACGGTGAACCAGACAGAACAATCGGTGGCTGCGTAAAGCAGGACGGCGTGGATATTACACACAGGGATGTCCCTCAGGAAACCAAATTCTTCCTGATAAACGATCGGAATATGCCTCAGTATCAGGTCGAGGGCAGCGACCAGTGGATCCACCGTTGCCATGGCCACCAGGTAGAGAGTGACGCCTTTGGATAGACCGCACTTTCCCCGAGACAGGACCACAATCGTCAGCACGTTCACTGTGAGGAGGGAAATAAACACAAACATGACAGCGGGGTTGGAGGAACTTTAGCAGATCCACAGAGAGAAAAATCAAATGTGGAAACCTGTCCAACGACGTAGAAGCGATGGTTCCGTGGTCAGGTGAAAATGCCTGACGAGTAAACAATTCATTACGTGTTCCAGATAATAAAGATCAAAGTCCTCAGTGTCTGAGCGTCGGTTGAGGGAGAGGTTGACCTGGTCAGTATGCGGAATCAGACGAGGCTACTGATCCTGATCATGATCATGGTTCAGTGCTCCGTGAGAGCGTCGCTGATCATTTTATGGTGAGTGTTGTTCAGTGTGGGTTGGAGACCCGGTCATTCTTCTTTCTCTTTATGCAGCGACTTCCTGTTGGACGTTATGATGTATGTTTTGGTTGGAGATTGTGGTGAACTTTGCCCAGGTCCCCGGTGGAGCAGTCTGATGCAGCCGCATCTCGTGCCCGCTGACTACCAGACACTTCAGACTGAAATTGGACCAAGATTCATGCAACGATAACAGTTCACTGATTGCCACAGAGAGTTAGACAGCTGGGATCACCAGACACGTCAGTAGTGACGAGAGCGTGAAATACAGCAACGGTCGTGCAGATGGCAATCGTCTATCGAACAAATCAATGTAGTTGGGGACATGTCAGCGATATAAGAAGATAACATCGAGAAACGAAAGATAAATAACACCAAAATAAACGCCATTTAAGGTGGTTATCACTGCACACGGACCAGGTCGATGTGTGGCATCTCCCTCAACCGGAACTCAGTTCGTCGGGACGTTCCGCTTTATTATCCGGAACACGTCATGAACAATCCACCCACCAGACCACTTTACTGGACCCCGTGACCACTGCTTGTCACCTGTTTGTTGGTGGAGTGTTTGGACAGGGACTTACATGGAACAGCAGCAAGAGCGAGGACAGGATAATAGACGGGTTTAAGAGTCAGGATTATTTGGACGATCCGATATTCTACTGTCATTGAAGGAAAATCGAGATAAACCAATTCAGTATATGGGTATAGACCCCGCCCCATCGGTGTAACATCCCACTCTCCTGTTTCCAGATCCCGACCCATTCCTGTCACACCTCACTCCACTGTTCCCAGATTTCAAACGGTGACGAAAACTTCACACTCTACTAGTTACAGATTCCATCCGTTCATTTAACATCCCACTTCTTTTTTCGCTGCTCCCGAATTATCTTCTTCTGCTGTGCAGCTTCTGCTCTCTGTCCGTGACGGAGGGGCTGCTCCCACTGTCACTGTGACAATTCATCGAAAGGAACAGGTCTTAAAAGCAGTGGGGAGAACCCTGGTGACAAAAATCAGGCTCCGTGAAGACTGAGGTTAATTAAACTCACTGAACAAACATCTGCGGTTAACCCCTTTGTATCCGGACGGCTGAAGCAACACGTAACATGACTAAGACAAAAGCGTGCTGATGTCCAGGATTTATACCAAACCACCCGGGACATACCCACTCCCCCCTCCCATCGGGCAGAAATACAAATGCCTGAAAGCAAGTACCGCCGAGCTCAAGGACAGCTTCTATCCCGCTGTTATACGACAGCTTTCACGACTGCTTCCATGTTCGATTGGATGGACTCCCCACCTCGGATCCGACTTCGTTATGACCTTCCACCACTTTGTCTGACTGCACTTCATTTTCTCTGTAACCGAAACACTTTGTCTGCATTAAGTTATTGTTTTGCCCTGTACGACCTCAAAGTTCCTGTTGTAATGAATTGATCTGAAGGAACTGCTGGAAGACAAGTTTTTGCAATACACCTCGGTATATGTCACAATAATAATTCAAATTTAGGGTCTGGGATCTCTCTGAAGTGCCAATGGTGCGGACGTATGATCCGGAAGTCTGTGGACTTTGATCAGTTTCCATAAAGTGAAACATCCAGATGAATCCTTGCCATGCATAAGTTGGAGACATGAATCCAGGAACTTTGATTAATTTAATCTGACGTCAGTGCGAGGGCGATAGGTGAAATGAATGATTCAGTCTCTGGTGATGGACACTTTGGGAATTATGCGGGGTCAAATTGTTTTTCTTATGACATTGATTTGTGACTAAATCTGTCTAAAAATCGGACCAATCAGATCCCATTTCAAAGCCCTTCCACTCACCTCCAGGCGATGGCATCCTTTCTTTTTGACAGGCCGACATGAGTACGAACATTTTCGAGATCAATCCTGTCTGTACCTCTTAAAATCTGTCAGATTTCTTTCAGATCATTTCGCAGGAAAACTAGCTCAGCCCATCCAATCTCTCGCCATAACCTCAAATCCAGACAAAATCCCAGCGATTCTCTCTGCTCTATTCCCAGCAGAATCGCACCCCTCCTGCACTGTGGTGATTAGAAGTACACAGACTGTTTGAATGTGGGTTGCACCTTCACGTTCCATCATATATTCCATGTGCAGAGCCAGGAATTCTGGTAATCCGCATGCCTTCCTCACCACCCTATCAACCTCTGCATCTAATGCACGGAGTTCTGAACTTGCACCTCAAGATCCTTCTTTACTTCAACACTGTTAAGGAACTTGCCATTCACAACATTTTGTCTCTTTCCATTTGATCTCTCAAAGTTCTACTCTTCACATTTCCAGGATTAATCTCCATCAGCCACTTCTCCACCCAACTCTGCAACAGATCTGTATCCCGTTGTGTCCTTTGGCAATTCTCTACTATTCACAACACCACTAATCAATGTTACATCTGCCAAACTACTAACTTGTGGATCCACATATTGATCCAGCGTATTTTCATAATTCGCAGACAGTATCGTTTCTTCTACGGATCCCTGTGGAACACCAGTTGGCAAAGACCTCCAGCCAGAATAAGTGCCAGCGATAACTACCCTCTGACTTCTGTGGGAAAGCCAATCCTGAATCAAAACGGCCAGGTCACCGTGAATCGCTGGCATAGTAATCTTCTTTATGAGTTGACCATGAGGAACCTTCCAAAACGTCTCATTAACATCCATGAAGACAACATCCACATCCCGACCTTCATCAACTACCTTCAACGTCTCCTTCAAGTACTCGATCAACTTCGTAGACTTGCCTTGCCCCGCACAAGGCCACTCTCTGACCCCATTAAAGCCACAATTTCACAGATGCTCATCAATCCCATCACTAAATATTCACTACAATCAGTTCCCTCCCTCTTACGTGAGACTCACCGGTCTTTCGTTTCCAGGAACATCACTATTTCAGTTCTTGACTGATGGAACAACATTAACTCCTCGCCATTCCACGTCCACATCATCGTGGCTGGTGTGGACCCGAAGATCTTGATCAAAGCGTCTTGAATCTTATGTCTTGTCTCCCCTAATAACACGGGGTTTATCTCATCAGGTTCTGGGGACTCATTTCCTCCAGCATTTGATATTTTCAGCCTATGATTATATCAATTATCTCTCCCTCTCCTCACTTGAGACATTTCTGTCAGATCTCCCTTCATGTCCCAAACTACAGATAACACAATCCAAGTTTGTCCACCCTCTACTTGTCGCTATTACTCTTCAATCCAGGCAACATTCTGGCGAACATCATCTGCACCCTCTCTGAAGCTGCCGTATCTATCCTATTGTGGGATCACCGGAACTGCACACTCTGCTTTAAATGCGAAACAACTGATGTTTTAACCAGCTTCAGCATGACGTTCCAACATTTTTACTCACCGCCCCGACCGAGGAAGGTAAACATTCCGTACGCATTCTTTACCACCCTGTCTTCTTGCATGGCCACTTTCAGGAAGCGATGCTCGAGAACTCCAAAATCCCACTGTACATCAGTGTTCTGGCCGTTAACTGTGAACTTTCCCCTTGAGCTCACAAAGTGCAACACTTCACACTTGCCCGGATTAAACTGCATCTGCAATTCCTCCGCCTTTATCTGAAAATGATCTATATCCCGCTGGTCTCTTTTACAGCTGACGACACTGCCCACGACGCTACAAATCACTGTGTCATCTACACAATTTCAATTCCAACCATCCATATTTTCATCCGAGTTCTTCAGATGTGTCCAAAAAAAAGAGAACCGCCCACTGATGCCTGAGCAACACAATAGATCGTGGAGTGTCGGGTAAGGGAGATGGATAGAGGGAGGATAGGAAGAGAGAGGGAGAGAATGTCATGGTTCGGAGTTCTTGCCCTCAATTTGGCTCCATTAATGCCTTGTTGTCCAGCACATGGATTCCATGCTGGACTGATTAGATAACAATACAC
>JARFYF010000065.1:20009011-20025437 GCA_030265395.1 Rhina ancylostomus
TCCTGACTCCAGTCTTGTATCAGTGTGCCGCATTTGGGTTCTCTGTGAGTTTGCTCTGGATCAACATTGTGACACTTTTGTACCTTCTAATTTCCCCGTGTATATGTGTGTGTGTGTGTGTGTGTGTGTGTGTGTGTGTGTGTGTGTGTGTGTGTATGTTTGTGTGCCTCTGTGTGGAGGACTCACACTTGCCCCAGAAGTCTCCCCGCAAATGTGTTTCGATGTACATGTAACGAATAAAGAAATCTTATCTAATTTTGATAACCTGGAATTCCCCGGCTCTGCCGCCTTATGTTCACCATGAACACCTCTACGCACCATCAGCAAAGACAGCAAAGACTAAAGTTCGTTTGCCTCCTTCTGGAACATGTATCTAACCATTTCCTCACCTGGAACATTCCCACCCGCCTGTCAGAACTTGTTCTTACCTGAACAGCTTCCTTTTTGATACCCTACACATCCAACAGTTACCAAGTGCAGCCATGGACACTGGCAGGGGCCCCAGTTGCGCTTGCCTTGGGTCCATGAGACAGCCCATATTCCCTACCTTCTCCAGCACCATTCTCTGAGCCTTCCCACGCTCCCTCCACTACCGCATTGGTGCTGCCTCCTCCACCGGTGCGGAACTCGTCAATTTTATCAACTTCACTGCAGACATACACCTGCCATCATATTCATTTGTACCACACCAACACCTCTCTCCCCTTTAGGTTCTCTCCTTCTCAGGAGCGCAACTATCCACTGAAAATTACAACAAACGCACGGACTCCCACAGCTGCCTGGAATACACGTCCTCCCATCTTGTAACCTGGACATTCACCGTCCCAATCTCTCAGTTTCTCTGTTTCCGCCACATATCGAGCTGAGACTTTCCGTTCGACGACATCTCAAAAGCCCTCAGAAAATATTAAAAGTGGTTTCTCCTCTCCTACGGCTGACAGGTTGCTGACCCGTATCTCTTCTGTTTCACGCTCACTGCCCGCACCCCAGCTCCTACTAGGCAGAAGAGAAATATATCTACCTTGTTCCTCTCTTTCATCCTACCAGCCCCTGCATCTACCTCCATTTCCGACTGTTCAGCGGCATCGTACCATCACTCATATCTTCTCCTCTTCAACCCTTCCTGCTTTGGCAAGATCGTCAGTCTCTACCCAACCGATAATTCCCTTCCACTAGCATTTTACCCTCCAACCCAAGGAGGCGCAACCTTTGTCCCTTCACCACCTCCGTTACCAACATCCAAGGACCGAAACAGCATTTCCATGTCAGGCAAAGTTGCAGATGCATGTCCTTCAACCTCTCCGACTGTATCCGGTGCTCCCGAGGTGGGCTGCTGTACTGCGGCATGTCCACGCTTAGACCAGTCGATCGTATTAAGACACCTACGCTCTGTCCACGATAAAAATACTGAGATAACTGATGGATGCCATTTCAATTCCCCTCACCATACCCACACTGACCCCTCTTCGCTCCGCCTTCTCCACTGCCAGGGCGATTCCAAAAATGGACTAAAAGAATCAGCACCAGAGATTCCGCCGGTGTAGTTCACACTTAATGCCAGGAACAACGAATTCCGCGATTTATGTGAACCGCACCGCCCGCTTTCAATTTTTTCCTCCTTATCCACACAGATTCTCTCAATCCCCCCTTCTTTCGAACCCCGCTGAGCTCCCGCTTTAAATGGTTTCTTTGTTCTTCACCAGATCTCCTCCATGCATCACACACACTCTTAACCCATTGTGTGTCCTGTTCCCTTCCCCACAGCTCCCACCCTCTCATCTTCTCTTCCCTATCAGATTCCACTAAAAATTAAAAAATACACGACTCCGAAGGCACTTGGCAGAATAGTGCTGACGGAGCAGTTTCTTGTGCGCTGCATATTTTGCTGATTGTTGGGATGGCAACGGCGGGTAAACGGTATTGAATCAGGAAGTCATCCAATGTGTTTCGACTAATATTGCACGTTTGTTCACATATCTGTTGGCGCATATTGGAACCTTTTTGAATTCTCCAGAGACGGTTGAGCAGATATTTTCGAGAATCCGACACGATGTTAGTGATTTCATTTGTAATGTTGGAATGAGGAATCTGGGACTTCTTCATCGGGATGAAGAACATTGAAGGGACACTTTATGAAGCTCTCGGTGTACAGTTCCAAATGTCGCTGAACTTGGCAACACAGATACCTGGGTGGTTAGTTTGCTCTTTGCATCAAATATAGCATCCGATATTTGGCCTTCCAAAGATCTCTGGACACTGGGGCAGTTCCTTCTTGTACAGGTCACTTATGTCCCACAGAGATCCCATTAGTCCAAAAATTTGAACCTACCCCTGCATTAACTCTTCAGCCGCAAATTTCTATGCCATATGGCCCTGTTCTTATCCTAATTCACTCGTGGCACGACGAGTAATACAAATAGTACTAGCCTTAAGCTACTCCTTTTTATCCTGTTTCCTAACTCCCGATATTCACTCTGCAGGACCTCATCCCTTTTTCTGCTTGTGTCTTGAGTTTCAATATGTGCAATAACTTCTGGATGCTCACCCTGAGTCTTTAGAATGTTCTGCAACCGCTCAGAGGCATCCTCAACCCTGGCACCATGGAGACATCACACCATCTGAGAGTTCGGTTTACGGCCACATGATCTCCTGTCTGCCCCCTAACTATCTAGTTTAATATCACTATTGTGGAACTGCTTTTACCCTTCGTTCCTGCGCTTCATTGTACCACAGTGATCGACACTCTCTGGAATTCAGTGAATGAGAGGTGATCTCATTGCTACTCACACTGCCTGTAATCAGAAGTTCGTGTCAGAAGCCGATGGATGATTTTCCGAACTGATAGGAAATGAAAATTTAAAATTATCTCACATTGCAGGAACGTGAAACAGCCCCAGGAAATGTTCAAATACGGATCAAACGAGGGAAAGACGAAGCAGTTAACGTTTCAGGTCAAAATCCTTTCCTGCATCTTGCAGGCACCTTCCCTGTCCTCTTCAGTGCTGAGGAAGGGTGTGTGACATGAAACTCTGTTCCTCTTCCCACATGCTCTAAGCATTTCTTACAACATCTTATTTTTTTGTTGTCTTGCAGCTCAGCAACGAGACCATTCGGTTCATCGCGTCCATGTCGCCCACAGATCAGTATTGGACTTCCAGGAACAACCAGTACCACTGCGCAGGAGAGCATTTCCAAAGTGGAATTGAACATAGTCGGTAGGTTCATTGTCCCTTTAAAATGCTCCTCGTGTGCAAGTGAGTGGAGCAGTTGATGGGAATGTTGTGAGAATAAAATGAGATCAGTGTAAACCGATGATTGATGCATGGACCCAGTTTCTATGCTCCGTGACTCCATGACCATGACCCTGTCACACAGGAGCTCAGATTGCAGTGGCGGAGAAGAGAGATTCATGAAGATATTGGCAGCACTGGGATAATTCAGTCGTGGAGGGAAAACATGGAGAAACGGAGGTCTCTGGAACACAGGAAGCTTCAAGGTGAGTTAACGGCTGTGTCCCGCCATATATAAAACAGTTACATTTTGAAAACGGATGTTAATACGAGGGAGAAAGAGACAGCATCGTCGGACATTAAAGACCTGGGGGAAAGAGAGAGAGAGAGAGAGAGAGAGAGAAAGAGAGAGAGAGAGAGAGAGAGAGAGAGAGAGACGGAGAGACAGACTGACAGAGAAAAGGAAAAAGATGTGAAAAAAAGGAGCGGAGCAGGAGAGAGCAGAGAGAGAGCTGAAGAAAATACTGCAAGCGCACAACACATCAGAAATCACTTGCAGAAAGAGAAACGGGGTTAACGCTGCCGGTCGAAAATGAGTTGTCAGAATCGCGGAACAGGGGAATATCAAACTGAAAGGCGAGTGGGGAAGGAAGGTGTGGGACAAAGGGGGGTCTTATGGATGGTGAGACCGGGCCGCGGAGAGGATCAGCTGTCATTGTTGCTTCAGAACTCCGTTCGCAACTCGATTTCCACTTCCCACAAGTTGGGGGTGTCCGGCAAGCAGGTCGGCAGATTTAATTGTGATGATTCACGCCTTTTATTTCTAACGTTCAATGACTTTCACTATACTATTCAGCGGGTATTACACTGCTTTCTTCAGTTCCTGTCGGTATTTTCTCGGACTCACTGCGTACAAACACTTGTTGGTGCAGGTGCTGAGAACCTGAAGCATTCCCGATGGGAATTCAGTGAAAAACGGGCATCGGTGGAAGAGTAACTGTGAATCTTTGAAATACGATGACATATAAAACTCCATCTGCGTTACCCACAACAGAGTGAAACTGCCGTTTGTACTGAAGAGTAAGACGATTGATTTCCTTTGGTTCTTCATCTCCGGGGCCTTGTCATCTTTTCCATTTCTGCGGCCTCGGAGCCCCCTGCGGACGGCACTAGTCGTTAAAATCCGTCTAACAGTCAGAACATTGTGCAGCAAAATCAGAAACAACGGGACACAAGCGGTTAAGATGTGGCTTAACAACTCAATTGTGCCCATGCGCGGTTGTACTGAAACTCCGTTCAAGAACACAGTACCCGGGTGTCATCATCAATCATTTCTTCAAACCTGAATGGAAAGTGTTACGGACCAGGTTACTCTTGGTGAATATCCCTTTAAGATTGTGTGTGTGTGTGTGAGTGTGTGTGTATGTGTGTGTGTGCGTGTGTGTGTTTGTGTGTGGCGTGCTTACATCTACAGAAGTTGAAGGACGTCATGACGTTTTTGTTGTTGTTGGTCAGAAGAGAGAGAGAAGGGAGAGTGAGACACCAGCCTGCTAGTTTTCTCCATCGAGGGACGAGAAACATTAACTGTGACTGTCACTGCAATCCACGTATGGATTTTCTGAAGTAATCCGACGGGGTCCACTTTGTCGTTAACCTGTAGAGGGAAACAGGTATTTGGTTTGTACGGCAACATCTAGTATGCTTTTGGGTGTGGAAGAGACTTCGGAACACAGAAGTGGAATCCATTTTGTTGTTTGTGGTTTTTGATATTTGTGTGGACGGCCACGATTTGGATGCTTTTTGGGGTGAGGAAGTCACTACTGACTAAACACTGAGGAGTCGTTTGGGTCCTATTGTGGAACATTTGGTCTTCCTACCTGATCTCTATTTTTCTCCATACATCTAGGTCTTATCTTCAGACAACAGTTGTTGTTTAAGAAGACTTTACACATGTTTCAACTTTTGGCTTGCTGAACTTAATTTTAAGAACCATTCGTAGACTTGGAGTTTTGGGAATTTTCCACACACACACGACGAATTTAGTTAGTTTTGGGGTTAAAGTTCAAGGTTTAACATTTGTTACTTCTGACATTATAACATTTTTACTTTTATTTTTCTTATGATCATAAGTAGTTATTAATAAAGTAGGTTTCGACACTCATACAAGAGTCGGTGTGTTTCTTTTTTGAAATAAAATTGGGGGCTCATGCGTATCCAACCCAAAGATTAACGAGTGTGGTCAGGGATAGTTCCCAAATTTTACGAAATTTGTCCGGAATCCAATCCAAAGATTGACGAGGGTGGTGTGAAGTCGAGTTCAAGACTGGTATTGCAGGTCTGAGTTTGATCCGATTGTGTCTTACTGGATGACTGGTTGTGATCAATCTGATAAAAAAATATTTTAATTGGCTTGTGTGTGTGGAAACCAACAACAATGGATACGTTAACAAAACTATCCTGGAGGATTGCAGGGGATGAGGAAGTCTGATTTGGTGAAACTTGCTGCAGATCTACATCTTGCGGCAGGAGCGCGATTTATTAGCAAGGCAGATATTCAGAGACTGACAGCTGGCCATTATGTGGAAAAGAAGGTGTTTGAAGAGGAGGTGTTAAAACAGTTTCCTGGCAGTGAACCAGTGAGTTCTGAGGCACAGGTGCAGCTGGCAAAGAGAGAGGCTGAACGGCAACTAATTCGATTAAATTTTGAGGCGGAGGCAGAGGAAAGGAAGATAAATGCCCAGATGGAACTGAGGAAGATGGAGCTGGATGGGGAGGAAAAGGAAAGACAGCGGCAGTGTGAGTTAGAAATGAAGCAGATCGAGGATATGTTCGCAATGAAGAAAAGGAGGGAGGTCGTGCATAATAGTTGCTTTCAGGTGATTAAACCAGAAAATCAAGAAGGTTTAGAGGACGTTGTTAAAGATCAATTCTTGGCAGAGGTGAAAGCTGAGAAGTTGGAGGAGGTGAGGAAGGAATTCCGTTCTTATGTATCAGAGGGTTTGTTTCACTGAATTATGGGTCGCCCCAGGTGCCAGTGAAAATTCTTAGAGATACGGTGGCTTGTCAGTCTTTCTTGCTGGACAGTGTTTTAAATTTTGGTGAAGAAACTGACACTAGTGAGGTAAATCCAGTGCGAGCTGTTACAGGTGACTCCATGTCTGTCCCTTTGCATAAAGTGATTTTGAAATCAAAGTTCGTGGAAGGACCTGTCAAGATAGGGATACAACCTGGTTTACCAGTGGAAGGAGTTTCTTTGTTATTAGGGAATAACCTTGCAGATGGAGAATTTGTCCCTATGGTACGCTTAACGACCAAACCAAGAGTTGATGAGTCTGAGAATGACACAGATGTTTACCCATATTGTGCGGTGACTCGAGCTAGAACTAAAGAATCAGCCAAGGCCGATCGTCTTGAACAGTCAGATGTTCCTGTCATGGTTCTGAGTTCTGGCCCTCATTTGACTCCATTAATGCCTTGTTGTCCAGCACATGGATTCCATGCAGAACAATACACACCTGAGCGCCATCAGGGGCCTAGTATTTCTCTAGCACTAGTTGCCAGAGTATTCGTCTACCTTTAGTTATACTTTGGTTCCAGTTGCTTAGAGTGGTT
This sequence comes from Rhina ancylostomus, assembly GCA_030265395.1. Lineage (NCBI taxonomy): Eukaryota > Metazoa > Chordata > Chondrichthyes > Rhinopristiformes > Rhinidae > Rhina > Rhina ancylostomus. The sequence continues at coordinate 20,015,854 of JARFYF010000065.1, forward strand.
TACTCTGGAGTAGTCCTGTGTTCACTATTCCATTGTGAAGATCCGGTTCGTTCTGGGGATCCGCTCCAGATCTCGAAGCAAGATTCCTTCCAGAGACTGCCTGTGTTTGTCCTGAGGAAGTATCCTGACTCCAGTCTTGTATCAGCGTGCCGCATTTGGGTTCTCTGTGAGTTTGCTCTCGATCAACATTGTGACAGTTCCCTGTGACAATCCTAACCGGAAGGAAAGTTATGATGACTTGTCAGAGATTTTCTGTCTTCACTGGAGGATCAAAATACTTGTATTGGGCCTGAATATAAAGATTTGTCTTTGTCGAGAAAGGAATGTATGGAGGAACAGACTGAAGACCCTGAGCTTACAGAATTGAGAGAAAAAGCTCTCATGTGAAGAGATTGAGTAAGTGCCCTTGGATATTATGTCAAAAAGGGACTTTTAATGAGGAAATGGGGTCCTCCTCGTGTTCCTGCTAATGAGAAATGATAAGTTATTCATCAGGTTGTAGTTCCCATAATTTATAGGAACGAGCTTTTAAACCTGGCCCAAAGTATGCCTTCAGGTGTCACTTTCGTTGTGGATAAATCTCGAGGGAAGATCTTGAAGTAATTCTATTGGCCTGGTTTGAGAAAAGATGTGGTGATATTTTGTTGAACCTGTCACACATGTCAGATGGTGGGTAAATCGAATCAAAGACCCCCTCTGGCTCCAAACCATTTCTTGCTTTTGGTGAACCCTTTCGAAGGTGATTGTGGACTGTTTTGGCCCATTGCCAAAGTCTAAAGCTGGGAATCAGTATTTGTTAACTATCATGTGCGTAACTTCGAGGTTCTCAGAGACAATACCACTTCGAAATATTAAGGCTAAGACTGTGTCCAAGGCTCTTTTTTTTACTTTGGTTTGTTGGCCAGAAGAAATCCAATCTGATCAAGGCAGTAATTTTATGTCTACTTTATTTTGACAACTAGTCCATGAGCTGGGAGCAAAGCAGATTGTGTCATCTGCATATCACCCAGAATCTCAGGGAGATCTGCAGAGATTTTATTCTACTCTCAAAAATATGATGAAGACATATTGCTTTCAAAACATAAAGGATTGGGATGATGTTGTTCATTTGTTTTTTGTTTGCCATAAGAGAATCAATCCAGGAGTCATTAGGATTTAGTACGTTTGATCTTGTATTTGGACTTCGGGTGAGAGACCGTTAGAATTGTTAAGGGAACAGTGGGTAAATGAGGAAATGAATATGAGTTTGTTGGACGATGTCCAAAAACTCAAAACTCGTGTCGAGAACGTCTGCCAGCTAGCAAAAGAGAACTTTAAAACTAGCCAGATAAGAATGAATATACGTTTTGATCAACATGGTCAGCCACGGACATTTGAACTGGGGCAAAATGTGTTAGTATTTCTCCCCAGCCAAATCAACCCATTGCAATCTCGATTTTCTCGACCATTTATTATTGAATTCAAATTAAATCCATTGAACTTTCTAATTAAAACACAGGATGGACGCAGAAAAACAGAACTTTTGTCATGTAAACATGCTTAAACCTTTTTATAAGACTTCAGTTGTGGTCATGGCAGATAATTTGAAAGTTCCGGGGATATCTAATGTTGAGGAAGGCCAATGTAGGCCAAATATTGTTCCATCAAAACTAAACAATCAGAACATTCTGGAGAACCTTGAAATAAATTTGCACCATTTACAAGTTTCGCAAACACAACAGATTAAAATTTCAAAATCTGTTCCTGGATGTTCCAAACAGAACGTCGATAATTACTGATTATTTTGACTTTGGGGATGCAAAACTAATCAAACAACCCCCATATCGGATGGAAAGATTAAACTTGTTGACCAGAAGAATGAATATAATGTTTTGCCATTTGGAATGAAAAAATGCTCCGGGTTTCATGGGTTAAAACACACAGATGCATACATTGATGACTTAGTGACAGGGAATGATACATGGGAATGTCATATCTCTGCGTCAGAAAGGTTGTTTGAGAGACTTTCCGAAGGCAACGTTTCAGTTAACCTGGCTGTTAGTAAATTTGGCCTTGCTACTGAGACGCATCTTTGTTATGTTTTCGGTCAAGACAAGTTAACTCCTGTTCAGGCAAATGTTCCAGCAATATCTAAGTTCCTCGTTCCCACACGTACGAGGACTGTTGGAAGATTGTTGGGAATGGCTGGATATTATCGCAAATTTTGTAAACATTTTGCTGATATTTCTCTTCCCCTAACAAATCTTCTGAAGAAGGGAGTGAAGTTGTTTGGACAGATCCTTGTCAAAAAGCATTTAAGAAGCTAAAAGTCATTTTATGCACCATCCTGTGCTCAAATCACCTGACTTTGAAAAGCCATTTTCATGAGCAGTAGATGCCAGTGATGAAGCTGCAGGAGCTGTGTTGGTGCAGAAGGGTTTCCTTGATGATATTAACCATCTTGTAGCTTACTTTTCCAAGAAATGAACATCAAAAGAATTACTCCACCATAGAGAAAGAATTGCTGTAACTTGTTTTAGCCTTGCAACATTTCAGTACATATGTTTGCAATGCTCAGAAACCATTGACTGTGTAAACAGATCATTACCCATTGGTGTTTGTGAGACGAGTGAAAAGCAAGAACAGAAGGCTGTTAAATTGGAGGTTGATTTTGCAAGTACTTGACCTCCTGATAACTCACATTAAAGGCAAATATAACGTAATTGCTGATTGCCTTTCCCGATGTTTAATGGGAAACATGTATCTGTACTAATCTGATATTCTGTATTTGTGTAGAATGATCATTATTAACATTACTAACTGTATGCGCCGTTGAAATTTTTGGGGATTTTTTTTCAGGTGGGAGGTGTTGCAGACTAGGTTACGATTGGTGAATGTCCCTTTAAGATAGTATGTGTGCGTGATTGTGTGGGCGTGCGAACTTCAATAGAAGGAAATGGACGTCATGACGTTGTTGAAAATGTCAGTCAGAAGAGAGAGAGAAGAGAGAAAGAGAGGAGAGAAAGAGCGCGAGAGACACCAGCTTGCTAGTTTCTGTATCGATGGATGAGAAACAATAACTGTATCTGTCACTACAATCCACGGATGGATTTTGGGAGTAATCCGGCGGAGTTCACTTTGTCATTAACCTGCAGAGGAAAACAGGTATTTGGTATGGACGGCCACGTCTCGGATGCTTTTGGTTGTAGCAGACGCTTCGTAACAAAGGAGTAGAGTTCAGTTTGTTGTTGAGCTGTAGTAGGAAACAGGTAATTGTGTGGACGGCCACGATTCGGATGCGTTTCAGGGTGAGGATGTCATCACCGAGTAAACACTGAGGTGTCGTTTGGTGTCCATCGTGTACCATTTGGATTTCGTAATTACTCTCTGTTTTCTTCCTCCATCTACGTTTTGTGTTCAGTCAACGTTGGCTGCTGAAGAAGCCTTCAGCCATGTTTCACCTTATGGCTTGCGGAACTGAACTTTAAGAAAGTTACCTGCAACTTGGAGTTTGGGAATTTACCACACACACACGACGAGTTTAGTTAGTTTTTGGGATTAATGTTTCGGGTTTAACATTTTTACTTCTAACATTCTAACATTTTTATTTTTCTTATTATCATAAGTCGTTATTAATAAAGTAGTTTTTAACACTGAATAATGACAGTGTGTTTCTTTTGTTGCTGGTTTGTAACAACTGATACGCTCTGTGCTGATGTGACGTCGGGAGAAGCCGCTGCTGGGAGGCCGGACTGATGTTGGTGCAGTGTGCGGCGTATTCAGCAGGTCGGATCGCAGGGGAGGACACACAAGCTGCGTAACTTCGCAACGATTCCGGAAGGAATTTAGCATTACAGATGAAATAGAAACCGCCACCATGTCATTGAATCTGAAAGTATCTTTGTGAACCCAGGTATCAGGCCAATGATAGATTTTCTGCGGAGATTTTGCAGTGAGCGGCAAGATTTAAAGAAAGTATAAAAGCTGCCGAAACCCGGGATTGAAACAGGGACCTTTAGATTTTCAGTCTAACGCTCTCCCAACTGAGCTATTTCGGCTCCTACTGTAGGCATTGCCCGCACTGATGAGGAGACCAATGGGGCAACGGAAATAGCGTCACAAAAACTGTAGAACCTGACAGTAGACGAGAATTGGGTACATTATTAAACCTGGAAATTGTATCCCAATCCATTTTAAAAAGAAATCAGGACAGTGTAAAGAGATTGTGTGGTGGTGAGAAATATTCAGAAAATCCAGCCAAATTAAAGAATCTTCGTTTTGGACTACACGCCGGTCCTAGTTGTGCACCAAATAGTTCAATAGTCAGGGGTCCAAAAATCGGTTCAGGTGAAGCAGGGAGTCAACCTTCCAATCCAGTTCACTGCATTCGGAGTTCACATCGGGGAAATCAGACTCAGATTGATTGATCACTTTGCAGAACGCCTGCTTTCAGTCCGCAGGGGCAACGCTAAACTCCCAGTTGCCTGCATCGCTCATTCAACAGCGCACTCCCACACCGATCAATCGGCCTGTGATGTTCTACACTGCTGGAACAAAGCCCAATTAAAGTTTGCGCAGCAACACCTCCTCTTCCATCTGGACATGTGTTGTCTATAAATCTGCAGTCGGAGTGTGGGGAAAACATTGACCACCAACAATCCTTCAAAATAAAGTCATCCTGCAATTTCGTTGATCGTCGCTGTGACCTCCGCGAGAGGCACTCAAATGCAAAGGCAGCCCTTGTCACCGATGTACTGAGAGCACCAGAGCAGAGCTGTATATTCGAGCGTCAGATCTTGGATCAGCCGGATATTTGTGCTGTCTTCAGGTTTTCCGTTTCAGCCTTTGTAGATAGTGGACCAATCACCGTGGATGTGTGAATATTATTAATTTTATACATTATACTTTATGGGAAGTTGAAATTACAAATATTCCAAGACACACAAGATTAGCGGAAAATAAGTATGTAAGAGGATAAATCCGGAAGACATGGAAGGTTCCACCTTGCTAATCCCAGTGGTGAAGTAACAGCTACATTGTTGTTTTCTTTTCTGTTTACTTTACTTCAAGAAAATGTGAAAGACGAGCAGAATTGAAAAAAGTAAACATACTCGAATCTTTTCAAAGATGACAGCGCTCGCTTGCAAATTCAACTGTTGAAGGAACCTCTTCCGATTTGGAAGATACGCAATAACTGCGAGGATAAGCGGGAAGTTGAGAGAAGTTTTCTTTCATCTGTAACGGGTCAGGAGGTCCGCGATGGCACAGTGTTCTCCGTTCCTTTGTAGTCCACCTGTGCTTCTGTGAAATAGATCCTCGAAAGCATTTCCGGGTTAAAATCAATTTATTTTGTTCAATCACTTTCCCCATTCACCAAACTGACATTCTGGAGGTCCCGACAGATGACATATTGATCATGCAACTGGTTTATATTGAAATATGGGAAGAGTTACCTCCGTGTTCAAAAATGAATCAATACACAGCAACCTGAAATCATTGTTTCATACAAGTGCATTGATCACAGGAAGTAGTATTTTAATATAAAAATGCGCGCAACCAGTGTCTTCCTTTCACATGGTCCTTGCCATTGATGTTTGTCGACAATACGCTTCCTTCTATACTCTGTTGTTATTTTCCTCAGTTTTGACAAATGCTTTGCTAAGTAGCTGTGTGTATGTGTGTGTATGTGTGTGTGTGTGGTGTGTGTGTGTCTGTGTGTGTTTTACAGTATATGTCTGTGTGTGTATATCTGTGTGTGCATGTAGTGTGGGTCTGTGTGTCTGTTTGTGTGTGTGCGTTTAGTATGTTTGTGTGTTTCTGGGTGCATGTCTGTGTCTTTCCTTGAACGTGAGCACGCTCGCTGTGTTCTGTGTGTGTACGAGCATGAGCGTACATTTGAGTGTGCTCACGTGTCATCACGTGGCATTTCTATTTACTTATCTGTGTGTACAGTGAGAGTCATTCATTCTGTGACATCGTGCTGAAATATGAAGGAGCTCTTGATTATGTTTAAGTCCCGTCCTTTGTACAACGATCCGTCGGGAGTGACTCCGCTCATCTCCTCAGTCCAGCTGTAACACCTTCTCCATTATTCCCCTGCTGTCCTCCGCCAGATGCTCTCGAGCCTTCTCCAGAAACGCGTTGATGGTGTTGCAGCAGCACCTGGTCGATCTTCCCTGGCCTAAAAGTGTCACGAATTGCAGAAAGGTGCTCTTCAATATCTCCTCTCCTGCCATCTGTAGCAGCTCCTGCGAGATGCTGCTGAGGATAAATTCTCGCGCAAATATCGACTTTCGTTCTGCCTTCAGCTCCTCTATCTCGTTCCCAACCATTGACATAGGTGTCTTGAGGCTATCGGAATCTAATCAAAGGGAAGTGTGGTGATAGGAAATGGAATAGTACAGAAAGGAATGTCACAAACCAAATAGCCGTGGGATTGCCACGGCTATGGTTGATGCCAACGCGACAGCAATCTTCCAAGTTTCAGCCAACAAGGTGTATTTCTTCTTCTCAATTAGTGATGACACGTGGATCTCCACAACCGGTAACCCGGCGCACCTCTTCAAGGAAGGAAGGGAATTCCACCGTTAGCACCTGTGGTAGTCTCCCAAAGTCAAATATATTTCGATGCAAGCTGGAGATCTAAAATATGTGTACGGATTCCAGTCTCTCATTCTTGGAGAGCTAAGTGGAAGTGTTCCGGAGGTATTCGAGAGCTTTCTTCTCGTTACACTGGCATTCCTCTCGTTGTTTCAAAGACTCGAGATATGCGTCTATTGTATTTCGCATTAATAACACTTATTATACTCTCCTGAATTTGTTTGGCCAGTCGCCATTTGTTTTCTTCCATCTGAGCACCACTGATGACAATGAAGCAATGGTGTTTGTGAAATATTATACTCTTCAACAAGGCATCGGGCTCAAATTTGCTTTCCGGATCCCAGGGAGCTCCCAGAAACTGGCTGCATGATCGATAGAGAGCTGGTCCTTTACAGACACCATTCCTGTTTCCTTGTCAGTCGCGAACGCCCGACGTCCTTTGAAACCTGGCGCGCCTAGATCATGGACGAAGGATTATTTCCCACCGCCCGACTCTTCCATTACTGCGACGTCAAGTGTTGAATGGGAGAAGGCACGGATATGACACGGGAGACGGAGGTTACAGTGGGGGATGACAGGCAGATGGAGCAGGGTGGATGAGGGGAAGATGTGGAGTCTGAGCACAAAGGCTGGAGGTGAGGGGTGGAAATAGAAAAAGAAGTACAACAAGCTGTTGGGGACAGGGTGAAGGCTGAGAGAAAATATGGAGGGAGGTCAGTGAAGAAACAAGAGGTGAAAGTGCCTGACTCTGACGATTAATGAAGGAGACATGGAGGGATAATTGGTGGATGTAACCCTTGGCGGAGTTAGACTAAACTGGCCGACGTGAGGATAGAGGGGACGTGGATAAAAGAGGGTGGGAGGATCTGTGAAGAGGTAGGAGACAGGGGGGAAGCAGACGGGGTCAGGGTTACTTCATTTGGAAATTTCAAAGCTTATACAAATGGGCTGCACAAACACAACGTACAATCTGAGATGTTGTTCTCCAGATTTGCGATTAGTCTCATCGTGGTAGTGAAGAAGGCTGAGGACGGACAGGTCATAGTGCGAATGGGAAGGGGAGTTGAGCTGACGTGCAACTGGGAATTCGGGATGAACATTACAAGCAGACCACAGGGGCTCTGCGAACCAATGGCCTGGTCTCCGCTTGCTTTCACCGATGTAGAAGTGGTTACACCCAGAGCACTGACTGCAATAGATGAGGTTTGAAGAGGTACATTTGAAGCGTTACCTCACCTGGAAGGGCTGTTAAGGTCCTGAGATATTGGTGAGGAACGTGGTACAGGAACACGTGTTGCTCCTCCTGCTGTTGCAGGAGAACGTGCAATGGATCATGAGGGGTGGGTTTAGACGGATTGGCGGATCAGGAAATCACAGAGAAAGTGGTATCTTCCAAATGAAGAAAGGGCAGGGAATGGGAAGATGTGGCTGGAGGTGGGTTCCAGTTGCAGCAAGCGGAGATTACGGATATAGGGCAGCGTATGGAAGCTGGTGTGGAGCAAATTGACGAACAACAGAGGTCTATCTCTGTTCTGTGTGACGGGAGGGGTCTGACAGTTGAAATCCGAGAAATTGAAGATATGCGAGCGAAAGCTCCATCAACGCAGTAGGGTGAGTGGAGGGCATTTCAGATGTCCGGGAATGGAATGTTTCATTTCTTCGGAAAGAAACCGAGAGAATTGGATGACAAGGGTCAGTGTGGAAAAGGTGCAGTCAAGGGAACTCTGGGAGTGTGTGGGTTTATAGTAAAAGTCACTGGACCGTTTGTTTCCTCCGTGGAAGCTCGAAACAATGATGATGAAATCAAAGAGTTGAGGAGTGGTACTAAGAATGATTGGAAACGGAATGTTACACGAAGCCAACTAATAGATAGGAAGAGTTGGGCCCCAGGCGGCTGCACATTTATACACATTTGGTCTTCAGAAAGTGAGAAGAGTCAAAGGGAAAGTTGGTCAGGGTAGGAACAAGTTCAGCCAGGCGGATGAGTGTGATGGTTGAGGGGAAGTGATTGCATCTTTGTGCAGAAAGGAGAGGAGAACTGTTAGATCTTCCGCCATGTCGTGAGGGAGATTTCCCAATGTGCGAGGATCTGCGACAGAGCGGATGACAGTAATCTGTTGTTCGTTGGTGGAATCAGAGTCGAGGGGCAGGTATGAGGAAGGATCGCAAATCGGCGGTCTGGCATTGGAAGGTGCAGGATTCTCCGGAATAATACAACGGCAGCCAACTCGTCTTCGGGTTTGATGACTCGGTGGAGATTGGTGGAAAATGAATGCAGTGATTCGCGTTCGGAGCTGAGCTTGGAGTGGGAAGGGGGACTGTGGAAGGGGAGGCGCTTAATATTGCCACTGAATTTGGAGATGGAGAGATCGATAGGGCACAGAAGGCACAAATTCGAGGTCAAGGGGATGTTGGATAAAAAGGGACTCTCAGTGGGTTCGGGAGGGAGACGGATGGGGGTATGTGAAGACTCGTCAAAAAAACACGGAGTCAGAGGCGGCCGAAGAAGACGTCGACCATGATGAACCTGGAACTCGATCAGCTGCGGTTGAGGACTGAAACTTCCAGCATCAGACAGGGGTGGACGGGAGTGGTGGTGGATGGTGAGTCCCGGCAGGGATTCAGGCTGTCACAAGGTGTGTGGGTCACAGGAGGGAGATGAGGGAATTGAATGTGAGAAGCGACTCGTGGAGAAAAGGAAGTATGGGGTGTCACAATGTTGATCCAGAGCAAACTCAGAGTACCCTTGGTACATCCGTAAGCCTATCGTCTGGTTTCCATCCACAGACAAATGGCCAGACGGAGCGGGTGGATCAGTACTTGGAGACAGCATTACGCTGCATAACAGCTAATGACCCGTCAACTTGGAGCACCCACATCGCTTGGGTTCAGTATGCCCACAACTCTCTGGTCTGCACTGCTACTGGAAGATCCCCCTTCGAATGCTCACTTGGGTACCAACCCCCTCTCTTCTCTATCCACGAAGAGGATATCGCAGTACCCTC
>JARFYF010000065.1:20042256-20092863 GCA_030265395.1 Rhina ancylostomus
GGGTTGTCATATGGCCTTGCAGGAGGAAGGGTGTTTAATGTCGCAGGTAAAAGGAGGGATAAGATGAACCTTACTGCAGGTGCGGCTTGCGTGACAGGCAGCTTTAGTGACGGAAGGGACAGCTACAGGCTAATGCTATTTAAAACAACAGAAGCTTTCTACATCCCCGTATATTTCCTGACATCAACAAGTCCAAACCAATCTGAGATCCGTCTGTTATGCTCCGCGAAGACACCCAGTTGTCAAGCAGATAGCTTCAATGTACACAGACTGAACACGTTGTTTTACAGTTTCGAAATTGTCCCTTGGCCAACTCACTGCGTCCATGACCGTTGATGTAGTCCTTACGTTAAAAACATATTTACCTGCATCAAAATTATAATTATTTCATTGGTTCTGATTCTATCGGGAAGCCCACCAGGTAATTTCATGCCTGAGCATGTCATGTCGGTAAAAACGACGAACTTCTGTCCTTTCCTCTGTGGATCAGCTACTCCCCACTTACGACTACGGACCTACGATGAACTCCCCACCACACCTTCTTTATTTACTTGTCCAAATACTTTCATGATTTCATGGCGACACCGATATATTATTCAAAATACTGCCAATCACAAATACACAAAACGCATGTATCAATTGATGACGAATTTTGATCACACATTAAAACTATTGAACGGTTCCCTTGTACAATGAGATGGACTCTGACCTCACGATCTACCTTGTTGTGACCTTGCACCTTATTGCACAGCACTTTCTCTGTAGCCGTGACACTTTACTCTGTACTGTTATGGTTTTACCTGCACTACATCAATGCACTTTGTACTAACTCAACGTAACTGCACTGTATCACGAATTGACCTGTACGATCGTTTTTTAAGACGTTTTTCACTGTACCTCGGTACAAGTGACAAGAATAAACCAATACCAAATACCTCGTTAACGCTCTCTGTGAAGCTGCTTAATCCATTGCCTGTGTAGGTGTTTCTTATATTCGACCTCAAATCATCGACTCTTTGACATGCCACATCTCGGGATTTGTCCAAACACTTACCTTGTATTTTGGTAAATTAAATAAAATTGTTTGTCTTTTGCGACATGTACTAGGGTGCAGTGAAAACTCCATTTTGCATAGTATGCATGCGGATCATTTCATGACAATCGTACACTGAGATAGTACAGGGGAAAACAATAACAGAATACAGAATAAAGTGTTCCAGTTGTAGGAAGTCAATACAGTGTAAATGCCGTCGCTGATATCAACTGGACTCCGACAGCTTGCACTTGTTTCTCAATCACACTTGAACTACTTGTGCACAAGGACAAATCTAACCCCGTCACCGAATTATTCCAAACTTTCAACAAAGAGTTGCCCTTTTCATAGAAATATCGACCAGACAAAATCTTGTGCACTCTAGAATCCCTTATTTTCACACATAAAATACCAATCACGATTCATTAATATGTGTTCAAAACCAATAAAAGCTCCATGTTAATGTCCATTGTGTTTGTCAAGTACTTGTCCAATAGTTAGTGTGTACCTTGCAATCCTTCGTTTGCATCCTTATCTTACCTTGGCATAGTTGGTAAACTTGGAGCTATGCTCCCACGAACTTGATCAGCACGGTGACTGCACACTGCCTGCGCAGTATCTCTGCCTGCACACTGCCTTAACACTGGCCTTGTCGCAGCTTCCACATCTCTCTCTTTTTGCCCTGTAAAGGACAACAGAAATCTTACTGCTTTGAAATAGCACAGAGTTATGAAACTCACTTTACTACGTAACGACTTTATCAGGGACGGTTAGCTATTGGATCGTGATGGAGGAGGCTGCTCTGTGGCCCATCACCCCACGGAATGTTCCCAGGCAAGAGTTTAAGACGAGCATCACAACCAGCAGGACTAAGGCCCCCATTATCCATTGTATTATGGAGCTTCCCCAACTCCCCAGCAGGGAAGGAAGCCAGCCCAAGGGTCTCCAAGTTGCGGAAAGGATCCTCCGTCACTTACCCAATCTTTCTGACCATACCAGCCTTTTTATGGATGTGTACAGCGATATCAGTCATGTTTTCAGACGAGTCAGGAATATATTTACAACATTCCCGATCAATAATGACACACGGACCACCTTCTTCGGCCAGTAGAAAGTCTAACGCCAACGATTCGCGACCATCTCAGCCGTATTGCTAACCGAGCCCTGGCTCGTGTCCTGTAAATGCTAAGGACGTCTCATTAGCCAATCTCCATTGGCGAAGCAATCTTGCAGACCCCAGAATGGGGCCGATATTATCCAGAAGTGTCCCGCCTCCGGTTTAGCCCTTGGATGGCGGCCTTGCATTGCTGGATTTAGAGAAAGGGATGGCAGATGGTACACATATGGTATCACATAGACCATGTAACAGCAACCACTCCAAGGCCTTGGTTCAGGTCAGGAATATCACCAAGAAAGTTGCATCCACGGCAGCCTAGGGTAAGCCTTGCAGTCACAGACCCAATAAATACCTTTAACAGGGCGTAGAGGGGATAACTGTGGTGACAGAGTTACAAGTGTTGTTGCCATGTCTGGTCCCAAACCTTGGGCATTGCAACAGCAAACATCTCCCTGACTCTAATGGAGTAATCTCACCGCTGGAGGGTTACCTGACCCATTATAGGAAACTGATACGATCTCTCGTGTCAATTGCAAAGACCAGGCTCGTCCTTATGGGCGGTGAAGTTTCGTGTGCCACCTTCGGCTCTGGTACCGTTGTCAAAGTAGCAGAGGGAAGCAGTCGAGGCGACCTTTTTGAATGTATTTGAGACACAGTTAGATAGATTTTTGCATTGTCCGGGAAAGAAGGGTTCTGGGGGAAAGGGAGGTCGGTGGATCTGAGTCCACGGCCAGATGAGCTATGATCTTATTGAATGGCGAAACAGGCTGGACGGAGCAGATGGCCTACTTCTGCTCCTATTTATTTATTTATTTATTTCTCATATGCAGATGAATGGAGATCACTGTGAATAAGGGCTAATGGCAGCATCCGCATTCCCTCCCGGAATACGTGGACCCTCTAGAACATCCCCGACCACTCGACCAGTTGAAACACAGACCATGGTCATAACTAAGACGAAGGCTAGTGCGGTTCTGCACTGCAGCAAAGGAGTGGCGCACAGAATAACCATAACCTAAAACACATAATGACTATTTAAAACTGCGAATGACAATGATCAAATAATTCAGTTATTCATTGAGTTATTGTCGTTGGGGTCTTCTTTACCATCGGTTTCCTGGTCTATTGGCGCAGCAGGATTGGCATGCGATGCATGGATCCAAATTCGTTTCCCTCGGACGTTCACGGTATTATGCGTGGTCAGCAACATTGGACAGGGACCTTCCCTCCGGGGTTCAAGTCAATTGTTCCGTCCAGGATTTCAAGAGTCTCCAATTCCACGGCCGTTAGGTATGGCATTCTGTAGTCTACAAAACCTTCTGTGCTTCAATTAGCTGTTGGTGGAAACCTTTACGAGTTTGTGTCTGTGCCACACAATGTGGCAACATGCTTTCGCTCATGTTATGGATGTCCATCCATTTCACAGAGGAGAAGAGCGAATGGTAAGCGCATGGGATAAGTCCCAATGTTATCATCTCACATGGAGTTACAACATTACAAGACAAAAGAGCAGTAGACCATTCGGCCCATCGAGTCTGGTCCGTCCTTTCTCCATGAGCTCACCTATTCTCACATCTCGCCCCAATTCCCGGCCTTTTCCGCATATCACTTGATAGTCTGACTAATTAGATACCTGTCAATCGCCTCCTTTAACACCCCCAATGATCGGATCTCCACAGCTGTGTGTGGCAACGAATTCTGTAAATCCAGGACCCTCTGGCTAAAGAAATTTCTCCTCATCTCTGTTCTAAATAGATACCTTCTAATCCTAAAACTGTGCCCTCTTGTCCTGGACTGACCCATCAAGGTACATAACCTCTGTCTAGCTCTTTCAACATTCGAAATGTTTCTGTGAGGTCCCCTCTCATTCTTCTGTACTCTAATGAATACAGTCCAAGAGCCGACAAACGCTCCTCGTATATAAGACCTTTCATTCCGGGAATCATCCTCGTAAATCTTCTCCGAACCCTCTCCAACATCAGTATATCTTTCCTAAAATAAGGGGCCCAAAACTGCACACAGTATTCCAAATGAGGTTTCATCAGTGCCCCATTGAACTTCATCAACACCTCCTTACTTTGATACGTTGAACCTCGCGAAATGAAAGCCAACATAGAATTCATTTTCCTTACTGCCGATCCAACCTGGTGGTTAACCTTTAGGGCATCCTGCACGAGGAACCCCAAGTCCCTTTGTATTTTAAAATTTTGAATTTTCTGCCTATCTTGATAATAATCTGACCGTTTATTTATTCTTCCAAAGTGTACAACGGCACAATTCTCAACATTGTATCTCATCTTCCATTTCTTTGCCCATTCTCCTAAACTATCGAAGTCGCTCTGCAACCATTGTTTCTTCAAGACTTCCTGCTCCTCCATGTACCTTGGTGTTATCTGCAAACTTATCCACAAATCTATTCCATAATCGAAATCATTGATATACAGTGTAAAAAGAAATCCCAAAAGCGGCCCCCGGAACATCACTAGTAAATGGCAGCCAACCAGAGCAGGATTCCTTTATTCCCACCCTTTACTTTCTGCCTATTAGACAATGGTACACCCATTCTAATATATGTCCTGTAAATTCCATGGGGTCTCATCATATTAAGCAGCCTCTTGTGCGGCAACTTGTCGAAGGCCTTTTGAAAATCCAAATACACAACATACACAGCCTCTCGATGGTCCATCCTACTTGAGATTACCTGAAAAAATTCCAATGATTTGGTCAGGCAGAGTTTTCCCTTCATGAAACCAAACTGGCTTGGACCTACCTTGTGATTCACCTCCAGGTATTCCATAACCTCGTCCTTGATGATCGACTCCAATAACTTTCCAACCACCGATGTGAGACTCATAGGCCTGTAATTTTCCTTTTGTTGCCTCCATCCTTTCTTAAACAGCGGAACAACATTTGCCACCAGCCAGTAGTCCGGAGCCATGCCAGAGTCTATTGATTCCTGGAAAGTCATCTCCAGTGCCTCCACACTTCCACAATCTCTAAAGCCACCTCCTTTAGAAACCGAGGCTGTACTTCAGCCAGTCCGGGAGACTTAGTCCATTTAGCTTCCCGATCACCTTCTTTCTGGTAATATTGACGGTACTCAATTCTATCCCCGAGACCACTGACTATCAGGTATATCGCTGATGTCTTCCACAGTGAAGACTGATGCAAAACGCTCATTTAGTTCCTCTGCCATCTCTTTGTTACCCATTATAATTTCTCCAGCAGCGTTTCAAATTGTCGTATATCTACCCGTGTGTCTTTTTTACACTTCACATATTTATAAAAAGCGCTTAGTATACTTTTGTATATTATTTGCCGACTTCCTTTCATAATTCATCTTTTCTTTCCTAATGAATTTCTTCGTTTCTTACTGTAAGTTTTTAAAATATTCCCAGTCATCCGTTTTGCTTCCGATTTTTGCTTCCTTTTATGCTCGAGATTTTGCTTCTATTTTAGCCTTAACATCTGTCGTTAGCAACATTTATGCAATTTTTCATTCTTAATTTTCTTATTTCTTGGAATATATCTTCTCTGCACTTTCATTTCTTGGAGAAATTTCACCCATTTATGCTCTGCCGTCCCTCCAATTAGCTTACCTTTTGGATAAAGTGGGGCCAGTTCCTCTCTCACACCACTGTAATATCTTTGTTCCACGGAACTATTGATACACCAGATATCAGCTCCTCCTTTTAAAATTGGAAACTAAACTCAAACATATTGTGATCACTACTTCCTAATGGTTCCTTTACCTTTAGTTCCCTAATTACCTCCGGTTCATTACACAGCACTCAATCCAAAACTGCCGATCCAATGATGGGCTGATCACCAAGCTGCTCCAAAAAGCCATCCTGAAGAACTTCCACACACACTCTCTGCTGAGATTCACTACCTTCCTGGATTTCCTAATCCAATTTATGTTAAAATCCCCCATAATTATCTTGACATTGTCTCTCTGACACGCCTTTTTCCATTTCCAACTGTAACTTATAGTCCACATCCAGGCTGCTGATAAGGGGCCTATATATCGCTGCCATTATTGTCCTATTACCCTTGCCATTTCTTAACTCCACCTACACGGATTCCAATTCTTTGAACCCTCTGTCCCTTCATTCCATTGATTAAATACCTATGAGGGCCACACCATCCCCTGTCTATCTTTCATATACACTGTGTACCCCTGGCATTCAGTTCCCAATCACATCCGTCATTAAGCCATGACACGGAGATTGCAACAATGTCATATTTTAATCTGTAGCTGTGCCACAAGGTCATCCACTTTATTTCTAATGCTCCATGCATTTAAATATAGTACATTGAGACCAACATCTGCAGCTGATTTTGCTCTATTTATATTGTTCATCAAATTATTTTGTCCTTTCACCTGCCTGTCTTATCATCCGTGCTGCACACTGTCTTGGACTTGTTTCTATAGACCTCTTCCTCTATCCTAACATTCTGGTTACCTTTCCCCTGCCAAAATAGTTAAAACCCTTCCAAACAGCCATATTAAACATTCCCGCCAGGATATTGGTCCCTTCGTTCAGGTGCAACCCATCTTTTTAGAATATGTCATACCTGCCCCAGAAAAGGTCCCAATGACCCAAGAAATTGAAGTCCTGCTCCTGCACCAGTTACTCCACCACGCATTCATCTGCCTGATCCTGCTATTCTTACTTTCATTAGCACGTGACACAGATAGTTATCCTCAGATTACTACCCTGGTGGTCCTGCTTCTCAAACTTCTTCCTAGCTCCATGTAATCTTCCTTCAGGACCTCCTCTGTTTTTCTGCCTATGTCATGGTACCTACATGTACCAAGACTTCTGACGCATCACCCTCAGCCCTCAGAATATATTGGACCCGGTCCGATACATTCCGTACCCTGGTATCCTCGTCGGGTTTGCAGAATCTTTTTCTGTTCCCATCACTATATAATCCCCAATAACCACTGAATTTCTCCTTGCCCGCTGGACCACGGTACTAGTCGCGGTGTCAATGTGCGGTTTGACGTGGTCTTCCTCTGTCAAGACATCCTTTCCAACAGTATCTAAACTGAAATACTGATTTTTAATGTGGACCGCCAGAGGTACTCGCTACAAATTCTTTTGGCTTCTGTCTATCCCTAACACTATCCTTAAGGAGTTGTATCTTAATGCACTTTGGGCAGATGTAGCCGACGAAGGCTGGTAGTCTTCCAGTGTCCCCTCATCTGGCACTCCAAACATAACACTAATCCCATATGCATACTGCTTATGGAACTGTCCAATGAAACTACAATAAATAAACGAGTAACTTACCCCCGTTCTATAAATTTCTCATTTCTCCTCTTATCTGTTCTCGCCAAAGTCCGCTGAGCCAAAGCCTTACCACTCTGACTCAGACCACGATGAAGACCTCTCTGCTAGACTCTGCCTCTCTCATAAAGGGAAGGTAGGTCTCTCCACCAATCAGGTTGCTCTCCTATGCCCCGATACGCTGTACAGGGAGTGAACTAGGCCGCACTCTCAACGTTCGCCAGCTTTTTCAAACCTCGAATTTCCCGCCTCTGCTCTGTTCTCTCCAATCACGCGAAGGTAGGTCTCTCCATCAATCATGTCGGCCGCTCGCTCTCCGATGCTCCGTCCACCGAGTGCACGAGGCCCAATTCATCCAAATCCTGTTGTAATCTTAGGTATCATTGTCTACTACACGGTCAGTTCTGCTAACATCAGCAAATCTACTGAAGGTGCTCACAACATGATCATTAAATTACCAATATAGATGAGAAACAATAGTGGGCCGAGCGTCACTTCCTGCCGCACACTATTGGTCATTGGCCTTCAATCTGGAAATCAACGATTTATCACCGTCCTCTGACACTTTTAATTAACCCAATGTTCCTTGAAGCCGGCGAGCTCACCTTATTTCCAATGTCTCCACACCAGCCAGCCATGAGGGAATTTGTCAAAGACTTATCCAACGTTCATGTAAACAACGTCTACCGCTAATTTCCTGTAATGCAACCTACAAACGGTTAAGGTTCGCCGAAGCCTTCCTTCCACGTATCATTTGAAATCGTTCTCCCCATCCCACACCGAACTATCTTCGCTCGGACTCGTCCACTTCCACAGTGAGGCCAAACGTCAACAAGAAGACGAACATCTCATCTTCCGCTTGGGTAGCCTGAAGCCTAATGGAAGGAATTCTGAATACTTTAATCCACACCCCTGTGTTTCTTTACCACTTCTACTAGTCCAGCAGGCTTCGTAATCAATTTTATCGCCTTTTAAGTCCATCCTCTCCGACACCAAGACACATTACCCTCCCCTGCATTGTTCCATCGACCATCAATAACCACCCCCCACTTTAATCTGATTCTACCTGTCACCAGCGAGATTTGTCTGCTAACCGCAAGCAACTCCACTCCAGTTTAGCAGCCCAGTCTTCTCCCTCATCAATTTCTACCGACCTATCTGAAAACACTCTCCTCTCCCTGGCCCCTCCTGCCGAGCAAACCATCGCCAACTATTTCCAGCTATCACCTAGCAGTCCCCGGTAATATGGCCAGTTGCACGATCTCGCCACTAAACGGCAATTATCTCGTTTCCTCCAGAGATGCAGCTTTACCGGCTGAGTTCCTCCAGAAATTTATTTCCACCGACTTCCTTAGACACCTGTCAGTCGATCCGAATCACATCACTACATGGGGCAAGGCAACACATAAGCAGCTGTATCTGGTCGCTATGAAGAGACGAGTTCAGCACAGAACATCATTTCTGGTCAAAGCCTATCCTCATTCAACATAGGGCACATTTTTACGGAATGGATATTTTCAATTGCATACAAAAATCTGTACACTGCAGTGCGCAGCTTTGCGCAACCGAAACTATGTTTATTCTGCAGTGAAGTTAACAGTTAACGGAGCATGTTCCACCATGTTAAGCGAAGATCAAGCTCGCAGAGAACCGATATGCGGCACACTGGTAAGAGACAGGAGTCAGGAAGCTTCCTCAGGACCATAAACAGGCAGCAACTGGAAGGAATCTTGCCTCGGGGAAGGTGGGATCCCCAACACGAAAACGGGATATCCTCAGAGGAACATTGAAACCAGGACTGCTCTTGAGTTGACAACTCTAAGCAGCCAGGAGGCAAACTATATTCAAAGGTTAACCAATACTCTGGCAACTAGTGCTAGAGAAACCCAGGTACATAAGCTAGGCCCTAGATGGGGCTCAGGTGTGTGTCATTATGCAATTAGTCGTGCATGGAATACATGTGCTGCACAACAAGCCATCATCAATGGAGCCGAATCGAGGCCAGTATTCGGAACCGTGACAGGAGACCCACGCACCCACCCCCGGCTCCTCAACGAGAACCTCCAGGCGACCTACTAGGCTTATCTGGATGGTTACGATGGGTGTCCTGAATAAGTGAACGGTCCAAAATGAAGGAGCGCAGAATCTAGAAGCATTCCTCCGGACTGTGTCCCTCCCAATCGACCAAATACTGCAGGCCTCTACGCCGGTGGCGTACAACCAATAAACGTCGGAATGTGTAAGCTGGGTGGTCACCAACAATCCGGGAGTGTCGGAGGGGATTGGCTGAGGGCACAATGGACTGCTAGCCACTGACTTCATCTGAGACACGTGGAAAGTGGGATGTATCCTCAGAGTCGGAGGCAATTTGAGCCGGACCGTTATCCGATTGACGATCCGCTCAATTTCAAAAGGTCCCAAGAAGTGAGGAGCTACTTTCTTGGACTCGTTTTTGAGGCGAATGTCCTGTGCCTAGAGACTAACCTTCTGCCCATGGTGGTACACTGGCGTGGGAATCCGCCGATGATCAGCGAATTTCCGGTTGCAGTCGGCCGTCCGTAGCAGGGCCGCGCATGTGTCCTACCAGATCTTGCGGCAACGGGGGAGATAGTCCCGAACAGAGGGCACGGAGAAGTCCCCTTCATGGATGGAGAACAGAGGGGGTTGGTACCCGAGTGATCATTCACAGGGGGATCTCCCAGTGGCAGTGCAGACCAGAGAGTTGTGGGCGTACTCAGTCCAAGCGAGGTGGATGCTCTATGTCGGAGGGTCGTTTGCCGATACGCAGCGTAGCGTTGTTTCCAAATCTTGATTTGCCGTTCTATTTGGCGGTTCCTCTGCAGATGGAAACCGGACGATAGGCTTACGGATGTTCCGAGGGCCTGCTGAAAAGACCTCCGTACTGCAGAGACAACCTGGGGACACCGGTCGGAGACAATGTCTGCAGGGATTCCGTGGATGCGAAAGATGTGTTGAACGACCATGTCGGCTGTCTCCCGAGCAGTAGGGAGTTTGGGAAGGGCTACAAAATGCACTGCTTTGGAAAAGCGGTCCGCTATGGTGAGCATAGCAGATTTGCCGTGAGAAGGGGGTAAAAATCAGGGCGATATGGGACCACGGACGGTTCGTTACGGGTAAGGGACAAAGCAGTCCAACAGGTGGTCGGTGGGCGGCTTTTCCACGGGCACAGACCAAGCAGGCAGAGACAAAGGAATGGGTATAAACATCCATGGAGGGCCACCAGAAGTGTTTCTTCAAGAGGAAAAGGGTTCTATCAATCCCCGGATGGCAGCTGAAACGAGAAGAATATTCCCACTGTAGAACCTGAGACCGCACGGGCTCTGGTACAAAACGGCGGTTGGGTGGTTCGTTTACAGGGTCAGGCTTGGATTCCTTCACTGCAGCCTCAATCTCCCAGGTGAGGGCCGCCACCACACAGGACCGGGGAAGGATAGTCCCGGGGTTATGATGTTTCTACTATGTAGTGTATTGTCGGGACAGAGCATCAGGCTTCCCCTTCTTGGACCCAGGACGATATGTTAGCTCAACCGGAATCTGCCAAAGAATAATGCCACCGCGCTTGACGGGAACTCAGGCGTTTCGCATATATTCCAGGTTCCTGTGGACTGTCCAAACGATAAACGGATGTTCTGCTCCCTCCAGCAAATGCCTGCATTCCTCTAACGCAAGCTTGACTTCCAGTAACTCCCAGTTCCCCAGGTCGTAGTTACGTTCGTCGGGGGAAACCGTCGGGAATAAAAGGCACGGGGTGCACTCTCTGATTCAAACCGGAGCGTTGAGAGAGGACCGTTCCCACCGTAGAGTGGGAGGCGTCGACATCCTCAACGAACTGGCTGGAGGGGTCTGGTTGGACCAGGGTAGGAGAGAACGTGAAGCGTTTCTTCAGGTCCGAGAATGCAGACTCAGATTCAGGATTCCACATAAAATGGGTCTTAGGTGAAGTAAGTCGAGTAAGGGGTGCCGCCATCCGACTATAATCCCCAATGAAGCGACGGTAGAAATTCCCAAACCGCAGAAACCGTTGGAGTTGCTTGCTTTTCGTGGGTCGAGGCCACTCTTCTACCGCCCGGAATTCTCAGGATGCTCTGACTTGTCCGCTCTCAATGATGTATCCTATGAAGCTGACGGAGGGGACATGGAATTCACATTTCTCGGCCTTGACGAAGAGCTTGTTCTCCCAAATCCTCTGGAGAACCTGACGGACATACTGGGTGTGTTTCTGAAGACTACTGGAGAAGATCAGGATGTCATCCAGATAAACAAACACAAATCTATTTATGAAGTCCAATAGGACATCATTAATCAGAGCTTCAAAGACAGCGGGAGCGTTGGTGAGGCCGAATGGCACCACTAGGTGTTCTAAGTGGCCGAGGCGGGTATAAAATGTTGTTTTCCAATTGTCTCCCTCCATTATCCTGACGATAAGGGGTTCGTAAATCAGGTTTAGAGAATATGGTGGCACCGTGAAGAATCTCAAACGTGGAATTGATGAGCGGCAATGGTACTTTTTCTTGACAATTATGTCATTTTGGCCCTGGTATTCAATACGCGGACTCTGACAGCCGTCCAAACTATCCACAACACTCCCAACCTTCGTGTCATCTGAAAACTTAGTAACCCACTCTTCCACTACCTGATAGACATACTAAGACATAGCTTGCTTTGCTCAACGCATTAATTGTACTGTCCTTGGTTCTGCTGTTGTCTGATTTATTTCAGCGTGGATCGGATTTCACAGAGGGATTTTGTGGTGGATATCCAGAGCGATCTGAAAGTGGCTCCACAGGTTGCTATGTCGGTAAATAAATCGGATGGCATGTTTGCCTGTGCAGTCAAGGCAGTGAGTTTAAGAGTCGGGAAGTTATGTTACCAATGTATGAAACTCTGTTGCTGACGTTGGAGAGGGTTCAGAGAATGATTCCAGGAATGAGATGGTTAACATATGAGGAACGTTTGACGGCTCTTGGACTGTACTCCTTTTGGAGTTCAGAAGAATGGGGGGGTGAGACCTGAACCTCATAGAAACATTTCGAATGCTAAAAGGCCTGGAGAGCTGATGTAGCAAAGTTGTTTCCTCTGGTAGGGGAGTCTATTTAAAAAAGGCCACAACTTCAGGATTAAAGTGCGCCCATTCAGAACAGAGATGCGGAGAAATTTCTTCAGTCGGAAAGTGGTGTATCTGTGGAATTGATTGCCACGAGAGGCTGCGGAGGCAGTCATTGATTAAGGCAGAGATTGATAGGTATCTGAGTAGCCAGGGCATCATTGGTGATGGTGAGAATGCGGGGGAGTGGGGCTAAATGTGAGAATGGATCAGCTCATGATAGAATGACGTAGCTGACTATATTGGCCGAATGACCGACTTCTGCTCCTTGTCTTACGGCCTCATAGTCTTATGCTATATCTGGAGTGTCGTATTCAATTTTTGTTGCCCCGCTACAGGAAGGATATGAAGTCTTTGAAGAGGGTTCCGAAATTCCAGGATGCTGCTGCGATTAGAGGGCGTGTGCAGCTGGGAGGAGTTGGGCAAACTCGGGTTATTTTATCTGGAGAGTCGGAGATTGAGGGGAGAAATGTTAACAGTTCATAAGCTTAAGAGAGGCACAGACAGAGTAGACAGCCTGTATATTTTCCCAAGCAAGAAATGTCTGATACCAGAGAAAATGGTAAGAGGCGGCAAATTCAGAGGAGATTGTGTGGCAGGTATTTTTACCCAGACGGTGCTGGGTGCCTGGACTGAGCTTTCAGGTGTGGTCGTGGAGTGAAATACGATTGGGGCACATGGATTTATAGAGAATGAAGGATTATGGACATTGTGTAGACAGAAAGGCAACTTAGTTAAGCATTTAAAAACATGTTTATTTCGTTCGGCAAAACATCGTGGGACGATGGACTGTTCCAGTGCTATACCTTGTTTTCTAACACAGATCTCTGCATCTGTAAATTCAAACCTCAAATAGCATAAAGTAATTCTGCCGAGAAGCACCGACTTCAAATAATTCAACGTCAAAGTCAAGGTCGAGTTTATTGTCAGAAACACAAGTACACGAAAACAGACGTGCAATAAAAAAAACGTACGTGCAGCGGCATCACAGGCATAACGCGTTATATCACCAGCATTCTCAAGTAAAGCAAATTAAACATGAATTATCAACAATTTGTGCAATGAAGAAAAGCTCATTTAGAACAAAACAAGAGTTGAGACGATCTTCCTTCCAGTTCACAATTCCGGGCCCGATTCTGCCTGTGTCTCCCCAAGTCTGCTGAGAGTGGGAGAGACGGACTTGGTTCAGGCGGGTGAGCGGCGCGGATTTCTCAGCTCCTCTCTGCGCTGAGCGCATCTCACAATGAAAGTGAGGGGAGATTTCACCAGCTCCTTCAGCTGCTCCCTGAACTTAGTCTGGGTCACCGCGTAAAGAGCCGTGTTTGTGCAGCAACTCAGGAGCTGCAGCATGAAACTCAGTTCTCTTATGGTACCAGGTGGAAGCCCAGCCGCCTCAATGAAAAACAATCGGATCCACACAGAATGCACCGTAAACAACGCCCACAACAGGATGAAATTCCCCGACACAACCAACAGTAAAATGAGGGATTTCCTGCGGCTCTCCATCTCTGGGTCTCTGGGACTCTCCCCACTGCTGGGACCCCGGAGTCTCCTGCGGGCTCTGCTCGCAACTAAAACGTGTCTGATGGTCAAAGCATTGAGCAGGAGAATGAGGACAAATGAGATCACAGGAGTGAGGAGGTAATGGAGGGACTCGACTGCGGTCCAAACCAGTGAGGATAGAACAGAACAGCTCCTCTTTCCTCGCAAAACCAAGGGAAGATCATGAAGATGTATTCTCCTGAGAACATGAAATACCAGAAAATGTTCTTTAAACAGCTCAGCGCGGTCACCGTTCCCAGAACCACAGCCGCCGTTCTCTCGGTGCAATATTCCACTTTCAGTTTCTGACAACCAATGGCCACAAACCGATCAAAGGTGAAAGCGACAGTGAACCAGACAGAACAGTCGGTGGCTGCGTTAAGAAGGACGGCGTGGATGTTACACACTGGGATGTACCTTAGGAAAACAAACGCTTCCCAATAAAGAATCGGAATCTGCCTCAGCAGCAGGTCGAGGACAACGACCAATGGATCCGCTGTTGCCATGGCCACCAGGTAGAGAGTGACACCTTTGGAGAGACCGCACTTGCCCCGCGACAGGACCACAATCGTCAGCACGTTCACTGTAAGGAGGTAAGTAAACAAAAACATGACACTGGGATTGGAGCAACGTTAGCAGATGCACAGAGAGAGAAATCAAATGTAGAAACCTGTTCATGGATTCAGAGCTGGAGGTAGTTGTACCAGATACCATGGCTATAGGCTGGGGACGGATATTATCGATCAGTGACATAGACCAGCAACTGGAAAATAACGGCATCACCTCAACCAACAGACACGTGAGAAAGGTGGTTTCGTGGTCCTGTAAAGATGTCTGACGAGTGAACAATTCATTACGTTTTCGAGACCATAAAGATCAAAGTCCTCAGTATCTGAGCTTCGGTTGAGGGAGCGGCGATGTATTGACCTGGTCAGTGTGCGGAATCAGCCGAGGCTCCTGATCCTGATTATTACTCAGTGCTCTGCGAGAGCGTCGCTGATCATTTAGTGGTTACGGGAGTCAGTGTGGGTAGGAGACACTGCCACACTTCCTACTCTTTATGCAGCGACTTTATGTTAGTTGCGGGTGAATCGGACCAGGGTTTTCTCTCCATTGATTACTCTGTTAACCCGCCTCTGTATGTCGGGGCCGCACCTGCTGCTAGTTGGGAACAAAACGCAGACACACTGGTGACTGAGGTGAAATTTTCCCTGGTGTCCGGAGGAGCAGTCCGCTTCAGACGCACGTAGTGCCCGGCAGGGAGATGGAGGCGGCGACCAGCTACCGGAGCTTTCAGATTGAAATCAGACCATGGTCAATGCAACAATATCAGTTTACTGATTGCCGCATAGAGTTCCATCAGATATGATCACCAGAATTGGCTGCAGTGTGGAGAGTGTGAATTACAGGAACGGCACTGGAGACACTGGATTTATCTAACAAATAAATGCAGCGGGCGACGTGTCCTCAAAATTAGAAAATAGCATCGAGAAGCCAAGGACAAACTACACGGTGATGAACGCCATTCAAGACGTTGATCGCCGCACTCGGACCAGGTCTATCTTTAAGATCTCCCTTAACGGAGTTCAGTTTGTGAGGATGTTCAGCTTTATTAACCTGCACACGTAATGAACAGTCCAGTCACCAGAGCACTTTACAGGACCACCTGACAACTGCTTCGCACCTCCGTGTTGGTCGATTCGTTGGACAGTGACTTACCTGGAACAGCAAAAAGAGCAAGGATGGGATAGTAGACGGGCTGAATTGTCACGAGTATATAGAAGATCCGATAGTCTACTTTTATCCAAGGAGCATCCGATAAAATATAGCCAGCAAATGGGAATACACCCCGCGTCATCGCTGTCACATCCCTCTCTCCTGTTTCCCCGTCCCGACCCATTCCTGGAACAGCCCACTTCACTGTTCCCAGATTCCAATCGGTGACCAGAACTTCACCCTCTACTATTAAGAGATCCCATCCTTTCATGTAACATCCCACTTTATTGTTCGCAGCTCCCGAATTATTTTCTTCCTTTCTGGAGCTGCTACTCTCTGTCAGTGATGGAGGGGCTTCTCCCACTGACACTGTGAGACTTCATAGAAAGGAAGAGGTTTAAAAAAAGTCGTGAAGAAATCCCTGGTGACACAATCGGGCTCCGTGCAACAGGTCCGTTAATTACACTCATTGAACAAACATCTACGGTTAACCCCTTTGCATGCGGACGGCTGGAGAAACACATAAAGTGAACATGTGATTTGGGTGATGATATCCAGGATTTATATCCACCGAACCCGCAAATTCTCTCTTTTCTTCACGCCCATCGTGTACGAGATATAAAAGCCTGAATGCATGTACGACCATGCTCAAGGGAAGCTTCTATTCCGCTGTTATAAAATCATTGAACGGTTTCCACGGACAATTGGATGGAGTCTCCACCTCAGAATCTACTTAGTTATAACCTTCCGCCTCTCTGTCTGCCTGCAGTGCACTTCTTCTGTAACTGTAACACTTGATTCTGCAGTAAGTTCTTGTTTCAATTTGCACGACCTTAACGCACTATTGTGATGAATTGATCTGCATGAGCAGTGTGCAAGACTGAGGAAGTAAAGGGTTAAGAAATTGTTTCCGTCAATATAACTAATGAAAACAAACACCACGCAAGGATCTGACTCAAACCCTCATGGTAATTACTGTGTCCGGAACTTGATTGTAAACAAATTATGCTAAAACAATGAGTGTGATGTTTGTCTTTGTGTCTTGGGCGCCTCATCGAAACTGCTGTAGCCGCATTGATTCAGTGTGTGTGATAAGGACTGTACAAATTAATGAATGCTCCTTTGTATTGCGGAGACCTCCGAAAAAGACTCTGAATGAGTGTTGGAGGAACATTCTCCCTTGGTAGTATACTGCAAATAAATGCGATTAAACAGAATTAATCCGTGTCACTGTATGATTTTGCAACAGGCAGGACTGGGGATTTAAATTGGGCTATCAAGACGAGTTTGTTTTTCACTGCGCCTCAGTACATGTGATCATAATAAACCAAATTAACAGTGCTCAATGAGATGGACCACGAGGGTCAGGGAGCTCTCTGAAGGACCAATGGTGTCCGGACGTGTGATCCGAAATTCTGTGGTCTTTGAACAGTTCCCTCAAAGTCAAAGATCCAGATGAATCCTTTCTATGGATAAGAGCACGGATGTAGAAACACCGGAATTTTCAGTGACTTCATTTAATCTGATGTCACTGCGAGGGGGTGTGGTTGGAATTCAGACACCAGTGACACTTTGGAAATTATGCGGGGTCAATTTGTTTTATTCATGAAATGGATTTGGGACCAAATCTAAGTAAAACATATGACCTATCAGATCCCGTTTAAAAGCTCTTCAACGCACATTAATCACATACATATTGTTTTCACGCGCCAACATGGGGACAAAGATTTTCGAGTTTAATCAACACTGTTAAAGGTCTTGCCATTATCAACGCACTGTCTCTTTATGTTTGATCACCCAGAGTACTGCACCTCACATTTTACAGGATTAAACTCCATCAGATATTTCTCCGTCCTTATCTGCAACTGATCTGGATCACGATAGTGTAGCGGTTTGCGCAACGCTATTACAGCGCCAGTGACCGGGTTCAGCTCCGGCCTCTGTCTGGAAGGAGTTTGTTCGTTTATCCCGTGTCTGCGTTGGTTTCCTCCGGGTGCTCCGGATAAAGATATCATATCTCCTCTTATCTTTGGAAATCTACCGCATGATCAAAACACCAACAATTTTTGTATCTGCTGCAATCCAACTAACTCACCGATCTTTTTTTTTATCATCCAGGCTATTTTGATATATCACAAACAGCATTGACCCCTATACTGAGCCCTGCAGAACACCACTTGTCAACGACCCCCAGCAAGAATCAGTCCCATCGACAACTTCCCTCTGTCTTCCATGGGCAAGAAAATTCTGAATCCAAACAGACAGGTCACTGTGGATGGCACGCATTGTAATCTTTTGGATGAGCCGACCATGAGGAACCTTGAAAAACGTCCAACGAAAATCCATGCAGACAACATCAACATCCCATCATCCATCAGCGTAATTCGTCACTTCCTCCAAGAACTCAATGAATTTCGTGGACATGTCTATCCCCGCACGAAGCCACACTGTCTGTTTCTAATTAGGCCAATGTTTCTCAAATGCTCATAAATCCTATCCTTATGAATCCTCTCCAATAACTTCCCTTCCAATGACCTGAGACTCACTGGTCTATAGTTTCCCGTCTTACGTACCAGCAACAATAGAAACACAGCGAGCCATGTATAAGTGATAGAAACTATTTTATTAATAACTACTTGTAATAATAAAATATGATCGTTATATATTAAACATTAAACACAAAACTAAACACGAAGTGTATGTGTGGCAAATTCCGAAACCCCAAGTATAGGAATAGTTGACAAAGTTCAGTTCAACAATCATGAGGTAGAACGTGAGCAAAGGCTCTTGCATAATCACCGTTGACTGAAGAGAAAATGTAAAGAGAATATAGAGAGAATTTACGAAATACACATGTTCTGCAACGGAACCCTTACGACACCTCAATCTCCGATGATCTCCATTGCTTTGTTTCGAAGTATCTGCCACCCTAAAGGTATTAGATACGTGGCTGCCCACAGAAATGCCTGATTTCCAGTACACGTTAACGACAAAGTGGAATCCACTTGATTGCTCCAAAAATACGGACATGGATTGCATTGACGGACACAACATCCATAGATACAAAGACCAGCATTCTCTCTCTCTCTCTCTTCGACTCTGTTGAAACCACCAGCCCTCTCCAATTATAGTTTTTCCGTCTTGTAGATAACGCCTTATGCATACTACTACTGTTCTGTCCAGGTGCCTCAAAGGGACATTCACCAAGTAAACTTGACTCGTAACACACACCCCCCCCCGGAAAGAAAAAAAAATCTGCAATAGACAAATTCTTAACTGCATATACAAAGGAATGCATTACAAATATAATATATGATTATGTAAAATTATAGTAATAAATATATATTTTCCATTCAACATCTGGAAAGGCAATCAGCAATTATGTTATCTTTGCCTTTAATCACTGCTTAATTGGAATTAGTTATCATGAGATCATACTCTTCTAAAATTAAACTCCAGTTTAACAGACTTCTGTTCTTGTTGTTCGCATTGCTCAGAAACACCAATGGGTTATGAGCTGCATACACAGTAAATGGTTTCTGAGATGTGCAAAAATGAACATCAAAATGCTGCAAAGCTAAAATAAGGAACGACAATTATTCCTCTATGGTGGAATAATTCTTTTCATGCTAATTAAGTGTCTTTTGAAAAGTAAGCTACAGGATGGTCAAAGCCATCACAGTCACCTTTCTGTCAGAGCACAGTTCCTGCAGCTTCATCATTGGCATCTACTGCTTATGAAAATGGCTTTACAAAGTCAGGTCATTTGAACACACAATATTAACATAAAATAACTTTCAATTTCTCAAATGCTTCTTAACAAGGCTGTGTCCAAACAAAGCACCCCGTTCTTCAGAATATTAGTTAAAAGAAGAGCAATATCAGCAACATTTTTACAGGACATGCGATAATATCCAACCATTCTCAGAAACCTTCTGACATTCTCTATCATGGAGGGTCATGGATGTAACGTGACAATGACAACACTACTCCCATCTGGCCGGATGACAGCACTGATTCTCTGGTCGGAAGATACCACTGTCAATCAAGGTTTGGCTCCACCCCACCCTTCAAGTGCACACCTTGGCTATTGGCCCTATCGAAATACCTGGTCTGGACCACCCAGACCTCCAACGGTATAAAGAGTGCCACACGCGTGATTCTCTCTCTTTTGCTGCTCTGAGGGATTTTGAGGTAAACTGTGCACTGCTTAATTGGAATTAGTTAAGGATCACTGGGACCAGAGAGCCGATGGTTGCACTGAGTCAAGAAGGGTGGCAGATGTCGTTTGTTTCTTCCTTGGTTTGTCTGCACGCAGTTCGTTGTGTGTGTGTGTGTGTGTGTGTGTGTGTGTGTGTGTGTGTGTGTGCATCCGACCCTCGTTGTGATTTTCCCCACGTTCGCTGTCATCTGTGTGTGTGTGTGTGTGTGTGTGTGTGTGTGTGTGTGTGTGTGTGTGTGTGTGTGCATCCGATCCTCGTTGTGATTCTCCCCACGTTCTCTGTCATCTGTGTGTTTGTGTGTGTGTGTGTGTGTGTGTGTGTAGGTGCACACGCGCGTTCGATTTCGTTCCCGTTCATCCCGTTCATTCTATCCCCGCGTTCGTCTTTGTGAATAAGTAAATTTAAACTCCAAAGGCTGTGTCCAGAGTCCTTGCTCTTTGACACCTGGAAGAACCTGTATTACAACATATGGTACTGCGAGAAGGGTCTTACTGGTCTTGCCCTGATATAGACGCGGAGAAGGATGTTTTGGAAGGGGGGAAAGAAGGCCAGTGCAGGTACAGAGGATAGAATCCCGGATGGACTGATGACAGTGAGGTTTTTGGGATCGTGGCCAGCATGCTTGCAGACTACGGTAAGCCAGTGGACTGGGTTGAGCAGGTGGAACCCCGTGGTGAGAATCTGTGGAATCACGTGGTCACATCTCCAGATGTTGGGGTTTCCCAGGGCTCAAGCGAGCCAAAGATGAGCCCATTGGCTGTTGGCGTTCCTTCCGAGACGCCAGGTCAGGATTACTGTCCAGATACAGGATGCATGTCTCCAGAAAGACAAGGAGATAAAGGAGTTCCAGCAGCGCTGCTGTGTGCTGCAGCACGCAGTCCAGGCTGCACAGACCCGGGCCAATGACCTTGGGGCCAGTGGTAGCGAGGTCGCCTGCAGGCTAATACAGCTACAGCAGCCGCAGCCTTTTCGCCGGTCTGGCTGGCAGTATAGAATATAGAAAATAGAAACTGTAGAACATAAAATACTGCCTGCACACTTTTTAATTCATAGTCTGCTCTGTGTTTAAGATGGTTGCCCGTGTCCTTAAAATGGCTGCTGACCTTCTTAAGGTGGCCGCTGGGCCTCTTTTGTCTCTAGCCCTAGGGCGGGAACATGTAGATCATGTAGCAGATGGTCAACACATTTCTAGAAAGACACTTAATTTACTTTGCAGCTAATGGCTGTTAAGACCACTGCGCCTAATGATTTTATAGCTTTTTTATAGCAGTCCTGAAGCTGAAAGTTTTGATAAAAGATAAATTTTGGTGCCAGTATGTCTCAGGACACATCACCAATAGTGACACATTTTGATGTTTCATTACTGATAGTCTTGTAACTAAAAAAGTATAGTATTGTCTATGAGCTGCTAGTTCTGTAGTTTAGTACCCTAATGCTCATAAATAATTGGGCCCCCCTAATTAAACCAGGAAAACACCTATGGCAAGGATGAGCAAATAGTTGAAAAAGGAGAAAATGGTTGAAGGATTCCTTGAAGATAAGAGAGAACATGATGAATTGTGAAAGTGTAATTGAGCCATGAAAAGGTATAAAGAAAAGACCCCTGAGCCTATCTCAGGGGTAGTCAGAGAGAGCAGTAACTGGTGTCTGCCTGTCTGACTGTCACACCTTTTGTTTGCAAATAAAAGGTTAACTTCTTGAGGACACGTCTGCGTATCCTGGTCATTTTTACATTTCGGTAAACCACAACAAATCTGGCGTCACAAACTGGATTGGAAAGACCCATAAAAAATACCGACAAATCAAGGAGAGTTCCTAGCTCCCTAGGGGCCCCCGACGAAGCCAGCAGAGTAAAGGGTGACGACGCAGAAAAAATATATAAGCGTTTTCGCTCTTAATTCGGACCAAAGGTCTGCTGGGTGTGGCAGGTCTCCGGACATAGAAGTGTTAAACGATTGTCGAAGGGTCTCTCCGATCCAAAGAATCTGGCATAAATTTTAATTAAAGGGGACTCGGAGGATTAATAAAGAAAACTGGGCAGTGGGGTGAGAAGAGATAAGATGATAGAATAAAGTAAAAATTCCACGTAGTGCTGGTAAATCCCTGTGGATACAGCCTCGCAGAGAACGAGGGTCTGAACGGACGAGGCTTCACTGAAAGTTCTGCGGATACCGCCCTAAAGAGGGGTCTGAACGGGCACAACGGAGGAGGTAAGTATATTTTGATAAATTGGATAAGACTTAAAAGTACGAAAGCCGGCAAATTGGGCAGTAAAAATTATAGGGTTAGGTGTAGAAGTAGTATAAGAAACAGCAGCGCTAACACGTGAGTTGCGAGACTTTGAGAGATACCCTGTAAAACAACTTGACAGAAAACGGAACTGCAGTTGAAATATTAAGCAATAAGTTTCCAGTATCTAAAAGTGATATCACAAGAATGTCGAAAAAATGGGAAAAAGGAACCACAGATCTAGTTACAAAATGGCCAAAAGAAGGAACCTTTGACTAAAGTCTGTGCAATGAAATGGACAGTAGGGACTGCAGACGTAACTGAGAATGTAAGGATGAATGTTGTTCAGCTACAAAGGCAGAGATCTAAGTATTTAAACTTCATATGGAATAACTTCGTTTGGAAATAAAGTAGTACTACAGAGTTCATTTGGAAACACAGTCTGGGATAAATTGTCATTCGATCTGAGGCAGTGAGGCCAGGGTAAATTGTGATTCGGACGTCATACGTAAATCAGAATGATATAGAGGTGATGAGGGTACCCCAGTGCAGCGCTTGTGTTATTTGCATCCAGAACATCGAAAACAGTATTGACAATTGTCAGCAGCTAAAAGATTAGGTCGTGAAGAGGGGCCGATCGGAGGCATAAGGTGCACATTAAGTCATCTGTTTAAAAGACGTCAAGGGAGATATTTAATTTAATTTCTTTTTTAAGGATTTAATTTATGTTAAGTTCGCTCTTTAATTTCAGGACTTCTTTTTAGTTTGTGATAGAAATTTATGTTTTTAAATTGATACTTTAATGTATAAGTGTTGTTTTTGGGTTATTTTGTCTTTCATATTATGTCAGATTTTTTTTTAAATTGAGTGTCAATTAGTTAAGGTTTAAATAGTTAATGAGCAACATTATGTACTAAGGAGCGTGCACCCAAAGAATGGGAGGTATTAAAGGCTGAATGTGAATGGTATGACAACCAAGAAAAGAAGTTCAGAGATAGAGATAAACAAAGTCCAGGCGCAGCACTAATTGATTAATAAAGTGGCCAAAAAAAATGAGACTGATAATGATCCCGGCGACCCACCGTCAGGCATGGTGACCCTGTTCTTTCAGAATGATGAGGATGAGGATTTGAATATTCCTTGTGGGAAAGACCACCTCGCCGTATGCCCCTCAAGGGCCCGCCCAGAGCACCAAGTTTCAGTACTGCTGGCACAGGCAGAGCAAATGCCTCAAGCGCCAGCTCCCGTCAGGGATGATCAAGCAATACAAACGATAGTGATAGTGTGAAAACAGACTGCAGAGCAACAAGTTAATAAGTCCCTGAGGCAACAATGCACCGTTCGAGTACTCCCCAATCCCCGAGAGGGTGCTCACGGCCAGGCAGACACTATGCGCATTTATACACCATGGAAACCCCAAGAGATACTAAAACTCTTTAGGATGGAAGGAGAAAAATTGATGAAAACACAGCAGGCACCAGTTGTAACTAGACAGGGCGCCAAAGAATTAGAAAAAAACAATTCCCTGCAGAAGAAGAGGAGGAAAGGTTGAATTTATATCCAGATTTAAGAAGGAGGAAAAAGCCCTCCCTATCCAGCCCAAAAGAACAGTGCCCAATAGTGAAATGAATATTAGGGGTAAAAGGGGAGGTAGAATTCTATGACAATGAGCGGCAGAGAAGGGAATTCCGAGAGAGACGGGAGGAAGAAAAGAAAACGTTGCAAGCAGCAAAGGAGGAAATGGAAAGGTAAAGGTTAGAATTGCAGGAAGGGAGTAGAAGATTGTGGGAAGACAAGAGAACGGAGGGAGTTTGAGGAATTCTGAACATATAACAAGTACGCTGAGCTACTTCGGGTAAGGAGAGAACAAGGGAAAGAACGGGAAAAGCAGAAGGCCGAAGAAGAAAAGAAACTCCGGCAGAATCGGCGTGGCAAGAAATAGAAATACAACCAGGGTCAGAGACTGGTGAGGAACAGGCAGTGAACCAGTGAGCCAGTGCTCGGAAGGGTAAAGGGGAATGCATACGCTGTTAGTGAAAGGAGCAAGACAGAGCGAATACATTGCTTGGGGCACCCAGGACCTGGAAGGGCTGATAAATGTATTACCTAGTATATACGAAGGAGCAGGGAAATGGATTACAGCCTTTGAGGACAAGACCACAGGACCTTTATTAGTAATTGGTGACTTAAAGGCACTGCTGGTGAAGATAGTGGGAACCTCAAAACGAAGAGAACTGATGATTTTCGCTGGCTTCAAAAATGTGGCGCACAAACCAGAGGTTGATGGAAGAGACTTTGACCGAGTGAGGCAGAGGGTATGGAGGCCCCTCAGAGACTACTATCCACCCAAAGTGGACCCCGAAGCTTTAAAAGGGGATCCACTGGGAGAGACTGAAAACCCGGCAGCGGACCTCGAAAACCAGTTGAAAAAGTGGAGACTGGAAACAGAGAAAGAAGTTGAGGGCAACCAGCTGATGACCATGCTGTTCGGACTGCTATTAGAGATGCATGCCCCCCCTCCACTCCCCAAATCAAGTCCAGAATCGAGGAGGTGGTCGTACTGATGTCAATGTTTTATCAAGAATTTAGGGACCACGTCGCCCATGCAGTCGAGAAATACCGAAAAGAAAAAATAAACAAAAGCTGATTGATCAGCAGGAGGATGTGCAGAGGAAGCTGACACAGGTGCAGATTGAGGAGCTTTTAAAGAAAGAAAAAGAAAAAGGCAAAACGATGTTGCCAGTTACAACTGACCTGACTGTGCCTACCGAAATGAACTAAATACCTGCTTTTGGAGGAACCTGCTATACTGCCAGACAAGGGCCAGAAACTGGAACTTCAAAGGGTGGAGAGGTAATCGGCAGAAAGGGCCAGTGAATAGACAGACAGAAAAAGGGACAGGAGGATTGTATTGGGATGTAATAAGCCAGGGCACATTAAGAGAAACTGTCCTTACAGACCTTGGCCTGCCACATTTCAGCAGGAATCAATGTGTAGAGAGCAACAGTTCTGTCAAGGACCAGCCCCAGCGAGTCCGAATGGACCTGTTAACCCCAATGAAAGGTGTTAGGGGTGTCCAGAGAACCCGGGTGGGAAGGGACAGTACCCAATAATAACACGGGAGGTAGAAGAGAACCTATTGTTCAGATTATTTTAGAAGGGCAATTAAAACCTATGATGATATATACTGGAGCCACGGACACTTGTGTACAACCACAATACACCTCCCACCTTCCCATGTCAGGAAAATTTGTTAAAAATGTAGGATTCTCGAGGAAAGCAGAGTTATCACAATTTATAGCTCCAGTGAGTTTAAAAATGGGAAATAATGAAATAGTTTTACCGGTTCTAATATTTAAAGGAACCCCGATCAATCAAGGCAGAGAGGCAATGTTAAAACTGGGATTGAAATTGCAATGCACCCTGAAGGGGTGAAGCGTGGAAAAGGTTAGCAATCAGCTGGTGGTGCAGGCAGCTGAAGGAGCGAATGTGTATTGGATTGTTGACACAGAAGATCAAGTCTGGAAAACTTGGAGTAAATGGAAAGAGGGCGCTCTGGTAGTACTACCTTAGGCTAAGGGACCTAAGACTGAGTTACATCGCAGAGTGATTTTTGATGAGACGCAGTATAAAGAAATAGAGAGACAATGGCACAGTGAAGTAGATGCCCAGTAGCATTTAAAAGGTGAGCCAATAATAATAGGGAAACAGAGGGCAGCCTTGCAAATAAAACAAAATGCATTTCTGGGAAAATGGTACAGTGTGCCAGGAGCTGCACCCCACGTAACGTTGCTAGTAAATGAGGGATACAAGTCCAAAGATCTGGGGCCATGGTGAAACAAGCAGGAACAATCATTGATTGGCAGATAGTGGCACCGAGGGTTTGGAAGTCTGGGGACAATAATTATGCCAGAATAGCAGTGGATATATAGTTGGTAGGAAACCCTAAGGAGATCGAAGTAACCCCTCAACGACATATGACATTGTTGGTAGAAGAAGAGGACCAGCAGGAGGATAAAAGGCTGGAGGCACTGCCAGCCATTTTATGGTCACAACGTGATACAGATGTAGGAAGAGTAAGATCAGCGAGCCCCGCAGAAATAAAACTAAAACAGGGAGCGATTCCACCTTAAAGACCACAATATCCCTTGAAACCAGAAGCAGAAGAGGGAATAGCTCTGACAATACAGGGATTGCTTGAGAAGACAAGTAGCTCTTGTAATACTCCACTGTTACCCGTCTTAAAAACAGTTAAGTCCAAGTGGAGATTGGTGCATGATTTGCGAGCAGTGAATGAGGTAGTGGAAGATTGGCCAGCTGTAGTCCCAAACGCGCAAACACTGCTGACTACTGTTCCACCGGAGGCAGTTTGTTTTTCAGTGATGGATTTGTGTTCAGCTTTTTTCAGCATTCCTTTGGCAAAACAGTGTCAGTATTTGTTTGTTTTCACTTACAGAGGTAACCACTATACTTATTCTAGGTTGCCGCAGGGATTTAAACATTCACCACACATTTTTAAACAGGTATTGAAGGCAGACCCAGAGGGTATACCATTGGAAAATACACTGATGTAGTACGTGGATGATTTGTTGGTTTGTTCGGAAAGCGAGGAACAGTGCGAGCGGGATACTCTGGTTTTGTTAGAAAGATTGGCATGTGGAGGTCATCAAGTATCCAGAAAAAAGCTGCAGTTTTGTAAACGGCTGGTAGAATATTTGGGTAGATTAATACCTAAGGAAGTAAAGTCTATAGCGCCGGATCAAATTCCGGCAATTACTAAAGCTCCTAGACCTCACACAGTAGGACAGATGACGACATTTTTGGGAATGGCAGGATATAGTTCAGACTGGATAGGAGAATATGCTGAGATTGTGACACCATTGAGGAAAATGATGAAGGAAGCTGGACATACAGACCTGAAAGGTGTTTTGTAGTGCAATGAGGAGGCAGAAATAGCTTTTCACACTCTTAAGCAGGAATTGCAGTCAGCCCCAGCGCTAGCCTTGCCTGATTATGAAAAGGTCTTTCACCTTTATGTGTGGAGCAGACAGGAAGGTTGTGTTGTAGCAGTACTGACACAGGAGACAAGAACAGGGAGAACAAAACAGCCAATCGCAGACTACAGTGCGAGACTGGATGAGGTGGCACAGGAACATACGCCTTGTTATCAGGGACTGACAGCATTGCACTCCCCTTATGAGAAAGCATCATCTGTGACCAGGGGATATCCTGTAATTCTACACAAACATCATAAAGTAGTAGAAATATTGGAAAAGTGGAAGTTTGTACTGACACCAGCTAGGATAGTTGCGTTTCGGATGTTATTGACATTCCCAGATATAACCATACAAAGGTGTACCCAAGTAACATAGCTGACTATGTTCCACTTGGTTATGAAGGAGAGCCCCATGAGTGTGTGAGGAAGACGATGATATTTGCCAAATTAAGAGCAGACTTACATTCAGAACCATTGGATGAGGAAGATAAGAAGATTTTGTTTGTGGATGGCTCCTGCTACAGGGACCACGATGGAAAACACTCAGGGTTTTCAGTGGTGCAACAGGATAAGTCTCAGTTTAAAACAGTTAGGCTGGGAGCTTATCCGCAACCCTGTTCAGCCCAATTAGCAGAGATTAAGGATTTGACAGCAGCACGGGAGATGATGGAGGGTGAGAAAGTTGATATCTATACAGATTCGGCATATGCTCATGGAGTATGTCATTTGTTTGGAGCAGTAAGGAAGCAAAAATATTTTAAGAAAAGCAATGGGGACCCTATACAGCATTGTCAGTAGATTTTCGACTTAACAACAGCAATGATGGAACCCAGAGCGTTGGCTATTATGAAGTGCAGGAACATAACAAGGGAAATAACATAGTGACAAAGGAAAATCAGGCTGCAGATAAAGCAGCCAGGAAAGCCTCTGGATGTTGTTTGGCGGTTATTGCACCTCAGGTAAGCCTGGACACAGAACCCATGATGGAGGACATAATTGAAATAGAAGATAAGGCAACTCTAGCAGAACAATGTGGGAAAGAGGAGCTAAGCGGAACCAGGAAGAACAGTGGAGCGCGGATGACAGTTTGATGGTAACACAATTCCCTTTACTGACCACCCTCATTTCAGAGGCACATGGGCGAGACCATTGTGCAAAGGTTATTTTGCTGCTTAACTAAAATTGCAATGGTTGTGGGTATAGTATTGCTTATGTCTGCACTAATATTTGTACGTCTTTTTTTCCCACTTTTGAAGTCCCTTCTAGTGCGCACCACAGTGAAACAATTTCCGATGCTTCTGGCAAGGGCTGGGTCGAATCGCCCGGAGAAGGAAGCTGCAACAACGTACTTCTATGATATGACCAATGGGGATGTGCCAAATGAGGATGACTACTATTCTAATGTTGGCAATAGATTGTGAGGGCCACAGGGTCTTTTTTCCCATCTCCGTTACTGAGGGATGTGTATTTGGCCCTTGGGCTTAGGACATGGACAGTGAATTCATAGGACTTGTGCACGAAAAGTACATTGTACTCGTTTTGGGACGATTGGCTGAAGTCTTTGGGTGTCGTGCCCTTTGAATTCCCTCTCTACGTGAGACCATTAAGTCTCAAAGGGGAAAATAAAGAATATAGAAAATAGAGACGATACACTTTATTATTCATAGTCTGCCTGTGCTTAAGATGGTTTCCCGTGTCCTTAAAATTGCTGCTGAACTTCCTAAGATGGCCGATGGGCCTCTTTTGTCTCTAGCCCGACTGCGGGAAACTTTTATTGCGGGAACATTTAGCTCATGTAGCAGATGGTCTGCACATTCCTCGGAAGACACTGTTGATTTATTGTGCAGCTAATGGCTGTTAAGGCCACAGCGACCAATGATTTTATGGCTGTTTTATAGAACTTCTGTAGCTGAAAGTTTTGATAAATGAGAAATTTTGGTGCCAGTCTGTCTCAGGACACATAAGCAATAGTGACACATTTTGATGTTTTATTACCGATAGCCCTGTAACTAATAAGCGTAGTGCTGCCTATAAGCTGGTAGCTCTGTAGTTTAGTGCTTTAATGCTGATAAATAATTGGGACTCCTTGTAATTAAGCCAGGAAGGCACCTGTGACAAGGATAAGCAAATAGTTGAAAAACGAGTAAATGGTTGAAGAATCTAATTGTGAAGATAAGAGAGATCATGATGAATTGTGAAAGTGTAACTGAACCATGAAAAATGTATAACTAAGGCCCCTGAGCTGAGTTCAGTGGCAGTCAGAGAGACCAGTAACTGGTGTCTGCCTGTCTGACTGTCACAGATTTTGTTTGCCAATAAAAGTTTAACTTCTTGAGGAAACTTCTGCGTCTCTTGGTCATTTTTGAATTTCGATAAACAATCACAAGAGCTGGATGTTGGAAGCCGTCAGATGAGGGAATCGGAAACTGGGAGGGTTCGGATGGGGCCGAGGCCAAGGAAAACTATTAAATCCTTCCCGATCCGTCCTGTGCCCAGTCTGTGTGTTCAATTGAAAATGCTGCCGGTTTCGGGGCGGCTCAATGTCCCCACGCCAGGTACTCAACTGCAGCCCGTTGTGTTCAACATCAAAACAGGAGTGCGGGCTCACAGAATGTTACGGAACGGAACGAGACGTGTAAGAACAGGAGAGATAATCACACGACTTCGCCCTCTCCTCACAAAGCTGACCATTGATTATTTCCAAATACCTATCCTGATCCATTGATCGCCACAAGCTCAAGCTCAAGTGAAAACGCACACCCGCTGTGCAACGCAACAATCCCCACGTCACTTTCGTCGATCACCTTCATTCCTTGTCTTCCAATTCCTGACCATTCACCGATGTTCCCTGTTTCCCTGTGTCCTGTCTGCAGCCTTCATCGTTTTAATCAACTGGCCGGTTAACTCGCATCCTCCCCTGTATGTCATCGTTCACCTCCTTGTATTTGCGGGTCTCCAGGTAACCATGGGAAGATTCATCAGAACCACTCACGCCCGAACTGAGTCCAATTCCACGAACAACCTCTGCTCACAACCTCCAGGGAAGCACTAGAATATAGAAAGGTGCGTTAAAACTGCCGCACCGTCCCTATCTCACAATAAAGCCAAATACATGGTTGTGGGGGGATCAACTTTGCTCGCGATGTTGAGGGAAATCAGGCTTAAAGTGATGAGAGTCTGTCACAATTGGGCACAGGTGCATAGTCGAACATTACTTTCTTTGGGGTGGCGATATATTCTCATTTAAGTTAAACTTCTTCAAGAAATAAATATATCAAATTGGCCTGGAACAGTCGATGTGGATTTAGATAAAAAGCTTGAAGGAAAAGGGGAGCTGATTATTTTGCCATTCAGGGTGGTCCAACGAGATTGTAACTCGCGGTCTGAAACGCTTGGGGGGGGGAGTGGAGAAATCCGCGATGTTTAAATATCTCTCTTGTTTTTACATTGTCTCGTTCCGTGCTGCACCATGCTGTGAAACCGCGATCCTGTTCTGTGTCTTTGAGGAGCCATGACATTCAGGGCCACAGAGATACTGCTGGAAGCAGGAACGAGTTGGTGGCATTGTCTCGAATGTCTTCAGCACGAGTGTCCAAATGGCCTGCTGTTCTGTTAATGATATTTGATACTGAATTTCTCCGTCTACCCCTTATTCCGGAAGACAAGAACAGCGCTGAAATTGTTTTAACTCATATCACGTGTTCTCCACGGTTGACCATGGTGCTTACTGGCTCTCCATCAACTAACACCTCGGCAACATTGACGGCTAGGTTTAATACAGATCTCAAAAGCACAAAGAGCCTAATTCGGAACACATTCTCCCTAATTCAGTGTAAATTGCAGAAAATAAACTGCCTCCAACTTTTTGTTTTCAACATGAGACCATCAGCGCTCAGCGTAAACGAGCATCTGAGCACCTCAGAGTTTTTCTGTATTCTGACACTCAAATCAACTTTGGGCAATTGTTACTTCAACATTTTCTGAATAAGTAGAGTGCCTGTGCGTGAATATGCGTCCGTAAGTGTTTGTGTGTATGATTGGTAATCGGTAGAAACTGCATAGTTGTTACATATACGGAGGTACAGTGAAATATTTATGCTTGCATGCCTTCTTGACAGATCATTCCACACACATGTGGTAGAACGCATGAAAGAAAAAAACAAAAAAAAATATTGTTACAGTTACAGAGAGAATGCACTGAAGATAGACATATAAAATGCAAAGAACATGAGGAGGGAGATTGAAAGATCAAGATTTCATCTTTCCTGTGTGAGAGATCCGTTCAAGTTTCTCATAACAGCTGTCTTTGGGATGGTGCTGCGTGTTCTGAAGCGGTTTGTGTCGTATGCCCGATGGCAGCGGAAGAGGAGAGAATGACCGGAATGGAAGGGCTCCCTGATTATGTTTCCCACTTTCCAGCGGCAACGAAAATTGTAGACAGAGTTAATGGAGGGGAGGCTGGTTTGCATGATGGACTGTGTTGTGTTCACGGTTCTCTGCAATTTAATGAGGTCTGAGGCGGAGCATTTACCATAGCAAGCTGTAATTCATTGATAAGATGTTTCTTATGGTGCATTTGTAAAGAGTGTTGAGAG
Source organism: Rhina ancylostomus (assembly GCA_030265395.1). Classification (NCBI taxonomy): domain Eukaryota; kingdom Metazoa; phylum Chordata; class Chondrichthyes; order Rhinopristiformes; family Rhinidae; genus Rhina; species Rhina ancylostomus. The sequence continues at coordinate 20,074,130 of JARFYF010000065.1, forward strand.
TCATCTGGACATGGTGAATGTTCCCTTGGCCTTCTCATGAAGCCTGGACATTGGTGTGCTTTCTTGGCCGTAACGGTCACGTGGTTGGACCAGCGAAAATTGGTGGTGATGCGTCCACCTTGTAATCTGACGCTCGCAACCATTTCCACCTCAGCACCGTTGGTCCATGCAGGGGCATTCACTCGGTCCCGTTTCCTGATGTCAGTGGTCAGCTGTTTTGGGTTGCTACATGGAAGAGAGGTTATTGTCGTGATACCATGTCTGTAGATTCTAGCTTCCCTTCCTGTAGTCCGTGTATGTACGTGTGTGTAAGAGAGAACATTTGTGTTTGTGTGTGTGTATGTTTGTTTGTATGTCTGTGTTGTGTGACTGTGTGTCTGGTGTGTGTGTGTGTGTGTGTGTGTGTGTGTGTGTGTGTGTTGTGTTTATTTGTATGGTGTGTATGTCTGTGTGTGTCTGTCTTGTGTGTCTGTTTGTCTGGTGTGTGTGTGTGTGTGTTGTGTTTATTTGTATGGTGTGTATGTCTGTGTGTGTGTGTTTGTGAATGTGTTTTGCTTCTGGTGCCCTCACACAACTTGTGCAGCAGGCTCGCAGTTGTCGAGTCAGACTCGCTCAGCACCGAAGCGGGCCCTTCGGCCCAAGACTTGCATGCAGACAGATTTGCGATCTACACTGATCCCCTTTGCCCAGATTTGTAGCGTATCTGTCCATGTCGCTGAGTTCCTCCAGCAGATTGCTTTTTGCTCCAGTTTACAGCATCTGCTGTCTCCTGTGTCTCCATTTTGCGACTCCAGTGCGCAGTCTCTTCAAGGAATGCCGGTCTTAAAGAGGTTTGCCTCTGTTCTTCGACCGGAGTTCGTGAGACACTTTCTCACGCTCCCTGTCTTAGATTCCGCTATGTTTCTCCAGCGGCTCGTTTATTGCTGCAGATTTGTCTCTCCTTCAGTGCCTTGCCTATTTAAGTGTCTGTCCAAATACCTTTTAAACGTGGATATCGTATTTTATGTGAAAGAAAAAGCTGAGCTCCACTGCAAATCCACTAATTCTCACCTAAAAAAAAACATACCGCCTTATTTTTGAAACCAGTCCTATAGGAGAAAAGACCTTGAACACCTACCCTATTTATGCTTCTCATGACTATATGTTCATCGATCTGGTCCCACTCAGCCTCCTTCGTTCCTCGTAAGAGAAACTCGGCATATCCAAACTCTCTGCATAACTCATGTGCGCCAAAACAAGCAGAATTCTGGTGAATGTCCTCTGTACTCACAGGACAGTAACATCCATCGCACAGTGCGGCGACCAGAACTGCACAGAACATGTCAAATGCAGTCAAACCAGTGTTTTGTATTGCTGCCACAACGTTGTGTCTCATTCGCTGACCGGGCGAAGACAAACATGCCATGTGCCTTCTTCACCACCCTAACCAGCGACCACATTCCCGCACCGAAAGGAGCTGAAGACGAGATCGCATGCCCACTGTAACGAATTATTACATGAGTACATCTCAGGATGAAATGGCGATTCTTGCAGCAGAATGGAATCATCCTTATTTCTCTCTGCACCATGCATCCTTCTCAGATAACAAAGAGCAGTGTCGTCAGAAACAGGCTCTTCAGTCCACGATATTGAGTCGAACTATTAAACTCAACATTAAATACCAAACGAAACCAATGCGTTCCCTTTACACGTCTACCCTACCTTTCCCTACACATTCATTGCCGATCTCAGAGCCTCTTATTTGATCGAATTTGCTCCAGGACTACCGCTGACACACATTCCGGGCACACACCACTGTGTAAACAACTTGCAATGCATTTCCTTTGAACTTAATCCCCCTCTCTTTGAATGCATGTCCTCTAGTAATTGATATTTTGATCCTGGGAGAAAGATACCGGCTGTCTACTCTTATCTATGCCGCTGCTAATCTTCCACATTTCTATCAGGTCGCCTCTCAGCCTCCGCCGCTCCAGAATAAATAACCCAAGTTTGTCCAAGGTCTGCTCATCACTCATACCCTCGCATCCATCTAACTTACTTGTAACGCTCTTCTGCATTATTTAAGAAGCCTCCATGTCCTTTCTGTAATGGGCCGAGCAGAATCGAATGTGTTACTCCAGCTGCAGCCTAACCAGAGATCACAAAAGCTGCATCAGAACTTTCTGACGTCCGAACTCAACGTATAAAGGCAAACCTGCTACACGCCTAAATGACCACCCTATCGAACTATGCAGCCACTTTCAGGGAACGATGCACTTGCACCCCAAGAGCTCTCTGCACATCAACACTGTTAAGGGTCTTGTAATTAACAGAGTACTGACCCTTTACATCTGTTTTCCCAAAATGCAACACACATTGAGACAAATTAAACACCATCTGTCATCTCTCTGCTCATATCTGCAACTCATATACATTCCATTGAATCCTTTGATATTCGTACACAATATCCAAATCACTACCAAACTTTCTGTCGACTGTGAACTTACTAACCCGCGCATCTATCTTTGCATGCATGTCATTCAGGTCATAATAAATCTACTGTATCTATATATCTATCTGTCTATCCATCCATTATCCATCTATGTATCTATCTCTCTATCCATCCTCCTATTCGTACTGGGGCCTGTGTTGTACACAGTACACGCACACACACCACAGAACACAGACACCAGTACGAGTCCCTGCAGAGCATAACTAATCACAGACCTCAAGCCATAAAAAGTCCAATCGACCGCTGCACTGTATCTCCTGTGGGCAAGCCAATTCTGAATCCAAACGGCCAAGTCTCCATGGATCCCATGCATCCTAATAATCTGGATAAGCGTATCATGGGGGACCTTGTCAAACGCCTCGCTAAAATTCATGCAGACAACATACACAGTTGTCGGTACACCAATCCATTCATCACCTCCTCGAAAGGCTTAATCAATTTGGTCAGACACGACTGTGCTCCATAAAGCCGCGCTGACTATTCATAACTAAACCATGGTTTTCCAAATGCTCATAAATCCTAATCCTAAGAATTCTTTCCAATTGTTCCCTACCTCTTCTGTGAGAATCACCAGTTCATAGTTTCCAAGATAATCCCGATTTCCTTTCATGAACAATGGAAGGACATTAGTTACTTTCCAGTCCTCCGGGACCTCGCTTGTTGCTAGGGATAGCTGGGACCAAGACCCCAGAAATCTCATCTACCGTCTCTCTGAACAAGCTGGAGTTTATTCTTTCAGGTCCTCGGGATATACACATTAATGTTCTTAAAGAGAGCAAACTCTACCTCCTCTTAACCTCAAAATGCCCCCGCCGATTCGTGCGCTCCACCGAGATCTCATTATCCTCCACGTCTTTCTCCTTGGTAAATATCTTTGAAAATTACTCATTCAGAAAATTGCCACATCCTACACCTCCAACCAAATGTTCCCTCGTTCATACTTGAGTGGTCCTGGCCGCTCCCCAGTTATCCTCTTGCTCTTGACGTATTATGGAAATGCGATGGGATTCTCTTCAATACTACTTGCCAAAGATTTTAATGGCGTCTCGCGGGTTTCCTCATTCTCTTCTTAAGTTTTGTTTCAGCTTCCTAATAAACCTGAAGGGCTCAGCTTGGTGTTAGCTTCCCCAACCTGAAGTACGTTTTCTTAATGTGCTCGACTAAATTCACAATCTCTCTCGACGTCCAAGGTTACCTTCCCTTGCCATCCTTACCCTTCCCTTTTCACTGGAACTGGCCTGTCCTTTATTCTGTGCAGTTGGTCTTTAAACACTTTCCACATATAAGATGTGTATTTTCCCAGAAGCAGCTGTCCCGATTAACTCTCCCTAGTTCCTGTCCAATACTCTTGTAATTGCCCTTGTTACAATTTAATTCTCTCCCGCAACGTTATACTTATCCTTAACTAGATTAAAACTTATGGACTTGTGGTCACTATTCACTACATGTTCTACTACTCAAAGTTTAGTCACTTGGCCACTTTCATCTCTCAGCACCAGGTCCAGTATGATCCCTCCTCTCTTTGGACTATCTGTATAATGATTTAAGAAACCCACTTGGATGCACCTAACAGATTATACCGTGTCGAAACCTCTTGTACTAAGGAGGTCCCAGTGCATCTTCGGGAAGCGGAAGTCTCCCGCGGAAACAACCCATCTGTTTGTTACACTTTCAGTAATCTGTCTGCAGATCTGTTCCTCAATGTCCCGGTGGAAATTGAGGGTCAGTATTATAATCCCATCTGAGTGATTGGACCTTTCTTATTATTGAGGTCCACCCATATCGACTCGGAGGACGAGCTCTACTTAATGTCCCCTCTGAGTTCAGCTGTGGTATTGTCCCTGATTAAGGCTGCAACGTACCCCCGCCTCCACCCCTCGTTTTCCTAAAACATCGATGCGCTGGAGTTTTAAGCATCCAGTCCTGTCCGTCTCTCAACCAAATCTATGCAATGGTCAGAGCATCATACTTCCGATACTGATCTCAGATGTACGTTCATTACCCTTACTCTTCATACTCTTAGCATTAAAATAAACGCACGTCAGCGCGTCAGTCCCATCATGTCTATTGTCTTACTCCTGCTCATTCTTACTTACAGATTTACTGATCTGTACCTTCCTCTCAATCCCTCCACTTTCTGAACTACAACTCTGGTTCCCATTTCTCTGCAAAACTCGTTTAAACCCTTCCTAGCAGCACAAGCGAAACTCCTGGCCTGGATTTTGGTTTCCCTTTAGTTAAGAGTCAACCCATCCCTCTGCAGATTATTTCTGCCCCCAGATGATGGAAGAACCTTGAGTACTCCACGCGGAACCATTTCCTCAGCTGCACATTTATCTGTTCTGTCTTTCTATTTCTGCCCTGACGAGCACCGGGAATACTCCAGGAAGTACTACCTTGGTAGTCCGGCTTTCCGGCTCTTTCCTTACTCCCTACACTCACTGAGGAGAACCTTCTTCCAGTTTCTACTGACCATTTTGGCGGCCACAAAAATTCTTTCTCTCCCCCTAACTATCGAGGCTCCTATCACAATTGCTCTGCCTGACGTTATCCTTCTCTGCTGCTCCTCAGAGCGGGTCACACTGCCACTGAACTGACTATCCCCTAATAGATCCTCCCCCGAGCAGTATCCAAATTTGTATGTTGCTGAGAGGAAAAGCCACAGAGGGATTCTGACTACCTGCTTCCCGTACCTTTGCTGGCCGTCAACCAACGATCTGCTCTCTGCACCTTAGGTGTGACCAGCTGGTTAAAACTCTTGTCTCAGCAGCTCAGACAATCCTAAGTATGTCCAACTCCAGCCCAAGTTCCTGAGTCAGTCCACTGGGACACTGCCGGTGTCCATGGTCACCCACATCCTTCGGAGGAGGCTGACGCTGCCCGAACTGCAATCGCTGCTACTCTAATAAGGAGAAAATTCTGAGGAAACCTAACCTCATCGGCTGCTCTCAACAAAGACTCCTGAAACAAAACCCCAGTACCTGGAATACAACCACAGCACATACAGCTCAAACACGGCATTCGTTGATTATTGGAGATATCGTTTAAGAAAGCAATAACTTTGAACAATATAAATTAATGCCCCGTCTCTCCCTACGTCCCCGTTCCTACAAATTTTATCCCTCTCATTCTTTCTTTTCCTCTGTCTCCAGGACTGCTCCTGACTCAAGGAGGAGCGAGAAGCGGACCTGCCAGGAACCGAAGGACAGTTTTTCAAGACGACAGGGCCTTGCTCAAGGCGTGGGCGATAGAGCAAGGTGCGGACAACTCTGCGCTCAATAATTTTGGCCGGCGGCTAGAAGTGGAAAGGGTGAACACAGTCGTTGTATCTGTGCCCCGAACGGAACAATACGCTGCAGTGATATTGCCCATGATGTGTTAGGGTGGTGGTCCAGACCCCACTTTCTTAATGATCTCCAATGACCGTTGTTTCGTCTTGTTTCAATGGATTAAAGATCTACTTAGGACGCGGAAAACAAAGTAAAATATCTTGTAGTTAAAGTGGAGAAGCATCAACACAGGTCAACAGTACGATATTTCAAGAGGCGGACTTCGGTAGTGAAAAGGCAAATCTTCGAAAACGCTGAATATATTTGGGGAACTGGAACCAGAATTTGGAATAGGAGATGGTCGGATCTTAGAGGCATCGTTGAGGCGCCGACTGCATCAAAGTAGTGTTGGATTTAAACATTGCTAGTGGGCAATCATTTGTCTACTGTTTGGTTGTCAGTAATGAGTGGGGACAATATTGATCAAATAAATCAAAAAGCCACGTTTGACAAGAGGGAAATGTTCGACCAAAGGGTGCCGAGTCATGGCATGTTCATGGCTGAATAACGATAGACGGACTATGTGGGATCATCATCCAGAGACTGAAGGAATAGATCAAGCGAGGCTGACAATGGGTCGTGTATTCCCTGAAATAAAAAGTTCCAATAAAAATTAGTCATCATCCAATACTTGCGTTTCTTGACAATGTAGCACTGTTTCTCGTAGGTACGGGGATATATGATGGGTAATGTTAATGGGTGTAAGAATGAGAGGAGGGATTACAGGATTATAGGATTTCGTGGAAAGATTTTTCAGACAGAAAAATACATGGCAGAATTCAATGTGGAATCCGAACTTGCCTTATATTGATAAAAGCAAGCAAATGGATATTAAAAATAAAGGTCTAAAGCCTACAACTGCGACATACATGCGAGATGAGGTGGTCAAGCCAATCAATGGGCATGTCCGATGCTTCACAGCGAATGGTCTGTTTCTGTGTTGTATAATACTGTTCACATTCTGTACAATCTGCAGCCAGCTTCCTGACAACTGGTTGCATGTGCGCTGCAGCGCAGGTTATTCTGAGCTTGGTTTTGAATGTTGAATTCATGAGGTATAAGGGGATGCAGTGACGTCTGCGATTTGTATCTCGTCCGCCCGTTGCTGTCCTTTCCAGAACTGAAACCTGAGGAACGACAAGGCAGCTGCGAACCTGTCCCTTCTAAGGATGGCTTGTCCCTCACTTCAACTGCGAAATTAAGATTAATCTGCCGTAAACACCTATGTGATGCCACCTATGTTAAAAATGACAGGTATTTGAAGGAGGCAGCGTTGGTTATTGCAAGATACAAAAAACGATGTTTTCTTTGCCGCGGGTCAATATACACGATACAGAATAGAAATTGCAAACTTCTTCCCTGCAACTTGTCCACATAACACCAAAGCAAATTGCTCGTAATGTCCCTCGAATAATTAAGTATGTTATACAATGACATAATTTTAAAGACAGATCACGCCGAGTGTTTGTTCAGTGGGTTGTAGCTTACGTCACTAAGGAGGGCAGTAATGGACTTAATGAGCATTCCACTTGGTGTATAAGGTCTCCTTGATTCAGCGTGTGTGGGTAGTTGGAATATTTCGCACTTAGTGCTTCGGGCAGAAAATGGGATATCCAACAATTTACTACATCGTCAGCATTTACTATCCTGTACTTGCAGCCGTCGGTATTCCAGGTAAGGTACTGGAATTGACTGATATACAGTATATGTGACACATTAAATTACGTGCTCCAACAACGAGCAGCCGTCTTGTTTTCCAGCTACTCAGTTCATTGTATCAAATCAGTCAGCAAACACTGCAAAGAGAAACACGCTGTGTTTAAATTTTAAAACGTGATGTACGTTGCTTTGACGCCTTCTTTGTTAATAGGAGTTTGAATACGCTTTTTTATACACTCACACGTTTATATTTCTGACATTTCCATCATATAGTACAAAACGAATTTGGTTTATTTATGATATCCGATACCAGGAATTTCTCAGACCACGTGCAAACACACATTCGGTAGATTCCACCCAACATTATCGCTCTCAAAGACTATCAGAGTATCACGCCGCTGAAGCGTTTGTAGTTTGCCAGCTAACACAGAGCCACTGCTTGGTCCGCTCTGGCTCTCATCCTGGTTTAGAGCAGTCCCAGGATAATTTGAGACACAAATCAGTGGAAGTTCACTAGCCAAGTGTGGAGAACGCGAGGCAGGAATAGGTCGATTCGGCCCAGAACTATCCCCAGACATTCAGGTCTTTCCACCAATTGAGGTTCTTCCTCTCCGGTGTCATCCGTGAAAACTCATCCCAAACCAAGGGAACTTCAATAGTCCGGTCTCCTCGCAAGTCCATATCGTTGCAGTGTCAGGTGAGAAGCACTGACGGAAGTTCTGTTGTCTGGGAGAAGGTACCAGGTTCGTCATCTGCCACGAAGTAAAAAGCAAACGGTAGTTCTATTTTACTACCCCCTTGAACGGCCATCCAATTCCGAACCATTCTTACCATCATCTCAATGCATCGGTTTTATGAATGTTTTCATGTTGTTACCTTGTTAAGTGGCATTTTCTGTTCCATAAACAAACGTGACATTTCTTTGGTTATCACTGATAGTGGAAAAAAGCAGAACCAGGCGTATGTGTGATCTGCTTTCAAAAGTGTAGCTCGATCTGTTCTTTATTATTTCTATGTTTCTACATACAGAATAGTTTTGCCCTCTGAGCAATGTCTGCAACTAATTACCCAGCACTATCTCTTTGTCCTTTTCGGCGCGAAGTTCATCTATTACCCCTGAGGGATTTGGATAATAGTTTCTGTCAAATAGCATTAATCTTTCCGTCAACTGGCTACTTCTCGTTTTCCATCTTTACACTCTCATCGCATCATTGCTGATTACGTTGATTTAAATTTCTTACAGACTTTATTTAGACAAGTTCATTCCCATGATTGTTTCATGAGGCCCGGTCGCACCTGATCCGGCAACACCTGCTGCCCGTGCCCGATCACATGAATATGGTTACGACCTGCGACTCTCCACGTCCGGAAGGCCTCGATGTTCCGAGAGGTGGAGAGATCAGAGAGTGAGGACTCGCCTTGGACGGACTGATACAAACTCCTGTCCGCAACAGCCATGAAGCGTTTTAACAACTCGTGCTGTTAGAAGGCTTTCTCTGTTGGAATTGGAATTACTTTATTATTGTCACTTATACCGAAAGACAGTGAGATAGCTTCCTTGCATACCATTAGTGCGGTTCAATTAATTGCACAGTGCATTGAGGCAACACAAGTTAAAAATACAAAATGCAGAATAAAGTGTTACAGCTACAGCGAATGTGCAGTGCAGGTAGACAATAAGGTGCAAGGTCGTAACGAGGAAGATTGTGAGGTCTAGTTGTCTACAGAAATCTCGTTTCCTGGAGATATTCACCTGGAGATACTTCTAAAGATGTGAGAGGGAGTTCGAACATAAAGATATATGGGCAGATGGCAAAATGGCGTAAATGCAAAAGCTTTGCACCATGTGGGGTTTTAACTTTCCCAATATTGACTGGGATTGCCTGAATTCTCGAGGCTTACATTAGAAAGACTTCGCAATATTTTGTTCAATAGGGTTTTCTAAAGTAGTACGTGGAGAGTCAAATTTGGAAGGGGCTCCAATTGACATCTTACGGAATGGGAACGAGCAAGTGATTGAAGTTTTTGTGGAGGTACCATTTGGGAACAGTGACCGGAGGTCGTAAGCTCCACTGTAGTCGACAAAATTATATAATGTTGGTACTCGACTTCGGGCTCTGATCTGGAAGAAAGCGAATTTCGATAGTGTAAGGTGGGAACAAGGAGAGAGAGACTGGGAGCAGCTGCAAGAGGGGGAATCGACAGCTGATCCGTGAGAGCTGCTTAAAACACGATTGTAATAGTCAGCATCTCTCTGCAGGGGTAAGAGGCAACGATGGTGATTTTAAATAACCCAGTTTAACGGAAGATTTGAACGGTTGATCAGGGAAAACTAAGAAGGATATAACAAGGATCGAAAATAGGCAGCGGAAGAGAGTTCGAGGTTTATATGGGATATAGGAAAAAAAGAAAAAAAACTGAATATCGAGGACTAAGAAATGACCTTGGTAAGTAGGATTAACAAAGATCCTAAAACCTTTTCGTATCATAGAGTTACACAGCGCCGAAGCAGGTCCTTCGATCCAATTATTTCATGTCAAAATGCCCATGCAAGCTACTCACATTCAATAGCGGTTTGCACGTAAACTTGGAAAACTTTCCTATCCATGTATCTTCCCGACTGTCTTTCATTGCCAGACAGGAGAAAACGCGGCAACGTTTGAACGATCTGCAGTGCATCTCTGAACGTGTTTGTTTCAAGACAGAAAGTGTAAGACGGCAGCGGGGAGCTGGGAGATTATATTGTTCTTTTGCTGGCAGGAACCGAGGCGGGAGCTTTTGAAAGAGCTGCAGTGGAGAGCTGACCGTACTGGTTTCAGGGCAGGATGTTGGGAAAAGCTGTCTGATTGGCTTATCTATGAATCAAACAGCCAATAAAAATAAGGCAAGGTAAAGCGGACGGGTCATTGACAGGAGTGGCAGCGTTGGAGTTCTTGATTACAGTATTTGAGGAATACGTGATGAGGGTTTGGCTCCTGAGGCTTCGGCGAGAGGAGGCTGAGCAGAAGAGGGGAACAGGTAATCTCTGATAAGTCCTATTTACTTCTGAGAATGAGTGAGGTTAGGGTAGCGGTGTGCTCCTCTTAAAGGATGTGGGAGATTTGGGAAACTCCCAGTGTCGTTGAGAACTACACTTGTTGGAAGTGCGCCCAGGCACACCTCCTAACTCATCGCATTAATGAACAGGAGCTGGACTTGGATGCACTTACCTTCACCCACATTCCGAGACCATCATAGACAAGAGGTGGTCACACCTAAGGTACAGGCTGCAAAGAGGTGAGTGATCACCAGAAGAGGTAAGTGGAAGCAACAGGTAGTGCAGGGTCCCCCGTGTCCATTCTCCTCAGCAACAAGTATACACGTTGTACGACCTTTCTGGGCAAAGCAACAGGAGTCAGGTTGGTGGCACAGAGAAGTCTCCGAGGGTCAGCGGGCAAGGGAGAAGTCAGGCAGGGCAGAAACGATAGGAGACTCGATGGTTCGGGGGGGATAGTTATGAGATTCTGTGTCACAGAATATATTTCAGAATAGTGTTTTGCCTCCCGGGTACGAAGGTCAGGGATGTCACGGAGCAACTGCAAAATATTGTCAGGCGGGGAAGGTGAGCAGCTAGAAATTGTGGTATATGTTGGTACTAATGCCACCTGGAGAATGAGGGCTGAGTTCCTGCGCAGTAAATATTGGGAGTTACGAGAGGACCTAAAAAGTCAGACCTCAAATAGAGTATCCTCTGTGTTTCTCCCTGTGCCACGTGCCAGGGCGGGTAGAATGTCCTGCGAAATTCATATATACCCACATCCATTGGTGTTCCATCATCAATCTTTCTTGTTACTTCGTCCAAAAGTTCTATTAGGCTCATGAGGCACGACCTGCCTTTCACAAAGCCATGTTGACTATCACTTGCAAGGCTATTCGTTTCCAAATGGCCATAAATCGTTTCTCTCAGAATGCTCTCCAATAGCTTGCACAACACTGACGTAAGGCTAGCTGGTCTATAACTCCCAGGATTATCCCTTTTATCTTCCTTGAAGAATGGAAGATCATTTGCCATTCTTTAATCTTCCGGTACCAATCCTGTGGGCATAAAAGACACAAAGAACATTGTAACGCTCCAGAAATCTCTTCCCTTGCTTCCTATATTATCCTGGGGTATACCCCATTCAACCCTGGGGACAGATCTATCCTCATGCTTTTTAGTATCTCCACACTGCTTGTTTTAACCATGACATGCTGCAACATTTCTGCCTGTTGTACGCTAACCTGCCCTTCGTCTTAGTCCCTGTCCTTGGTGAACACTGTGGCAAAGTATTCAGTCAAGACCTCCCCTACCTCATTTCCGCACCACTCCTCCCTGAGCGATTCTACCGTCATAATGGTCATCCTCTTGTTCCTCACATATGTGTAGAACACTTTAGGGTTTTCCTGAACTCTACTTACCAAGGCCTTCTCATGCCCCTTTCTAGTTGTCATGTCCCTTCTTCAGCTTCCTGGCTCCCGTATAACTCTCAAGAGCCCTGGCTGACTTTTGCTTCCTAAACTTTAACTAAGCTTCATTCTTCCCTGACCAACTATGGTTCCTTCACCCTCCAATTCTTTCATTGTCTGATTTGAACAATCTCATCTAGAACCCTCAGGAGTGGTTCCTAAACAATATCCACATTTATGCAGTGCAGTTATCAGAGAATATCTGTTCCCAATTTACGTCCGCTAGTTCCTGCTTAAAAGCATCGTAATTTGCTCTACCATAATTAAATACTGCCCCATATTATCTGCTTCCATCCTTGTCAATGACTATGCCAAAGGTTAGGGAGTTGTGGTCACTATCCTGAAACGACCATCCACCGAGAGGTATGTCCCCTGACCAGGTTTATTGACTGGTATCAGATCCAGTATGGCTTCTTCTCCAGTCGGCCTGTCTAAATTCTGCATCAGTAATCATTCCTGTATACGCACTAAACAAATTCTGCCCCATCTAAACATTTTGCACGAAGAAGGTGCCAAACAATATCAGGAAAGTTGAGCTCACCCATGACAACAACCCTGTTATTTTTGCACATTTCCAAATCGGCCTACTCATCTGCTCCTCAGTGTCCCGGAGGCTTTATGGGGACCCATGGAATACACCCAATAGACTGATCCTTCCCTTGCTGTTTCTGACTTCCACCCACACTGACTCAATAGACGATCCCTCTATGACGTCCTCCCTTCCTGCAGACGTGGTACTATCCCTAATTGGTAATGCCAACCACCACTTCTACCTCCCTCCCTATCCCTTTTGAAACACCTAAACCCCGTAACCTCAAGCAGCCACTTCTGCCCTTGCTTTATTCTCTGTAATGACCACTGCATCGTGACTCCATGTACAAATCCACGCTTTAAGTTCATCACCCTTCTTATTAACACATCTCGCATTAAAGTAAACAAATCCCAACCAATCTAACTGCCTGCATTTATGTCTTATACACTAGCTATCCTTCCTCACTTTTCCTGCACTCATCGCACTACTTCTACACCAACCGGTCCATCACTCTGGTTCGCATCCCCCTGCCCACTTAGTTTAAACCCTCCCCAACAGCTCCAGGAAACCTGCCTTCAAGGATATTGGTCCATCTCGAGTTTAGGTGTGTCCCGTCCCTTCTGTACAGGTCATATCTGCCCCAGAGGAAATCCCAATGATCCACAAATCTGAAGCCATAACCGCTGCACCAACTCTTCAGCCACTTATTTATCTGCCTAACCCTATTATTTCCCTCGCTGGCGCGATTACTATCCTTGAGGTCCTGCTTTTTAACGTCCTTCCTAACTCCCAAACTCGCTCTTCAAGACATCATCCATTATCTTACCTATGTCTTTTGTGCCCATGTGCACCAGGACTTCCAGCTGCGCACCCTCTCCCACGAGAATGCTCTGCAGCCGCTCCAAGAAATCCTGGAAACTGGCACTAGGGAAGCAACACACCAGTCGGAGTCACCTTTTCTGCCATATGTACATTGTAAGTATGTTAGCAGAAAGAGGGTAGCCAAGGAAGAGTAGGTCTCAAATGGGACCGGAGGGATGTTCTCTGCTTGTAGCCAGAATATGACAGGAACCTAAATGAGCACTTCTCTTCGGTATTCACCTGAAAGAAAGGCATGGAAGCTGGAAAGTTAAGGAAGGATGCTCGCAGCTCAGGAACAATATGCAAATGCATCGCGCCTTCTGTTCTCTACCTGACAGAACGGCTGGAGGACGAGCTGCTTTGCTTCTTGTCAATTGTCTTCAGAGTGTGAATCCAGGCAGTGGTACTGTCCGGACTATTTTTCTTACCATGCATTTCAAGTCATGATGAGCATATTAGGCCTATTTGGAAGTGACTGATCATTTTATCATTTCTTTCAGTTAATTTAACGGCGATTGTGATCCTGGCTCGCGGAAAATGTGGTCTCTCCAAATGCATCACTCGCTACCTTTTGACCATGGCGGTAGCAGATATGATGGTCGTTGTCTTTGCCATTATACTGAATAACATTAATCTTATTTATTTGTTTGCTACTTCCTTGGTCAAACCTCCTCTGTGTGCTTTGGCACCTCTCCTGGCGATAACAGCTATCGATTGTTCCGTTTGGTTAACGGTCGCTTTCACTTTCGATCGCTACATTGCGATCTGTTGCGAGAAGCTGCGGAAAAGATATTGCACCGTGAGAACAGCGACTGCGGTGACAGTGACAGTGGATGCAGGAAGCAGTGCTCAGTCACTTGCATTTTACTTCGCAGGGGATTCAGAAAGTTGCATTCCCAAAGCCGAATACTTCACATCACTCGTGTGGAGAGCTTACGAGTTATTTGACAGCATCATGACACCGTTATTACCAATCTGTTTAATCTTACTGTTCAATGTTTTAACTATCAAGCATATATCAGCAGCGATTGTAGTCCGCCGGAGATTCCGGAGCAACAGCGAGAATCAGAAGGATCCGGAGGTGGAGAACAGAAGGAAGTCAATCATTTTGTTGTTCGCTCTGTCAGCTAATTTCATATTGTTGTGGGTACCCAATGTTGTGCATTCTACGAACTGGCAAGCAGAGAACTATACCTACACAGACAGGTATTACAGCACACCGGCATATATCCTACAACGGTTTGGGGATATGTTGCATTTGCTTGTATCCTGCACCAACACGTGTATCTATGGACTGACGCAGAAGAAATTCAGGGAGGAGTTAACGAATGGAGTGATATATCTACTGATATTAAAGGGGAATCTCTGCAAATAAAATGCAACCCCGATTATTACTTCGTTGAGCTTTGGAAATAATACTTTTGCTTTTGCATTTCAGCTCAGTAGACTGCTGGCGCGAGGTCACACCGTATCATTCATTGGGTTTAATATGTGACAGTAAGTTTTCACACCAATTAGTTTAGTGCAGAATCTAGTTCAGCGGATGCGCAGCAGCGATGTAATTTGTTACCTTTACACACCACATGATGTTGACCCATTTAACATCCGATTAAAGTCGACTGTGGCAGATGAAGGAAAGTAATTCGGAACTAAGAACGCGAACCGCAATCTATGGGATTTCCAACCTTTGTGAAAATGGCTCAGCAACGTCTTTTCAGCAAGGAAACGCTCCGACCTGAACACAATGGAGGTTTAGGGAAACCAAATGTAAGGGCAGAACTTGTGTTTTGTTTTTCTTTGTCTGTTGCCCATGCGTGGACATCAGTGATGTCTCCGTCACGTAATTCGCAGTGACCAATAAGCATTTTCAGAGGGGTGGGAACACATAAAGTCACTAGATCTGTTCATGGCCATTTCGTAAGAGGACCACATGCGCACTTTCCAAAACTATCTTTCATTCATTAGTTATGTTAAGATTTGTTCTGACGTTTATGTCCATTACCCTTTAGAATTTAGATAGCTTGTAATTAATTTCATATCCATTATATTATATTTTAACCATGCCGTAGGTAAAGAAATTCCTCATGATTTTGACATTATGTTCATTAGATTTATATCCTAAACAAGGAGAAGAATCTGTCATTAGTTTTCCATAGGAGAACAAAATAAAAGCTTCTACCATGGCCACTGTGACAATTGTGGCGTTTTCACATGTTCGCAAGTAACTGCAACAAGACAGTATTGTACCGGTTTTGTCCACTTTTACCCTGTTTTGAGCACTGCCAGTGTTATGCCTCAGCACGTGAAGACAGATATTTCATCCAAGTCCGACCAAACTACGCCATACATCAAAGACTCCTGTCAAAATCCTCACTCTACCTTCTGGTGGAAGGATCACAGACTGTTCACCCCTTCTCTGTCATGTATCTGTTCACTTAAGAACACTCATATAACGATTTTTTACATTCCCTTCGCGGATCCCTTCATTGTGTTTTTTGTTTGTTTTTACAATTTCATTCAAGTAACCTGAATCGACGGCTTCCAGTGATCTGATGCAGGTTTTCCAACCGAACAATGCATTTCGTATTGACAATAATACAGCATGTTCTCTAAATTAGCGGCTTGATATTCAAGAAATGAGGACATGATTGTTTGTTTCTTCTTTGATAGACCTTCGACTACTGGCTAGGGACGTCCATGATTCTGAGCGGTCAGCGAGGTATTTCCCAATCGACTTACCGCGTGACTTTCAAAGCAATCCTCGAGGTGGATGGCTTTTCCAAACCTCATCTTATCTTTGTACTTTCTACTGGTAAATATCTCGAGTTGAACAGGCGGTCAGCAGTTCCCTGCCAGAGGCTACAGTTCGGCTGAACAAATTAGATTGTTCCGTCTGATAGTGACTATTTTCTCCTTAGGCTTTCAAACTTCTTTAGATTTCACAGTTGAAGGAAACGAAACGTAATTCACTGTAACATGGACCTTTATTGCCTGAAAGTTATAAAATAAATTGTAAACCTAATGTTAATCATTTAGATGCTCAGCAAGTCTTATTTGCTGTCATTTACAACCGAGCGTGGCTACCACTAGCACATACCTCCTACGCTGCTCTCTGCAAATGTTATTCTCAGGCTCCAAGTTGATCTAGCTCGGTGTCATTTCTTTCACACGAAAACCGATTGGGCTTCCTACCTTCATAACAGGAACAAGCAGCATTTGAACGTGTACAAAGCAAATTCACCAGGCTAATTGCTGGGACGAGTTGGCTAACCTGCCGAGAGTTGCTAAGCAGGTTGATACATATTCATTAGAGTTTAGATGGATGAGAGGTGCCGATATTCAAACAGGTATGTATATAAGCCGCATTCACAGACTGGAAATTGAGTTGTTTTCTCTTGTCTGAGAATCTCGAACAAGAAGGTATATCTGTAAAATAAGGAACAGGCAACTTAAAACTGCGAGGTGTAGAAATATCATCCCTCAGGAGGTAGGGTATCTCTGGACTTATCTGTACAAGTGGATTGTGGGAGACACATCATTAGAAACAGTTTAGATGGCGATAAATAAATATCTGAATGTTAAACAAAACAGGGTGCTGCGGAACTGGCACAAGGAAGGCCAGTGTGGGCCATTCGTGACTGGAATGAACAGCGGGGCAGGCGTGCGTGGTCTGGGGACCGACTCCGCGGACGATCATCTTGAGTTCTTGTTTGATTTTATTTTCTATGTCCGTCTTCTATCTTTGAAGTCCTTAGAGATCTGGGACTGAAAGATTTTCTTTTCCATTCAGTGGAGTTATTAGTTCCGACTGGGTTGTCACCAGTTCGCCTTGAAGTGACCGTGTCAAATCCACTCGATTAATCCTTCCTCAGCCTGGAAAATGTATCCTTCCCCCAACTAACAACGCTTAATTACTTTCCGTCTATTATCTTCTGCTTAATTGCACGGAATCAGAGCGAATTGTGATCACGGCCTTAAAATCGCGTCCACATTGTCACAGCGTGGAAGCTAAACGAGCTCAAATGTATTAACGCGTCAGTCAGACGAAATGCCGTGACAGGTATTTCAGGGAATCTTTCAGGATACAACACACAGATGAATTCCAAGTCGAAAGAATATTTCAGGGGAAGATCTCATTATCCGTCGTTAAACAAAGAGTTGAACATATTATTGAATGTAATGAAAAATATGTACTTTCACAAAAAGTGAAAGTGATTCACAAAAGAATCGAAAGAATGTTTAAAGCATTTAATGAAACAAACAAAACCGAAATATTAACAACAAAACAATATTGTGCTGCCAGACAACGTTTGCCAGTTATCAAAATTTAACAGTTAACAAGAATTATTATGGGCATTGAACAAAATTCAACAAGCTCAGAGCTGCTTCGAAGGAACGAGAATCTGGCGAATGAATAATATAAAACAGAGATGGTAGATCATTTGAACATATTTGTCAAGCACCTTTACAATGTAAGATTCAGATAATTGGTAATAGGAAAAGAGAGAAGTATTCGAGCAAACTGGAATCACCAGGGAAGTGTTACTGAGAGAAATTTTTAAGTTGCGGGCTGATGTTCAGATAAAAGTCATTGCAGAGTCTTGAACGAAGTGGGTTGTGAGATGTTTGATGGGTGAGTTTGAAATATCCAAAGTTGCCGAGATTATTGGAACATCCATAATATTCAAAACAGTGAATATAACTGTTTTATTCATAAAAGGAAAAGAGACAGAAAACAGAAATTGGAAGAAACTGGAAGCCGGAACTAGTTGGCTTCAATTCTGTTATCGCGGTTAAAACCTACGCTATTTCTCAGGACGTGATAACGGAAAATTTACAAAACTCTATTTATAGGACCAGATAGAGACACGTGAGACTGCAGACGCTGAAAATCTGAAGTAATACTGGAGGAACTCAGCAGCTCTGGCAGCACCTATGGAGGGAAATGAACAGTCGACGGTTCGGCCGAGACCCTTGATCAGGAGTTTTAAGGAAGAGAGTAGAAGCCAGAATAAAAGGCTGGGGAGGAGGGGGGTCCTCACGACCTGGCAGGTTATAGGTGAATCCATGTGTTGGGGCAACTTTGAATACTTATTTATTGTCATTTCTCTGAGTATTGACAGACACAAAAAAAAACGAAATACTGTTTCTCACCAGCTCATGTCAGGGCAACAAAAAGAACAGTAATAAATAATCTATAACAACATCTCTTAAACAAAACTAAAAACATAACAACACCACATGTTTACGTCTATTAAAGTGCGTTTGTGTATTAATAAATACTCATTCAGTTCGCGATTAATTCAAGTTATCAGGTGGCTAACCGTCAAACTATTTCTGTATTGATGGGGGGTGGGAAGGTTAGGATGTGAGTATG
>JARFYF010000065.1:20125355-20146801 GCA_030265395.1 Rhina ancylostomus
GTCCTGAGGAAGTATCCTGACTCCAGTCTTGTATCGGTGTGCCGCATTTGGGTTCTCTGAGTTTGCTCTCGATCAACATTGTGACAGGCGGAGGCGAAATCGATAGAGTCCTTTGAGAGATCCGTACATCGAGCTAAGTAAAATAGAGGGCGATGTGTGAGCCTAGTAATTTATAGGTTAGGGACTGTTCGGCACAGCTTTGTGGGCCGAAGTGCCTGAACTGTGCTGTAGTATTTTTTCCTTGTTTTATGTTCTAAGAAGCCGCGCTGTACTTCACGGAATTAGCTGTGTGCGGCAGGGCACACCCCACCAGAGTAAGCACATTGCGTGTACTGCAGGGAGGCTGTGTTGTACGGGAAGAACACGAACAATTCCAGAAGCGTTAATCACAGTAATTCCGGATTCAGCGTCATGCTCAAGTGATTTCATGGGTTAATAATAACTTTAACATTTAGCACGGACAAATACAAACATATATCGCAACAGGTCAAGCAGACGAAGGCGCATAGACCCATGCAAAAATTTACTGTTCCTCACAGATAATGAAGTATGCATGATACTTCTCATTGGAAGGAGGAAGAGGGTTGCTTTTCAACCTCATCTCAACAATCCTGTCTCTGATGTATCCTCAGTACCTGAAGGCAATCTTTTGCTCTCAAACAATGTCACCTGCTCCAGCGCAAGCGACAAGAACTGTGGTAAGGTTGTTGCAAAAAGTATTTTTGGTAGCATTTCCTGATGAAGGACAGGGGTATCCCAATCAGGTGAACGGCAGATATTCCTTCTCTGTCTGTCTGACAAGGGTCTGAAGTTTGACGTCCAATCCAGGTTGAGCAACGGCTCTGGACACCTCAGTTCAGCTTGAATGTGTAGCGAGTCATTGGAGCTGAAATCGTTGTTTCTGATTAATCGCATTTATTAGCATTAGGAATCCTCCCATAGATATGCAGATGGAAAGAATCAGCCAGACATTTCGCGCTTGGGTAAATTCGAAATGTCACCATCCTGCCAGTTTTGTCATTGCAGCCCACGGAATCGGGTTCAGATGGGTCCCGATTTGTTATGTAAAGTGGCTCAAGGGAAGGAGTGAGTGGAGATTTGGATGATATTTAAGGTGTTGAACATTTGCAGTGACTTTCATAATCAACAATTTGAAACACGCGGTAGTTTCTATCCATTGTTTTGTGGATCCAGAACTGGCTGGGCCACAGAAGGTAAAGAGTGGTTGTTGAAGGGTCATATTCTGCATGGAGGTCTGTGACCAGTGGTGTACCTCAGCGGTCTGTACTGGGCCCCTTACTTTTTATGATTTTTATAAACGATCCGGATGAGGAAGTGGATGGATGGGTTAGTAGGTTCGCTGATGACACAAAGTTTGGAGGTGTTGTGGATAGTGTGGAGGGCTGTCCGAGGTTACAGTGGGACATAGATAGGATGCAAAACTGAGCTGAGAAGTGGCAGATGGAGTTCAATACAGATAAGTGTGAAGCGGTTCATTTTGTTAGGTCAAATATGATGGCAGAGTACAGTATTAATGGTAAGACTCTTGGCAGTGTGGAGGATCAGAGGGATCTTGCTGTCCGAGTCCATAGGACTCTCAAAGCGGCTGCGCAGGTTGACTCTGTGGTTAAGAAGGAAGATGGTGTATTGTCCTTCATCAAACGTGGAATTAAATTTAGGAGCCGAGAGGTAGTGTTGCAAGCATATATGACCCTGATAAGACCAGACTTGTAGTACTGTGCTAGGTTCTGTCGCCTCACTGTAGGGTGTGGAATCCATAAAAAGGGTGCAGAGATTTACGAGGATGTTGGCTGGATTGTGGAGCATGCCCCATTAGAATAGGTTGAGTGAAGTCGGTGTTTTCTCCTTGGAGCGAAGGAGGATGAGAGGTGACCTGATAGAGGTATATAAGATGATGAGAGGCATTCATCGTGTGGATAGTCAGAGGCTTTTTCCCAGGACTGAAATGGTGGCCACAAGAGGACACATGTTTAAGATGTTGTGGAGTAGGTGCAGAGGAGATGCTATTGGTAGGTTTTGCACTCAGTGTGTAGAGAGTGCGTGCAATGGGCTACCGTCAACGGTGGTGGAGGCAGATGCAATAGGGTATTTTAAGAGTCTTTTGGATCGGTGCATGGATCTTTGAGAAATAGAGGGCTGTGTGTAAGCCCAGTAATTTCCAAGGTCGGGACATGTTCGGCA
This sequence comes from Rhina ancylostomus, assembly GCA_030265395.1. Lineage (NCBI taxonomy): Eukaryota > Metazoa > Chordata > Chondrichthyes > Rhinopristiformes > Rhinidae > Rhina > Rhina ancylostomus. Next base: position 20,127,558 of record JARFYF010000065.1, read on the forward strand.
CAAGCTTTGTGGGACCAACGTTATGAATTGTGCTGTAGGTTTTCGATGTTTCTTTATTTCTATTGCTCTTCGGCGATCATATGTCTGTCATTGAATATACAATAATGAGTGGGGCTAAGGTTTATCAAATAGAGACTCTTTTGGTGGCCCGAGATGGAGTAGGTCGCATTTTGGGACTGCTCCCCTCACTTTATATTATTTTTCCACCACCCTATCACTGCATATGTTAAAGTATTAACAATATCTTCATGATACTTCTATAAGATTGGATTTTGATTTTTAATTGCTGGAAAAGAGTAACAGAGCTAACGCTGCAGCCGAAAGCAAGGGGAATGGGGATCTTCAACTGAGTTTGGAAGCTATTTCTGTACTCCTATATAAAAAAGAAACTTGATCATAAATTTCCCGCTTTGGAAAAGCTTTTAAAGAAGATTGAAGACTGAATAACAACACTTAAAAAGGAAAAAGTTAAACGACAGAAATTAATTGCTGAACTGGATGAAGCTGCCAAAGAGAGATCGTAGACTGAACTCATTGGAAAATAAATTAATCTCTGCTACTCAAATACAGCAAAGACAAAAGATTATTGATTTAGAAAGTCGAAGTCGGAGGAGCAACTTGAGGATCACTGGCCTCAGTGAAAATGCCGAAGCTTGTAATTCTATTGATTTATTTTCCAAACTTTTGATGGATATGTTTGGCTCTGAAGTTTTCTCTGTACGTCCCATACTTGACCCTGCTCACCAAACGTTAAGACCAAAATCCCGGCAGAGCAAACGCCACGGCCAGTAATATTGAGATTCCACTATGGGAGTACTACAGAGGATTTGATTGGAATTTCTCGGCGTCAAGGAATGATTCAATACAAATATTTGAAGTTTCGTCTGGTTGAAGATTACAGTCCAGAAGTTATGAAAGAAAGAATGCTTTATAAGACGATTATGTCGCGGCTTTTTCAATGGAAATTTCAAGCTGCATTGCTGTTTCCAGTTCGTTTGAGGATTGTTCTCTCAGACAAATCACGTAAATGGATGAATTCTGTGGGTAAGGCTGAATAATTTCCCCAATTATTAACTTCATATGATTAATAAACATGCTATTCTTTGATTTTTATACATATTTGGTCTCCAAGGTAAAGACTAACTCACAGATTTGAATGTTTTAAGTTGGAAAATCATTTACCCTCTGTTAATACATTTGTGTCTGGTTCTGGAACATGGATATTTATCATGCTTCTATATTACATTTTCCCTTATATTATTTTACCTCAATATTTATAATTGTTTATTGTTATAATTATTGAGAATCTGATTGGATGATTGATTATTTTTTAAAAAATATTAATAAGTTTGTATTGTGAAATGTCCCCTTTCCGTATTTTTAATTGCGTAGATTTTTTTCAATAAGCTGTTTTGGCTCAATGTGTATATCTTTGGTTTGTTTTTGGAACTTGTATCTCCATGTTTTGACACTTGGTGACGTTTTGCATTCCTTTTGATTTGGAGATTTGCCACCAAAAGCGGCGGGGTTAAGGGACTTAGTAAGTAGCATTCTGGATGTCTATTGGTCGCTTTGAACTAGGTATGAATTGTCGTTATATCCGGCTCCTCTTTGAACTTTTTCTCCTCTTCCAGTTAATGACTCTCCTGTGCAACAAGGTTAATACTTTACGTAACATATGCTTTAGTTAATTAAATGGACAATATGATGAACTTTGTTTCATTGAATACGAAGAGTTTAAATCATCCAGTTAAGCGGAAGAAGATTGTTAAAGTTTTCCATGGATTGAACGCTCGGATTACTTTTGCTCAGGAAACTCGTGTTAGGAGAGAGGATAATCAGCGCCTTTTCAGATTCTGGAGGGGTCAACAGTTTCATTCTAATTCATAGGCTAAGGTTATAGATTACTCGATTTCATTTGTTCATTATGGAATAATTTCAGACCAGAACGCTAGACTTATAATAATTACTCTCCTACTTCATAACAAAAAGTTATTATGGTTAATGGTTATGCACCTAAAACCGATCATCCAGATTTCTTTAAAAAATCATTTGCATCTTTTCCTAATTTAAACGAACAATCGTTGATTAATGGTTGATATTTCAATTGTTGTTTAAACGCTTCGATTGATAGGTCTGCGTCGAATCAAGTGCTTCCAAACAAATTCGCTGCTTTTTTAAATTCGTTTTTAGTTGATTCCGGTATTTTAGAAGTTTGGAGATTTCTAAGCCCATATGATAAAGAGTTTTCATTCTTTTCTCATGTCTATCACAACTGCTCTAGAATTGATTAGTTCTTTATTGATTCTCGATTAGTTCCATTTGTTATTGACTGTAAGTATGATGTATTTGCCTTTTCTGATCCTCCGCTATTGAAAATATCAATCAAATTATTGGACGTTGTCTCTGGTGCCATACAATGGCAATTAAATTCTTCTCTGCTTCAGGACTGAAACTTTGTTAATTTTATTAAAGAACAAAATTCTTTTTTATTCTCAACTAATTCTCCGGAAGAAATTTTCAGTGGGATATTATGGGATACCTTTAAAGCTTATATCCGTGGTCAAATTATTTCATCCTCTGCTGGATAGCAAAAAGACCGAACTAATAATGAATTACGTATATTGGTTGATAAGATTTTATAAAAATGATAAAAATACTCTTTTGCTCCTAATTAAAAGCTTAATAGAAAGGGAATTGAACTTCAATTGCAACACAGTTTGTTATTAACATCTCCAATTGAAAAACATTTTCTCAAAAGTAGGAGATGGTTTTATATACATGGTGATAATCTAGTAAATTATTGGCCAATCAACTGAAAGCTGCTTCGACTAAACATCAGATTATTAAAGTTCCAAAACGAGATGGTAATTGGACAGTTGACCATGATCCAATTCATAAATCTTTTCAAGAATTTTATACTTCTTTATACCAATCATAATTTCCCGAGGACTCTACGTTAATGCATGTATTTTTAAGGAAATTGAAGATTCCGAAATTATCACTTAACGAATGTTTAATATGAGATGCACCCATTTCGGAGGAAGAAATAAAAAGAAACAATTTATTCGCTGAATTATTTTAGAACACCTGGTCTCGATGGGTAGACAGTAGAACCTTCATTTTGTTTCCTGATCTTCTTTCTCTTTGGTTCGATATTTTTTAAAGATGCGTTATTAGCAGGTAAATTACCACAATTCATTTATGAAACATCTGTCTCATTAATTCTTAAAAAGGATAAACATGCTACTGAATGTGCATCATACAGACCTATCTATTTATTGAATGTGGACTCCAAAATATTTTTTTTCAATATATCCACTTCCAGATTAGAAAAGGTACTTCCACAAATGATTTCTGACGACCAGACAGGATTTATTAAAAATCAGTATTTGCATTTTAATATTAGGAGATTAATGAATATTTTATACACCCCCTTCATCTAAAATTTCAGAAGGTGTTATCTTGCTTGATGCCGAGATGGCGTTTGATAGAGTCGAATGGGAATACTTGTTTAACTCGTTTGAGAAATTTAATTTTTGCTAAATTTTATATCCGCGATTCAATTGATATATCATACAGTTTTGGGTTCAGTACTTCCTCATAACCAGAGATCCCCCTTTTTCAGGCTTTTTCGAGACACTAGATAGAGCTGCCCTTCAAGGACTTTACTACTTGATATTGCATTGAAACCCTTGGCAATTGCCTTCAGGGACTCTTCTAATATATTTGGTATTGCTCGTGGAAACGGGACGCATAATGTATCATTGTATGAAGATGACCTGTTACTTTATATTTCTTACCTTAAGAAATCCATCCCTGTAGCATTATCACTGGTTTATCAGTTTAGTGTTTCTCTGGCTACAGATCAGATCTTAATAAGATGGAACTTTCCTCATTAAATGTGCAAATCACAATCTATAGGCAATTACCATTTAGATTAGTTTCTGATTATTTTACCTATTTGGCTGTTATAATTACTAAGCACAAGGACTTATTCAAGGTTAACTTTTTACCTTTAATTGATCATGTCAAACAATTGTTTACTAAATGGTCCCCATTGCCTCTATCATGGATTGGTCGAATCAATACAGTCAAGATGACTATTTTACCTAATTTTTTGTATTTATTCCAGGCGGATCCAACCTTCATCTCGAAATCCTTCTTTGATATTATTGATATTATTAACACAAGATTTAGATCTAATTTAATTTCCACGATGGGTGTATCTTGTGCATGTGTCTGTGCAAATGTTGTCATTGGTTTCTATTTTAGGAGCCTCGCTCCCATTTGCACTTCCTAAAATGAGTAAATAATTGATTAACCCAATAACTAAACATACAATACGAATATGGTTTCAATTTCATTATATTTTTGATTGAATAAATTAATTTTATCAAGTCCTATCCAACCCATTTTTTCTCTCAACCATCCAGAATTGATTTAACGTTTTCTTTATGGAAAATGAAGGGAATAACATGCTTTCGTGATCTATTCATTGATATTTGTCTTTTGTCCTTTGAACAGTTGTCGAATAAATAAAATTTGCCCAGAATACATTTTTTCGATATTTACAGATTTAGATTTTTTTTAAATGCTACTTTATAAAGTTGATCAATGTTGATGAACTAAGGACAATACTGACCTACCAAGGAGAACTGAGCGACTGTTCTGTACTATGCCTCACTGAAACGTGGCTCACACCTGCCTCACTAGACTCTGCTATTCAACCTGACGGCTTCTCAAATTATCGGAAGAATCGTACAGCGTCCTCGGGCAAAGTTAATGGCGGAAGGGTCTGCTTCTTAATCAATCACTCGTGGTGTTCAGACGTGACGGTCCTGGTGAGCTCCTGCTCACCCAACCTGGAATATCGAACGATGAAGCGTCGACTATTCTTCTGCCAAAGGAGTTCGCTTCAGCTATCCTGATGGCAATCTACATCCCACCACAGACGGACATAAAGCCTGAACTGAATGAGCTATACTCCGTGGTCAACAGCCTTGAGACAGGATATCCTGATGCCCTCTTCATCATGGAAGGAGACTTCAATCAGACCAACCTCAAGAGCGTGTTATCAAACTAATATCAGCACATGTCCTGCTCCATCAGGTGTGCCAACGCCCTTGACCACTGCTATACAACCATCAAAGGTGCCTTCCGAGCCACTCCTCGTCCTCTCTTTGGGAAATCAGACCACCGGGCTTCATTCCTTCTCCCTGCGTGCAAACCGAAACTGAAAACGGGGGATCCGGTCCGGAGAGTCGTACAGTGCTGGTTGGAGGAGGCAGATGAGCTCCCACGTTACTCCTTTGAGACACTGGTCTGGTCCATGTTCAAAGACTCAGCTGCCAGCCTTGATGAGTATGACACCACCATCACGAACTTTATCAGCAAATGTGTGGAGGACTGTGTAGCAAAGAAGACAATAAGGGTGTTCCCAAATTGGAAACCATAGATGAACAAGGAGATACACTCCCTACTGAAGGAGAGAACTGCTGCACACAAATTTAGTGATCCTGATCTGTACAATAGATCGAGGTATGACCTTCGGAAAGCTATCAGGGATGCCAAGAGGTAATATCAACTCATAATAGAATCAATGACCAGCCGCCAGTTATGGCATTGCTTCCATGCCATAACAGGCTCCAAGACGAAGACTGGCTGCATAGTTAACAACAGCGCATCCCTTCCTGATGCATTTAACGTATTCTATATGCAATATGAACATAAGGGAAGTGGATTGTCACCACCCACCCTCACAGCCTCCAATGCAACTGAATCTGTTGTCACCTTTGAGGACGTAAGTTTATTCTTCCGGAGAGTGAACGCGAGGACAGCATCTGACCCAGATGGTGTCCGTGGCCCTGTCCTTATAACTTCTGCTGATCAGCTGGCCGAACATGGTTAACCTCTCCCTCCTTCAATCTCAGGTTCCCATCTGCTTGACGAAGACCACTATCATAAGGTACCGAAAAAAAGCAAGGTAACATGACTCAATGACTACCGAGCAGTGGTTCTGACATCCACCATCGTAAAGTGCTTTGAGGGGCTGTTCATGGCACGCATCAACTCAAGCATCCCAGGAAACTTTGACCAACTGCAATTCGCTTATCGCCGAAAGAGGTCGACAGCGGATGCTATCTTTCCCGCCATACATTCAGATCTGGAGCATCTGGACATTTAAGACACCTGTGTTAGACTATTTTTTCTTTTACTACAGCTCTGCCTTCAATACAATAATCCAAAGCAAACTTGTCACTAAACTGGGAGACCAAGGACTCAACACCTCCCTCTGTAACTGCATTCTTGACTTTCGAACCAACAGACTGCAATCAGGGAGAATAGGCAGCAATACTTCTGGACCAATTATTCTCAACTCTTGTGCCCCACAAAGCAATGTCCTTAGCCCTCTACTCAACTCCCTATACACTCATGACTGTGTGGCAAGATTCTGCTCTAATTCCAGCAGCAAATTTGCAGATGATATCACCGTTGTAGGCCATATCATAAACAGCGATGAGTCGGAGTTCAGGAAGGAAATAGAGAGCTTAGTGAAGTGGCGTCATGACAACAACTTTTCTCTCAATGTCAACAAAACAAAAGAGCTGGTCATTAACTTCAGGAAAGGGGGCGGTGCACATATGCCTGTCTACATCAACTGTACTGAGGTTGAGAAGGTATAGAGCTTCAAGTTCCTGGGAGTGAGCATCACCAGCAGGCTGTCCTTATCAAATGGCGTCGAGGCCACGGCTAAGAAAGCTCATCAGTGCCTCTACTTCATCAGGAGGCTAAAGAAATTCGGTTAGTCCGTTTTTATCGTCGCACGATAGAAAGCATCCGATCTGTATGTATCACTGCTTGATACGGCAACTGCTCTGCTCGGGACTGCAAGAAACTGCAGAGAGTTGTGTGCACAACCCAGCGCATCACGGACACCAGCCTCCCCTCCTTGAACTCTATTTTACCTCTCACTGTCTTGGTGAAGCAGCCAGTATAATCAAAGACGCCACCTATCCGGATCATCCTCTCTTCTTTCTTCTCATCAGGTGTAACGTACCACCAGACATAACGACAGCTTGTACCCCATTGTGATAAGACTATTGAGCGGTTCCCTTATACGATGAGATGGTCTATAACCTCACGATCTACCTTGTAGTGACCTTGTACCTTATTGGACTGCACTTTCTCTGTAACTGACACTTTCCTCTGTACTGTTATAATTTTTATATGTACTACATCAATATATCCTGCACTGACCCAATTGAGCTTCACTGCAACGAATTGACGTACGATCAGTATGCAAGAGAAGTTTCTCACTGTACCTCGGTACAAGAGACAATAGTAAACCAACACCACAACAACGTGGTGACCATTACAGAGACTTCGCTGTGACAAGGTCGGGAATGGCTGATGGATATTCCACGGTTTAGATGTTTCAAAAGGGACAGGGACGGAGATAAAATGGTGCGGTTGTTGCTTTTCTGATCAGGGACAGTATCACTGCTGTGGAAAGGGAGGACCTCATGTAGGGATCATCTACTGAGACAATGTGGGTGGAAGTCAGAAACAGGAAGGGAACAATAATTCCGTTGAGCATATTTTACAGATTCCCCAATAAGAGCAAAGACACTGAGGAGCAGATCAGAAAGCAGATAATGGAAAGGAGAAGAAATAACAGGCTTGTTGTCATGGGCGATTTCAACCCCAAATATTGATTGGCACTCTCTTATTGCATAGGGGATAGATGGGGTAGAGTTTCTTAGGTTTGACCAGGAAGGATTCCTGACACAGTATATGGACAAGTCGACGAAAGCAGGCGCCATACTGAACCTGGTACGAGGCCATGAGCCTGATCGTGTTTCGGATTTCTAGGTGGGAGAGCATTTTGGAGAGACTGACCATAACTCCTTGACCTTTACCATAGCCTTTGAGAGGCATAGCAACAGACGTTATGAGAACTATCCAATTGGGAGAGGGAGAATTATCATGCAATTAATCTGGAATTTGTAAGAGTTATTTGTGAACAGATGTTATTTGTGAACTACACGTTAGAAATGTGGAGATTGTTAAGCGACTACTTGCATGAGGATTGGATAGATTTGTCCCATTGAGGCAGGGTAAGGTTGGTACAGTAAAGGAACAATAGTTGAAAACAGACTGAGAATATCTTGTCAAGAGGCAGAAAGAAGCTTACCTAAGGTTCAGAAAGCAAGGGTCAGACAGGGCTCTGTTGAGTTAAAAGGTAAGAAGGGGCAGCTGAAGAATGGATTTAGGAGAACTAGATGGAGCATGAGAAAGACTTGGCGAAGAGGATTAAGGAAAACCCCACAGCGTTCTCCAGGTATGTGAAAAATAAGAAGATGACGAGAGTGAGTATAGGACCGATCAGGGATATGCCTGGAGTCAGAAGAGGTAGGGGATGTCTTTAATGAATACTTTGTTTCTGTATTCACCCGTAAGAGAGACTCTGACATTCATGAGCATGGCTGATACGCTCGGGCATGTCCACATGAGGAGTATGGAGTGTTAAACTTCATAAGTCGAAATATTGAGTTCAAAATCGTGAGGTAATGTTGTGGCTGTACTGAATTCTGGAGTGACCACACTTTTGTGTTCAATTCTGGTTCTGGTTGCCTCATTGTAGGAAGGACGTGGAATCTTCAGAGAAACAGCAGTGGAGATTACCAGGATTCTCCCTGGATTAGAGCGCATGTCTTACGATGATGATCGGTTGAGCGAGTTCGGGCTTTCCTATTTGGAGAGAACGAGGATGGCAATTGAATGACTGAGAAATTGAAGACTATGTGGGAGTGAAGGGCTAGATGGATCTTAATACAGGATAAAATATTCGCCCATCACCGAGGACCGAGGGGCCTGGATTGTGCTGTCATGTTCTTTGTTTTAATTATTGGGTCTGGGCGTTAACATTCATAGAATCATACGCACGGATCGGAGGTAAATTCTGAGTACTTGCATATTTTCATCTCTCAGCGTTTTCACGAAAAGGAATACCTATGATGTTACTAAATAGCAATAAGACTTGGCGACAGGTGGAGATTCATATTCAGCACGGATCTCGGCATTGCTGCAGGTGGATAAAGTAAACAAGAACGTTATCGCGTGAAAAATACAGCAACTGACTTCAGAAGCTTCTCCATGTTTGAAAAAAAGAAGTAAACAATTAAGAGGTTATCTTGAGTTCCTTGGGAAATAAGAAAATGAGCCAGAGTTCATAGTTCAAAATTCAGTGGTCGCATTACTAAGCACAGTTCTGTTGAGTTATCCTCAAAAGTGGCTCTGAATATTTGAAGCTTTCTTCTTCTAAGGGCGGTGGAAGAAGGTTTTGAATATGTGTATGTGTGCATATATATATATCTATATATATAGATATGTGTGTGTGTGTGTGTGTGTGTGTGTGTGTGTGTGTCTGTGTCTGTGTCTGTGTGTGTGTCTGTGTCTGTCTGTCTGTGTGTGTCTGTCTGTGTGTGTGTGTGTGTGTGTCTGTGTCTGTGTCTGTGTCTGTGTGTGTGTCTGTGTGTGTGTGTGTGATAAACAAAGCTATATATATGCACCGCTGGTGTAAGGAAACCTGGGGTTAAAGTGTCAAAGAGATCAACCACGTTCTTGTCACGTGGCGAACCAGACTGAAAGTGTCCAGAGGGTCATGAATCATCTGTGATGGCAAAATGATAGTCGACGTTTCGGTTCGAGACCCTGCATCGGGACTGAAATTGTAGGAGGAAGATAACCCAGTATTGAGTTATAGTTGGAGTAAGACAGGAGATACCAGGCGATCGGTGGATTATGGTGAAATGGGGTATGATGGGCAGGTGGGGTCACATGGAGGAAGAGGGAGGGCGAGTTTTGAGATAAATACTGATCATCGTTCAGTTTAAACGCATATGGATAAAAAATGATCAGATGGCGACAAGTTGTGGAGGAGAGGTGGAGATAGCGACGGATGCTGGAAGGGGATTTTTGCAGAAAACAGAAGGCTGCAGATTATGGAAACTGATGATAAATAAAGATCATAACTCAATCATCACGAGGGAGTGTTGTTGGGCAAATGGGAACCGTGGAGGAGGGGAAAGAAACTGGGTAACATGGGACTGCGTGGTTCGAAAGAAGAGTCGGAAAGAAGAGGAAAGTATCAGAAGAAGAGAGGAAGGAACGGAGAGGCTGGGTTATCCGCAACTGAAGAATTCTATGCCAATGCAATTCGGTGGTTGACTACCAGAGCGGGATACGAGGCATCGTTCCTCTCGTTTGCGTTTGATTTCACGGTGGGATTGGAGAAGTCCGAGGACAGATATGTCGGCGTTGGACGACACAGGGCATGTGAATAAGGAACAGAGAACTGCAGATGATGGAATCCTGAAAGGAAAACAGTAAACGATGGACGTCCTGTACAGGGCATCCATGATTGAGGAGACAGAAAGAGATTTAATGTTTCAGCTCGAAAACCCATGCCTGAGCAACGGCATTAATTCGCTGATCCGTTTTAGCTTAGAGACCCGATTTTTGTCGTGATCTCTCAGAGTTAAATTCAAGATTCAGCTCTTTGCGTCTTGTCTGGTCCCAATTTCTAAAGAAAAAAATCACTGAAAATTGAACGGAATTGTTCATACTTGTTGGTAATACAGATAATTGATGTAAAACGTTGGGTTAGAAAGAGGGAATAATGCATTAATGAAGCGGCGTGGAAAGGAATCGGACGACACCTTGAGATTGAAATCAGCACATTTCTGCGTCTCTGCTAATCGGTGATTCTCAGAATGAATCAGATCGATCATATCGTTGCCTCTCCCCCAAGTATAAACTTCAGTTCGCGACTCTTGATTGAAGGGACGAGCATTGATTTTCAAGCCACGGCGTCAGTTCTGGTACCAGGCCTTCCCTCGTAATTTGTACATAAAATACCGAAAACAATGACCAGTTCCGGGAGGGACAGGCTTTTATTTATTCAACTTTTGCATGATTTATTTGTATGAAGGGCTGCGTGTTTTCCAGCTAAACAGGCATTCGTCAATATGGTTTCCCTACTGTGCATATAATATACTTTCCGATTTACCTCCTCTGGCACCAGCTTTCCATGCTCCAGTTAATGTTTTCGATCTGTCACACAATATGTACCTTTTTTGTCGCAGGCATTAATCATCCAATGGTTTGGAATATAATTCCACCAGTGCAACAATCACTCCACAAGCACTTCGTTCCTTTGGACGATTTCCCAAATTAATCAAATCGTTTTTCCTGTTTTCAGTGCAAATATCCGGCGCCTGACTGTAAAACGCTTGTCTAAATGCATAATGGCATATCTCCCACACCTGGGAATCTTTAGCCAAGTTACAAACAGACATGCATTTCACCTGCAGAGCCGCCCATTTAGCGCAAACAGATATTTTACTCTATTCTTTAGTTCACACCTGAATTTCATCTGTGTCAGTGTGTAGATGCACGTGTTTGTGCTGGTACTGAGAAACTGCAACAAGAACCCAACTTTCTGCAGTATATATATCGTAGTATTCAAATATTTGTCTGTGTGAAAATAATTTTGCACTTGCCAGTTCATGGAGTGTACCACATAGGGCAACCACAGTGATAAGAAATTAGTTTATAGAGCAAACAACAGAATCATTGACTTTCTCCGGTTCTTCACCTCTGGATCCTTTTGATTCTTGTTGTCGTTCCGGAGTCCCCGGCGGTCTCTATTTGCCGCTACAATATGTCTGACTGTTAAAACATTGAACAGTAGAATTAAACAGATCGGTAATAATGGTGTAAAGATGCTGTCAAATAACTCGTAGGCTTTCCATACCGGCGAAGTAGAGTATTCAGATGTAAAGACGCAGCGCCCTGGCACGTTGTCTATGATCACGTAAGGCTCTACTATAAAGTAAAACAGGACACACCTCGCACAACTCACTCCAACCATGATCACTATCACTGCAGTCGATGTTCTCTCGGTGAAGTATCGTTCACTAGGCTTTTGACAACAAATTGCAACAAATTTATCGAAAGTGAAACCGACTGTGAGCCAAACGGAACAGTCCATGGTGGCAATGATCAGTGCAAGTGTCAGAGCGCAAATCGGAGTAATCAACAAGAAATCTGCATAACTACATATCAAGTTAGTCTGCTCCACGATAACAACAACAACAACCACCATTAGATCTGCTGCTGCCATTCCCACCAAGTAATGGGTGATGCATTTGGAGAGTCCACACTTTCCACGAGACAGGATCACAATCGCCATTAACTTAACTGCAAGCATAAAAAAGAAAAGAGTGAGTTGCAAGAGCGTCAAACATGATCATTTTACATGATTTCGAAGCTGAAGAAACCACTGCATATTCCGCTGAAAAGTGCTGAATGGTTCCCATTCGCCTGCTCCTATGCCGATCCAATGGGCTTTGGGCTTTGAGTCGGAGAGTGGACATTCTGTCTGTCTGGGCTCGCCCGCTGTACAACGGCAGACCGGATTAACTTTTGCACCGTCATCGGTCCAACATAAAAATACAAGGCTGCGAGTCCTGCAAATCTGAAATAAAAACAGATAACTCTGGAAATGTTCAACATATCTGACAACATCCGTGGAAAATAATTTGTGTCACCGTTTCATGTCGAAGATACTTCGTCAGAAACCGGCCTGGAACGTTAACTATTTCTCTTCACACTGACGCTGTCCCACACGTTGCGTGTTTCCAGCATTTCGTTCATTTGATCGGTCTACAATGGAGCCTCTGAAGCGAACGAAATAAATATCCGTGAGACTCTAGTTGCCTCAGTCATCAATGCTTTTTCCATCATTGCAGCTGAAAATACTGAAGCGGGTAAAGATGGTGGTGAAAGTAATGGACCCAGAATCTGTTTCTGCCAGTGGAATATACTTGGCAAATGCAGCCACAATTTGTAATCGAATTGGGCAAAAGAAGGTCACAGAATAAATTGAGGAGCTTCTTCACGTTCGTAATTAAAATGCGTGGTATTCAGGGAGTTACACAGAAGAGTTGTATAATTTGCTGCCTGATGATGGAAATGACCTATGTTTCGGAAATAAACTGGTCAGCTCTCAAAACTCCGAAAATGTTCTCGTTGCTGCTGTAAAATTCCAGATATATTGATGGAACATCAGGCCTAGAACAATACATATCGGTGATTCTTGAGGAAAACGAGCCAAGTGAAATACTGGCACAAAGTCAGTAATAACATTACATTAATTGAAACAGTGTACAAAAGAATCAGATGTCAAAGTTATGAACAAGCCCTAACAAAAAACAAAAATCTGATTAAAACCGGAAAATTCTGTGAACACCCAGCAGGCGAGGCAGAATATGTGTTGGGTACAAAGCGACTGTTCGACGGTGAGCAGGTACAGAAAGAATACCGAAGAATACACATACTAGCTATCTCCAGTCTCTTACCAAGAATGCCAACAGCTGCAAGGACAGGATAGTAAATGTTCACAACGTAGTAAATTGCCGGATATCCCATTTTCCAAGTGAAGTAGCGATCCTTTGTACAGAAAGTTCCAACTGTCCATATGTACTGCTGGCTCGTTTAAAAATCCTTTATACAACACAGAGAAAGCTCGTCGACTAAATTAGCGTGAGCACCTTCTCATCAATATCCGGCACAATTCACTGAACAAATAATTATTCCAAATTATTTTTACTCATTATCACAGTGCAATGAATTTCGTTCCTCCTGGGATGTAACAAAGAATTATTTTAAAATTGTCTGTTCACCTTTTCAAAGGAGAATGACGTAAGTTCTATTTCTGTGACAAGATTCCAGTTTCTTACACGGAACCTTCCTTTGGATTATCATTAATAACGTGGGAAATCAGCTTCAAATGAGTCTATTTTTTAAACATTGGGCGCAGCACATGGGCCGGTAAAGATGAGAAAGTGAGTTCAGTTTGGCAGGTGAAATGAGAAACTCGTCTCCCTGGAAGGGAAAGAGCCATTCCTCACTTCTGCCTTTCGGGTGGCTTTGACGCTGGGAACAACAATCACAGTGGATGAGAAATAATTTATGTTTACTTCATTCATTGACACCAACTGATAACACCGCATCCAAACCGAGTTTGTCATGGCGAGATGGATATCCTCACACACCCCCCCCCCCACCAACCCCCCCCACACACACACAGAAACACACGGAATCTATATTCTCGAAAACAGTTGGGCTGTGAAGAAAGACTCCTTCTAGCTCAAAATGAACCACTTGGAACGAAATACACGGACCTATCCCTCAGAAATACCTGACCATCTCACCACGGCCCCTTGAGATTTGACACAATCTCTTGCAATTTTTATTTTCAGATATTAATGAATATTACCTTAGCATTTTTATCAAGGTTCTGATCCTAGCCTTATTTTTGTCAGGCTGTTTACTGTCGGAAAGAAGGGAGCAACTAAGAACGGTGATCTTTTCGCGGATTCATACATCCATCTTTTGTTCCCACGATATTTTTCCTAATATATATTCAGGTGTAACATCTTTATGTTGTCAGCAATCTAACCATCTAAATAAATTGACAATCACTGAAAGGAAACACCATAAAATGACATTCGTTATTTTCGCACTCTTCATGTTTGTGGGAAATCACAAACCCTGATAACATCTGCACGAAATACACCGCCATGATAATTTTCGCTGCCTCCGGTTAGCAATTCCACAGTAATAACGAGTTATCATAGTGTCTCATAACATGAAACGCCTCACCACCTTTTCCACAAATATTGTCCTATTATTTCCAACTGTGCTTCACTCCAGAATAGTTGATTACATCCCAATAAGTCCGAGCATTGAACATACTGTCCCTACTCCGACATTCATATACCGCGGGGAATGAGTTGTGATTATATTTTGGCCGCTCGCACCAAATTTATTTCATCATTTAATCGGGATGAGCGCACTCCTACCAAAGCTGCATTTAGTTCTCATCGCTAATCTTTCCGAATAATGCTGTTCGACTGAGCCACAATTACAACGAATGACGTGAAGACCTACTTCAAGAAGGCCACTACCATTATGTCACCTAAGGAAAACAAGGAAACTGCCTGCATGACTGACGCCGTATGATACTGACATCAAGCATCATGAAGTATTTCGATGAGGCTAGTTGTGCCACGCATTAACTCCATCCTCCCAGTCAACCTCGACCCACTGAAACTCGCCTACCGCCGATGCAGAGCTACGGCGAAAGCCATGTACCTGGCCCTACACCTATATCTGGAGGACCTGGACAATGAAAACACCAACGTTAGACTATTGTTTATTGACCACATCTCCGCCTTCAATATCACAGTTACAATAAAACTTATCACCAAACTCCGCCTGGGACTCAACACCTCCCTTTGTGACTGGATCCTTGACTTCCTAACCATAAAAAAACCGAAATCAGTAAGGATAGGCAGCAACACCTCAGCCATGATTATTCACAAGATTTCTGTACCACAAAGATGAGTCCTCAGACACCTACTCTACTCTCCACTACTCATGACTGCGTGGCTAGATTCTGCTCTAATTCCAAGTTTGCAGATGACAGCACCGACGTCGGCTGAATGTGAAATAACGATGAATCGGAGTCCTGGAGCGAAAAAGAAAGTTTAGTAATATGGCGTCAAAACAACAACCGTTTTTCAATGTCACAAAAACAAAGGAACTGGTTATGGACTGCAGATGCTCCTGTCTGTATCAACTGTGCTGATTTCGCGAATATTGAGAGTTTCCAGCTCATTGGAGTGAATATTACCAGTGGCCTGTCCTGTCCCAACCTCCCAGACGCCACGGCCAAGAAAGCTCACTCGTACTTCCACTTCCTCATGGGGTTAAATATATTTGGCATGCCCGGTTTAAACCTCATCATTTTTATCGAAGTACCAAAGAAAGCATCTGTTTGGCAAGCATCACGGCTTGGTATGGCAAAAGTTCTGCCCGTGATTGCAAGGAACTGCAGAGAATTTCGTGCCCAGCTCAATAAATCGCTGAATCCAGACTTCCCCCCATGGATTTTTTCTATATTTATCGCTGCCTCGCTATAGCATTCAACATAATGAAGATCCCACCAACACCAACCATTCTCTGTTCTCCCTCTCCCATCGGACAGAACATACAAAGGCCGGAAAGCACGTATCACCAGACTCAAGAATAGTTTAAGTCCCGCTGTGATAAGTCTATGGAACTGTTGCCCAGTAGAATAAGATGGAAGATTGACCTCAAAATCCAACTGGGTATGACCTTGCATTTTGTTGTCGACCTTAACTGCACTTTCCCTGTCGCTGTTACACTTTATTCTACATAGAAAGGTCTTTGACCATCCTGTCCATGGAAAGGAGGCAGTCAAACGACTCCTCACCCTTCACCAATGCACGCACTACTTCGCACAATACATTGTGGATTACCGGCCGTTGGCGGCTGACTCGAGGTGGAATGGGAAGTCTATCCAGGTAGGGGCTTTGGCAACGCCTCACCGACAGGATTAAGGACGAGTTGGTTGCCCGGGATGAGAAAACCAGCCTACATGCATTCATCACTCTAGTCAGCAGGCTGGATAACCTACTCCGGGAAAGGCAGAGAGGGAGTGTGTCACTCGTCCAACACGTCGTCCGTCTCCACGGTATTCCAGCAGACATTGTCTCAAACCGAGATCCCCAGTTTGTCACTGCCGTATGAAGGTCCTTTTGTCAAGCCCTTGGAACATCCGTAAGCCTATCGTCTGGTTTCCATCCACAGACAAATGGCCAGACGGAGCGGGCAAATCAAGACTTTGAAACACCACTACACTGCATAACGGCAAATGATCCGTCGACATGGAACACCCACCTCGTTCGGGTTGAGTATGCCCACAACGCTCTGCTCTGCACTGCTACCGGGAAATCCCCTTCGAATGATCAATCGGGTACCAATCCCCTCTCTTCTCCATCCAAGTAGAAGATATCGCCGTGTCGTCGGTTCAAGACCATCGCCACCGTTGCCACAAGGTCTGGGAAGACACACGTGCGGACATGCTCCGTACTGCTGACCGCAACAGGAAATTTGCTGATCATCGGCGTGTTCCAGCACCAGTGCACCAGCCTAGGCAGAGGTTTGGCTCTCGGCGAGGAAATCCCCCTCAAAGATGAGCTCAAGAAACTAGCTCCTCCCATCTTGGGACCTTTTGAAATTGAGCGGATCGTTAATCCCACAACAGTCTGGCTCAAATTTCCTAAGACCCTGAGGATACATCCCACTTTCCACGTGTCTCAGGTGAAACCAGTGGTCAGCAGTCCAATTTGCCCTCCAGTCAGGCCCCCTCCGCCCTCCCAGATTGTTGATGACTAACCAGCGTACGCTGTCTGGCGTTAGTTAGATGTATGCCACCGGGGTCGGGTCTTGCAGTACTTGGTCAATTGGGAGGGATACGGTCCGGAGGAACGTTCTTGGGTTCTTCGCTCCTTCATTTTGGACCCCTCCCTAATTCGAGACTTCCATCGGAACCATCCAGACAAGCCCGGTGGTTCGCCAAGAGGCTCCCGGTGAGGGGGGGGGGTGGTGTGGTTAGATACTGTCATAGTTCTGGCCTCAATTTAGCTCCTTTAATGTCTTGTTGTATAGCACATGGATTCCATACTGGACTGTTTGCATAATGACGCACACCTGAGCCTCATCAGAGGCCTAGCATAAGTATCTATGTTTCTCTAGCAATAGTTGCCAGAGTATTGGTCTATCGTTGGGTATACTTTGGCTCCTAGCTGCTTAGAGTGCTCTACTCTAGAGCAGTCCTGTGTTCTCTGTTCCTTTTCGAAGGTCCAGTTCGTGTTGGGATTCCTCTTCTGATCTCCGAGGCAAGATTCCTTCCAGTTGCTGCCTGTGTTTGTCCTGAGGAAGTATCCTGACTCCAGTCTTGTATCAGTATGCCGCATTTGGGTTCTCTGCGAGCATACTCTTTGCTCAACGTTGTGACACTTTTCACAATGCATTCACGTCAGAGAGTTTGGAACAATGTTAGCTGCACCTGCCACTGCGTTTTGCTCTTGTTGTCTTTTGCGTCATACCACAAACCCATTCTACATCGCTTGCGTGTCTTCGCTAGAAGTAGCGAGAACGCAAGATAGTCACACTCCGACTTCGTGGTTCAAGCTCACGCCTCTGCTTACATTATTAACACCAGCCAGTTGTGCCGGCAGTCGGCTCCGCCGAGGAATTCACTTGTCCTTGAAATGTCTCCACACCAGCAACCACGAACAAGATGATCGAAATGTTCCTGTCTTACTTACGATGCAATTTAAACTAAAGGCGAGCTCAAACTCAAAGTGAAGATCTGTGGAAGAGAGAGGGAGGAAGATAAACAGAGTGACAGACATAAGGGCCGCTGTAAGTTGACAACTATATAATATAAAACGCATTTATTGCTGAAATGCCGGGAAGGAATTGTCCAATTCAGAATGAGTACTACGACCACACTGATAATCACCGGGTCATGCAGGAAGTGAGAAATAAGGAAAGAAAGACGGAGAGAAAGAAAACATAGTGTGCTGCATTTGGGTTCTCTGTGAGTTTGCTCAGATCAACATTGTGACAATATTAATTGATGGGATATTAAACATCATCAATGCTCAAATTCTCTCTCTGTTGATATAGAGCTCAACATGTTAAGTTTTGTTAAAGATCCTGAATGGTAATCACATGGTGATTTTTTTTGTTTTCTTAACTCGCATTCCCTCGCGCTCCAATGTTCCGTTTCATGAACATTTCATGATTTCTTTAAATATTTCAATCAATATATTAATCTGCCAATATGTCGTGCAATTATATAGTTTTCCTTAAGATGAACACTACATACAGCTGGAGGTAGTATTCTCCCCTTGATAGTTCCCTTCTCGTTGGCATTTATCTCTTCCTTGAATTCTGGAAGTTTTCATTAAGTGCCTTTCACTGCATTACAATCAACCGATGCATTAACTTAATTTTACAGTCGACATTAGCCAGCACTGCTTTCATAACACAGCAATGCAAAACATCCAAGAGCCATTTGTAACAGTGTTCATCCAGAGCAAACTCACAAAGAACCCAGATGCGGCACACCGATACAAGAATGGATTCAGGATACTACCTTCGGACAAACGCAGGCAGTAACTGGAAGGAATCTTGCTTCGGAGATCAGAAGAGGAATCGCAACACGAACTGGATCTTCACAAAGGAATAGAGAACACAGGACTGCTCTAGAGTACACCACTCTAAGCAACTGGAAC
>JARFYF010000066.1:45648-63496 GCA_030265395.1 Rhina ancylostomus
CCGTGAGTTCACACGTGAGCTGAAGAGACCCGTCCTTCATCACGTGTAAGACCTGTTTCCGACAAACTATCACTTAGGCTGGCAGTAGGAACGGAGGAAATCCCTCGAATTCGGTGGGTGCAGACACAGTCCGCTTCATCTCTACTCATTCGACCACTTCGCTGTTTCGGGAATCATTTTGACCAACCGCGATAACGATTCGAACTTTGAAGTTGCGCCTCACAACTGCCCCTTTATCTGAAGGTCCCCGCCCCTCTATCTGAAGGTCTGAAACCTGTCCGCAACTTTGTAATTCATCTTGTTTACCGGTTTGCTCTGTTTTGTTCTTTCGTTCAACCCACTTCGCGTCACTTCTTGTCGCTTTAACATGCCCTTTCTTCTCACGGTTGATTGTTTGTTTATCCATTTAAGTCAGCGCTTTTCTTTCCCTTTCACAGTCTTCACCGCGATCCAATTAACGAAAATTTTCAACTGAAAACCCGACCTTTCCTTAAACCTTGCTTCAGAAATAGCAGACGCAGTCTACTTCGTCGTCACCATCGCTTTATCGGCCCTGGTGCTTACGATCATTCCATCAATGGATGCGGCCATAAAGTACCACATTTATTTACTGTGTGGAAGACCAACTGCGAAGCACCATGACAACTTGCGCCAGCAATGTGTTTAAGGCACAACAGAATTTACAGAGAAATGAAACCCAGACTTCACAATCGTAAGTGACACAAACAGCCTAATAATGCCGTACTCGCCTTTTTCATTT
Organism: Rhina ancylostomus; assembly: GCA_030265395.1. Lineage (NCBI taxonomy): Eukaryota > Metazoa > Chordata > Chondrichthyes > Rhinopristiformes > Rhinidae > Rhina > Rhina ancylostomus. Next base: position 46,409 of record JARFYF010000066.1, read on the forward strand.
TCTCGAGTGAGCTCGAATTCTCTCACAAGCACACACACACACACACACACACACACACACACACACACACACACACACAGACACACAAGCACACACACACAGACACAGACACACAGACACACACACACACACACACACACACACACACACACAGAGTCACTCCTACAACCGTCTATCACCGTTCTCTATTTGTTTCGTGAACGGAACTTCAATGCATTATGTGGAAAGTGTAGACTCGGAAGGCAATAAATTGGATACCACGTTTTAAACTGGCCAGTGGTAGTGTGGCCGAGTGAAGAGATTGTCGGACACTGGCGACGCGCGAAGCCGAGGAGAGAAAGCTCAGAGACACTGGTGAGTTTTCCGAGAAGTGTGGAGGGTGATCCTAAAGGGACTGATGGAAGCCAGATTGAGAGAGGTGTATTTCCCTCCGTTAATTATACAGCACAGAGCACATTGTCCGACTGAAAGAGGAGAGGAATGATGGGCCAGACTTTGTGTCTGTTGCTTGCGGCAGAAGAGGCTGTAATCCACGGGGATACAACAGACTCTGTCACTGCACAGCAACGTGGTAAATAAATAGTGTTGGACGCTTTCCGTTGTTTCTGTGGTGTCGTGGTCATTACATTCGCCTTACACACCAGTCCAATCAGGGCGAGAACGCTGTTGATTTGTTTTGTGCAGCAGGAGTTGCGAAGCACATGACAGTCGGCAGTCACATGAGGATTTACAAAAAATGCCGAAAACTCTTGATGCACATGTGAAGAGAGACAAACTGGAGGCATACAGTGGAGGTCAGTAAAACGGCCGTGACAGGACTCGAACCTGCAAACCTGTGATGCTATCACGTGAAACACCAACGACAGACGCTTTATCCATTGGGCCACATAGTCCATCCTTCTCAGGAACCGAGAAAAAACATCATGAATGATGCTGGGTCCCGGGTTTGTCAGAAAGTGGGAAAAAGGTGTGGTCCCTTTTTCTAGCACACAGAATGCAACCTTGTTTGAAGGGTTCCAACACGTAGAATGGTTCCGTGAAGGAACCAATAGCATTTGCAGATGGAGCAGAGTTTTCACGCGGCACAGAAGTCCGAAGGATCATGTGGTTTGTCTTGTCCATTCCCACTGACAGATACAATGAGGTCATTCTGGCTCAGTGAGGTGCCTGGAATGAACTGTTTCAGGGTCGAAACTAAATGTAAGTGGAGCGGAGCACTTGAGGCAGACATCACTTTCCTTTCTCCGTGAGTCGTCAGAAGTACCACTGGCTTTCTCTCATTTATGTCGCCATTGTTATGACGATGATGGTCTCAGGCCTCAGGTTCCCCTCACCCTGAGAAAAAACACATTGCATGTGGCCGGGACTCGATAATTAGCTCGTTATTGCTCCCCACATTCCCCCTCTAGAATCCTCATTCTAAATCGCCCACCGCCCTCTGCACTTCCACCACACAAGACATACATTGTCTGAAAATTGCAATAAATGTGAACTTGGCGAATCTTTGGAATTCTCTGTCCATGGAGACTGGACCATTGGATATTGAAGGTGCCTCAAAACAGTTCGTCCAGTGTTCTGATCGCTTCCTGCGAGTGTTACTCGACTTGGGCGAGCCAGTTTCCTGGCACAACTGTTGTTTTTAATTTCAAATTTCCACCTCATTCATACGAGTTTTGATCACTTATTATCGGAGGCCATACTCACCTGGCCTACTTATTTACATGGAATCTGAATTACAGATCGTCCTCCGTCAGTCACACAGAGAGAGTTATTGATTCCATCGACCCCTTGGATATTCTTGCAACAAATGTGTCTCCAGAAGCCGCATTCGTGCATAAAGCGTTGATGCAGGAGTCACGGGCAAGATGGAAATTTCCCCCGAAATAGTCACATACAAACGGCAGACCTGAATCCAAAAACCAAGTTATTTGACGACTGTCCCAAGTCATTTGGTGTGAACGACGGAGAACAGCAACAAGGTAAGAAGCAGTGAGCCGAAAACCATTCGGTCCTCCAGCCCCAACAATGCATTCACTGTCACGGTTGGTACTTCACCCCATCCATTCCCTGCTTCCGGAGGTTGACAACTGACTGATGGCAAGTTCTGTGATATTTTGTGCCTCTCTGTGTATCAGAACGGCAGAACAAGTGTTTCTATGATGGATCACTCAAGGCTTAGAGGTTGAAACTGAAAGAACATCGTCAGGCGGTGAGGTGGTGCCATACACTTCATGAACAGTTCAGCGATTATCTTTGAATCAGTTAAACACGAAGGAAGACAAACTTCTCCTCATTGTCCATGTCAAGCGAGATATAGTTTTCCGGTTGGGTGAATATAGATGGAGTTGAAAGATTGTGGAAGAACGATATAAAAGAACAATTGCTTCTTGCATTCGTTTGCCCGTTTGAAACACCGATGTTGTCTCCGATGTGGGGCGAAATTTCAGTGGACTGAGAAGGACGTGTTTTGAGCAGAAATTTACGTGAGAGTCGCGATACATTTTGTGTAACTGGCAGCCTGATACTAACGGAGTTGCCAACTGTGTTGGGCAGTTTGATGTAATCCAGATAGCCGTCAGTGAAGGCAGATGTCGGGGTGAGCATTGCTATTCGACCACGTGGTGATCTCAGTATTTTTATGTCCGAGGGCGGTTCACTGATTACACATTCGATTGCGTGATAAATATTCCCGGCTCAAAGGGAATAATTAAAACTTGTTTGTTCAGTGACCGTGAACGACATCAGATTAATGAGTTCCAGATGTCCCAGTGGTGAGTTTTCCCTTTTCTATTAATATACGAATCTTTCCATATTCCGCTACCGAATTACCTCCGACATTGACGGCAAATATCTCCGCGAAAGCTGTAAGATGTCCCTGTATTTCGAGATCATCGATTCTTTCGTGATATCGAGAAGATATACTATCCGATCCTAGCTCTTCCTGGGATCCCGAGTAAGTTAGTAAATCAGCCGTTTGAGCAATAAATTACCTTGAACTGTGCAACTGTAATATCCAGTTGGTCCCAAAATACGGAGATCCGATCCATCCAGTGCCTACTCTCACTGTCAGGCTGTTGACACTCCGCAGGCGTTTGCTCTGATCGGTATGTTCACATTCTAGTTGGCAAGGTGCAAATGAACAGAAACTGACCGGTTATTCTTTTTTCACTGCCATGTGATTTGAGGGACATCAGCTATTGTTGGGGTGGACTGCATGTTCACGCCGAGTCATTTTGTTCCGATTAGACTGGAGTATTTGTGTGTGCACTGTATCACTGAACGTGACCAGGAACAGGGATTTGGACTTCGTGGATTAGTTCAGAATGGAAATGGATGATTGACAATGGTCGCCCTGACCCAGTACCAGTCACACAGTGCGCCAATGGACCAACTGTCCAGGTTCTGAAGCCACTGATGTCCTGTGCGGTTAAAACAGGATGGCAGTTCTCATTCCAGATGTGTTCACTTGCTTTTCCTTTTATTGTTTTCTGGATTGTTTTGCAATTTCATTTTGGAAGAGAACAGTCTGTCAGGGCAACTCGGCACAGCTGGGTGTCTTCCAGCTCCATCTCCATCGTCGTAAAATTGGGTGTCTTTGCTGTTATTCGAATATATTGAATCCTCCATCACTTTATTGGTGCAAGCATTCTTCAATTCATGGATATCTGGTCCAATTTCAAATGTAGCCCCATGTTAATTGGGTCAGTCGTCCAGAGTTGTCATCCAAGTTAGGCGAGACCTACATGTACGTACAAAGGCTCAATGAAATCTCCACCAGTTGTCGGAAATTATTTTCGTACCCAAATAACTGGGATCATCTTTACAATGAATAGTCAACAACGGTAACCTGGGAGTATGCCTATGCTAATCTCTTACTTCAAAGCAGGTATCAACATTACTTGGTTCAGACTAATTTTACGAGTGTGGTTGACACAATACATTCAAAACACATCATATCTTGTTTGCTTCAATTTTCATAACTCAACTCCGGAATATACAATTGCACAGCCATAGACGGATACACGTTTGGTTTTGCTTTCGATTTGAAAGCCGGTAATATGATGTGTGATTGGACATGGGGAGCATGACCTCCTGTTAACGATGTTGCTGGTCAACACCATAATTTAATTTTATCACGGGGAGCTTTGTTCGCTCAAGATCTTTATTCCAGGAATGCTGACATTGCACACATTTTGTCCCATCCTTTAGTCTTCTCATTAGGTTTGCTCACAGCTAACCAGGTGACGATGTTGCTCCTGTCTCGGGGACAGTGCGGTCTCTCCAGATGTCTCACCCGCTACTTGATGACCATGGAAGCGGAGGCTCTGCTGGTCGTTTTCTTTGATCTAATATTGAGGCAGATTCTGATTGCTCATCACATGCCTTTTGTGTGGTCTATCCGCGCGTGTCATATCCACGCCGTCCTGCTTCACGCCGTCACTGACTGTTCCGTCTGGTACACCGTCGCGTTTAACTTTGATCGATTTGCAGCTATGTGTTGCCAAAAGCTGAAATCTCACTCACTTACACCACTGGGCCTCGTATTCCCCTCCCCACTAGCCACACCTGCCCACCATCCCTCATGTATCTGATTCCCCAGAAGACTTTCCTTAATGATTTGAATACACAATTTACAGCAATTTGTTTTGCCATCTTATCACCTTCAGCCATTGACTCTACCTACAGTAACCTCTCCCCCATCTGGCTCTAACTACCCGTCATCCCACTCATCCCCTGGTTCCCACCATCACCGACCAGCTCTTGCCTTGCACCTCACGCTGAGCGTCATGTACCGGCAAATCCACATCGTTATATTTTCAGCACTGCTGCAGTGTCTCGGCACGAAACGTCAACTGTCCCTCTGCCGCCACAGATTTTGCTTGATTCGCTGAGTTCCTCCAATTTAGTTTTGCACCACAATAGCAGCAAGCTGGGCGTCTGTTGAAACATTTGGGGCGTTGAAGGTTGAAAGAAAGGAGCTGCAAGAATAAATACAGTCAGTAGCCAAAGAAGGCATCGCCTCGCTCACGCCATGAGAAGAAGAAACGGTGCCTTCACTTGCAAAATTGTTTGCAGAATATTATCAAGCGATCTGTTGCTTCAGGAGGATGGGAACTGCGGGACTGGTTTTGTCGCTTCTTCAGTGAACGAACGAAAGGGACCAGGCAAGAGTCTGCGTTTGACGGAATGCGATGTTCTCTTCAGTAACGTTAACAGAAGGGGGTGACTGTGGGCTATGTAGCATAATGGACAGCGTGTTGGACTTCTCATAATGTGTGACCAAGTAATTCAAAGGTTGTGTGCTCGAGTCCCACGAGAGACGGTGTTTTGTCCGAATTGGGTACAACGATAAGCAAGATCCGAATTCTTGTGGTTGATGACGACATCTGATGGCGATAATCCGAAATACAATTCAGGTCATGGTTTGAAATAATCGAATTGTTCATTTGATGACGGATAGGAGGTGATTTTTTCCTCAGAGTGTAAAAAGGTAAAATTTTACTGTTCGGGTAAAATGCTGTTGGCACTGAGTCTTTGATCATACGTTCACGGGGTTGGCTGGATTTCCTCGCAATGTGCAAGGGCCCCAATTTATCTGGCACCTAATCCCTACGTAAAGCCCGTTTCGAAATGGTCATCTTTGCCACTTATTTATATTTGCAACCCGGATTCAAAAGGCACAGTTTCCACTGTGGTGCATCCTTTGCTGTTGACACAGAAGTCAACGGCGGGTAAACGTTATGAAATCATAAAGACTCCATAACAACTTCGGCTAATATTGGACGTTTGTGCACAAACATGGTCGCACACTTTAGAACGTCTGTGAATATCCCAGAGAGGGTCCAGAGTACGTTTTCCAGAATCGCTGCAAACGGAAGTAGTTTCATGTGCAATATGAAGCCGCGGAGGCTGAGCTTGTTTCATGTAGGTGAAACATTGAGAGGTCTCATTATGGACATCTCGGTGCACATGCCCAAAGGTGGCTGAACTTAACAACGTCAGTAGATAGGACGGTGCGGCGCTCTTTCCATCCGCTGAAACATATAAATGTAACCCTACAATCCTGTATCGACACTGAGAATATTCGTGAACATTAGTCCGTTCTCTGCTTCTGGAGAAGCCTGTGGTCTGCCACCCTGCCGTCTGACGTGACAACTGTTTACCACTGCTCTCTCCCATCTTCTTTGAAGAGATACTGGATGAGTTGTAAAACAAGAAGCCACATCAAAGCCGAAAACACAGTATCTGTGGCAAAGAGTTTCAGAGCACACACGGCGGACGCAACACTCTCAAGATTAACATGTTCAGCCAATGAGCATTGCTATCCAATGAAAGAAAAGAAATTTCAGTGTGTGATAGTGTGGCCGAGCGGTCTAAGGCGCTGGATTAAGGATCCAGTTTCTACGGAGGCGGGGGTTCGAATCCCACCAGTACCATTGGGTGCACACTTATTGCACCCAAGTTTACCTGTTGCAGTACTAAACATTCATTAGGAAATGTTTTGCAGAACAAAATCCAAACATCACAGATCACGGTGCCGAGGATCCTCCATTGGTGACAGTGTCAATGACGTTACTGCAGGATGAAGAAGAGTTGTGATTTGGTGTTCGAGGTGACGGACCGGTAGTGCAAATGGGTGGAAAGGTCTTCAATTTCAATCTGCATTCCAGTTCATATCTGCAACGCTGCTTTTACCATGTCTTGAAATACACAGCGAAATGGTCGGACTTGTGCAACGTGGTGTGGGATCGTTCGTCAACAAGAGCATGGCAAGGTCACAAAGCAGGACACAGCCGCTTTTGCAAACGATAGTGACCCTAAACCAACACCACACCGCAAAAACGCAAGTAAAATGAAAACAAAGTAATGGGAAATGCTATCTGGTTGAACAGATCGCCCTGTTCCTCGTTCCACAGACACAGACAGATCTGCAGAGTATCATAAACATTTTATTTCTTCGGTTCCATTCTGCAGAGTTTTTGTTTTTGGGTTGCATGTGAGTGAATGGCGGTACTTGCGTGGATCGTGCCTTCATCATACGGCAATACACCCCATAAATGAAAGGCTCCGCTGGGAGTTGAACCCAGGATCTCCTGTTTACTATACCAGTTGACCAGTTAAGCCACGGAGCCCTCACACTGTCCAAAAGTTGTAGTAATCAGATGTGACTTGCATCAACTTCCCTTGTTCGTCTGCTGGCGAGGGAATTGCTTCAGATTCTGCTCATTTCTTCAGATTCACTGGTCGGGCCACTTCCAAACGTTCTGCCACCGTATCCAGGAACAGAAACTCCGCAGTGACAATTCCACTTGCTTTTGTGAACGCTTAATTGCCTCCATTCACACCACCTCAAACCCCTCTCTCTCCGCTATTTATGTTTGATCTCAGCACAGCTTCAGCAGAAGTCCTCACATGTCAAACAAAGTGCACAAACGAATCAATAGCTTTTAACAACTGCTTCTGGTGGTACGGACATGGAAACCATTTTTTTTCTATTTAACGATTTGGGAACAGAAGGTAACGGGATGTAACCGGCGTGAACTCGTTTTCAGTGTGGGTGGTGGCTGGTAGTTGAAATGTGTTCACCTAAAGGAACATATTTCGCTGGGATTGAAGCAGGCAAACCGTCTGCATTCTGATCTTTGGTTGTCCAGCAGATCTGGACATAAACCCATCCGTCTCTGCACCGGTACGAGAATCCTTGATTTCTCAGATACTCATCTAAACCTGCTGGGCTTGGAACCAGGGAATTCTCTCTCGTCTGGCGCTTTAACTGAAGTTAAATTTTGCAACATTACTTTGGAGCAACGACCCGCTGTCACAGGAGAATGTGACGAGATCAAGCTGTCGCAGCCACTCACATTCCATCGGCAATTTAAAGTGGACCAGGATTTCAATTCTACCTCACTCGATATCTGCCGCGCGGTGGTATCAGGTTGTGTGTGAATCGAAACTTGTACAGGTCTTTCTTTGCAAAAGATAAAACATTGTTTTGCTTTGACGGAATCTATTTCTCCGATCCCAGTTGATCATCCACAAAGATCGGTTCGTGATGTTTTGGTGAAGTGTGAATGTAAGGTTATGTTCACTAATTCAGGCGGGTATGCTCCCGGATATTTTGTTGAAGTGCTACAAGACGTTGGTAGGCCGAATTTGGAGAATTCTGTACAGCACTGGTCACCCAACTGCAGGAAAGATAACAGTAAGTTTGAAAGAGTGCAGAGAAAATTTACGAATATGTAGCCGAGACTGGGCGACCTGAGTTATAGCAAAAGTTTGAATAGGTGAAGACTTTATTCAGTGGAATGCAGGAGACTGAAGGGAGATCCTCGGGACGTATATACAATTATGAGGTGTATAGACCGGGTGAATGCATGCATACTTTTTCCCTTGATGTTGGGTGGGACTATATCTCGAGAAGATAGGTTTGCGGTTTAAGGTGAAAGAGATAAGGGAAATATGAGAGGGAGCTTCTTCACCCAGAGGGTGGTGCGAGTGTGGGACGAGCTATCCGGCAGAAGTAGTAGAAGTCGGTTCAATTTTAACAATAAAGAGAGGTTTGGATGGGTCCATAGATGGGAGGAGTTTGGAGGGATCTGGACCGGGTGGAGGGATATGGGGCAAGACAGAAGATCAGATCGAATAGACTTTATGGGTCGAAGAACCTATTTATGTGTTGTAGCACTCAATGGTGACTCTATAATCCAAAGTCCAGCAACAATAAACTGCATTCACATCTTTGTTTCCCCTCTGTGTGAGAAGCGAGAGACGGAAATATGCAGATCCTTAATAAGGAGACCATTTACATTTCTCAGTGTTATTTGGATTTGGAACAAAGTTGTGTAATAGATATATATTCTGCTTCAAATTTTGATCGTTTGTTACTTTACTTATTCCTGTAATTAAAAAAAATACCGTATTCGTCACAATTCTTGGTGGCTTTCATCCGTTCGCTACTTCTGTTCAGTCGTTCCTTGGTCAGTCCCTTCGGATGGTGATGTTGATGACAGGAACCGTATGGTGCTACAGATGACCGACGGAGAAGGGAACGTTATGCTGCTCCAAGTAGTCCGCTCTGTTCATAATTAATTTCGACTCTGAAACAGCTCACTGCATGCATCTCACTGTTTCGGCTTGACCGCATTGTGGAGGGTCGTTCTCTCACGTGACAACACTGCCCTTAACTGGTCGGATGACAGCAATGCCCTTACCTTGTCGGAAGACACACTACTGCCAATCAACGTTTGGCTCCGCCTCACCCATCAGTGCACACCTGATCATTGACCTTTGTAAATAACCTGGGCTGGAGTGCCCAGCTCCCCAGCAGTATAAAGAGCGGCACATGTTCTCGGCTTAGTCTCTTTTGTCTCTGAGGGATGACTCGGCTTCGCTCCAGGCTGAGCACTGTGAAACGGCGCCTGAAAAATCGTTGGTGAGATGTGCACTGTAGAAAGAAATGGGAGCATGTTAGTTAATATCCCTGATCGCATAACGCCTTTCCTGCACTGAGTCAAGGGGTAGCGGGTATCGTATTGATTTTTCGTTGATTGTCTGTAGGTAGTTCGTTGTGCGTGTGTGTTTGGGGGAAGGATCAATATAACTTGGGATTGGAAATTATTCTGGAATTCTGTTAAAGACGACCAAGAAACGTTCATGAAAATGGACTACACAACGTGAAAATTAATGGGTGGAACATGGGAGAAGATTGTCAAAGCTGTAAATAATGGTCAATGTTTCAGAACAGACGAGGTGGCCGAGAGGTTAAGGCGATGGACTGCTAATCCATTGTGCTTTGCACGCGTGGGTTCGAATCCCATCCTCATCGTCAGCTGTTGGTTTGGGTACTGAGCTCACAAAAGCGTTCCCTTGAACACTTCCCAGACTACATTGTTCCCCGTCACGCAAGCCGTTGTGGTTGATGATTCGTGAAAAGGAATGTGTAGAACGAGAATTTCTCACGAAGTATGGTGAAATGAGAATGGAAGGTAAGTCAAGATAAGACGAGATGACGACCGGTTTTGCTCTTCCTCCTTTTCTTCTTTTCGATGTTTGCAGAGGTGAACATCCAATTGGTGTTGACTGAGGCAACTGCTGAAGGAGGAAAAGAGTGTACATTTTTGGAAGTGCGTTTAATTGAAACCTTCCTACAGAAGCGACATGCAGAGCGCGACAAATCAATGTGCGAGACTGTTGACGTTGGACCGAAGACAGATCAATCCTAGAATGTCGACGTCATGAAATACAGGCGACAGCGAAAGAGAGGCTCAGTGTACGAACCGAAGAACACCAATCAGCAAACGCTGCTGGACAAGTTTGAAATTAACATGGAAAATCCTTTCTGAAGGAATGTCCCGAACGAGTTAATGACCACCGCGAGTGAGACAGATTAAACTGATGATACTCTGGAATCTTGTTCCTGGATGGAAGCATTCAGTTTTGGTTTCTTTTACGACTGTCAGTTATTTGATAGTTTAAAGTCGATATTTAAACTGTTCAATGCATTTTGTTGTCATCAATAAACCCAGATGGGGGTGATGGAGGTGGGGTAGGGACGTGTTGCACCCATGGCGAGGACTGTGGAACGTTTCCGGGATGTGAACGGGATGGTGAGGGTGGGAAGGAGTCAACTTCAGAGTCGAGGAGAGATCGATCCCAACAAAAGTAGGAAAGAATTGGGGAGTGGAAGATGTGCTTGGTTGTAGGGTCCCGTTGGAGATGGCGTAAGTGGCTGAGAATGAGTTGGATACGTGGGTTGATTGTATGATATGTTAGGACAAAGGGGACTTTATACCGGTTGGGTCTAGGAAGAGCGGTCGTGACAGCGGAGGTACAGGACATTGCAGAGATCAACAGTCAAGGTTACGGTCCGAAACGCTTAAACAGGACTGGAAGGAAAGAAGGAAGCAGCCAGAACAAAAGGTAGGGGAAGGGTGAGAAGCGCAAGCCGAGAGATGATTGGTGAGCCAACTGTAGACGTAGAAGGTAGGGGGGTGGGGGAGTGAGATGACCCAAGAATCTCAGAAATGACAGGAAGAAGATGCAAAGGGCTGATGAACGAAGAATCGTGCAGTACAGGGCAGTGGACCATGGAATAAAGGGAGTGATGAACAGATGGGCAGGTCATGTGGGTGAGGGTGGGGAAGTAAAGGGGTGAGGGGCTACATGAATGAGGGAAAACAAAGGTGGGAGGTGGAAGTTCATTGAATCAGTTGACAATGAAGTGGAAATGTCTATTCCCAATGGCTGTCGTGTAACGGGGAGAAGCAGTAAGTCAAAAACTGTCGTCCTGTTCACCCGCACTTTTTGACAGAAATCCAACAGGACGCTTGGCGAGCAATCGGACTGCTGTTCTTTTCAACTGTTTGGAATTTCTGTTACACACCCGAGATTTTGTCAGTCGGATTAGCTGAAGAAAGCCGGCAGTGTTACTTCTACGCACAAAGTTCACTGTTGGAGACTTCGCATCTTCACCATCTCCAGCAGCGGTCCATTGGAACAAACGGGCCCGTGGGCAGCTGCTCAGGTGGTACCGCCGGCAGCAGGTGGCCGCATCTCCCGATACAACAGCAGCATTCAGGAAAATCAGAGCCGACCGCATTGAAAATGACATACGTACCTCCTGGTTCATGGCACAAAGCTTCAGCGGCCAGTTTCTCTTCAGCAAATTCTCGCGCTGAAACAGCCAGATGGTCCTTTCACCCAATGGACGGTGGCGGAGTCAGAGAAGGAGGGGCGGGTTCCAGCCTCCTGTCCGCTGAATCAGTGCGAGTGAATACTTTGGAGTTCCCCTGTTCAGGGTCTGCGATTCAGGCGAATTTTGTTCCGGGACATTGTTCCAACTCACCGATACTTTGTGCTGATGTGATGTCGGGAGCAGCCGCTGCTGGGAATCCGGACTGATGTACGGCGCATTCAACAGATCGGATCGCAGTGGAGGACATCCCAGCTGTGAAGCTTGGCACCGATTATGGAAGGAACTTACTATTTGAGATAAAATAGAAACTGCCATCATGTCATTGAATCAGAAAGTACCTTTGTGAACCCAGGTATCAGCCACTGATAAATCTTCCGCGTAGATTGTGCCATGAGGCAGCTAGATTTGAAGAAAATATCAAAATTGCCGAAACCCTAGATTGAAACAGGGACATTTAGATCCAACGCTCTCCCAACTGAGTTATTTCGGTTTCTGCTGTCGGCACTGCCCGCACAAATTAGGAGACCAATGGGGCAACGGCAACAGTGTCACAAAAACTGGAGAAACTGACAGTGGACCAGAATTGGGTACATTATTAAACCTTGGAAATTGTATCCCAATCCATTTTAAAACGAAAAGCGGGACAGTGGAAGGAGATTCTGTGGTGGCGAGAAATATTTGGAAAATCCAGCCAAATTAAAGAATCTTCTGTTTGGACGACTTGCCGTTTCTGGTTGGGTTCCATATAGTTCAGCAGTCAGGGGTACAAATAGTCGCTTCAGGCGAAGCAGTAAGTCAACCTTCCGATCCAGTACACTGCATTCGGAGTTCACATTGGAGAAATCAGACGCAGACTCATTCATCACTTCACAGAGCCCCAGCTTTCAGTCCGCAGGGGTAACGCTGAACTTCCAGTTGTCCGCAAACCTCATTCAACATCCAACTCCCACACAGATCAATCTGCCTGTGACATCCTGCACTGCTGTAACAAAGCCCAATGAACATGAGTAGAACACGTCCTCTTCCATCTGGACACGTGTTGTCGATGTCGACAGTCCGAGTGTGGGACAATCATGGCCACCAGAAATCCTCCACAAATAAAGTCATTCTGCACTTTAATCAACCGTAGCTCTGAGCTTTACGAGAGGCACTCAAATGTGAAGGCGGTGCGTGTAACCTATTTACTGAGAACACCCGAGCAGAGGGTGTAACCTGGAGCGTTAGCTCATGGATCAGCCGGATATTTGTGCACTCTTCAGGTTTTCCGTTTCGGTCTTTGTAGACAGCGGACCAATCACCGCGAATGTGTGAATGTTATTAATTTTAATGCGTTATGCTTTATGGAAAGTTGAAATTAAAAATATTCCAAGACACAATAGATCAGTGGAGAAAACAAAACGTATATGAGAGGATATGTACAGAAGACATAGAAGGTTCCACCTTGCTCATCCCAATGGCCAGGTGACTGCGACATTGTTGTGATCTTTTATGTTTACTTTATCTCAGGATAATGTGAAAGACGAGCAGAATTGAACGAAGTAAACATCCTCCAGTGCTTGCAGAGATGACGGTCCTCGCCTGCAAATTAAACTGTTGAAGGAACCTCTTCCACCTTGGAAGTTACGCAAAAACTGCGAGGAAAAGGCGGAGGTTGGGAGAGTTTGTATTTCTCCTGCAAAGTGTCAGGAGGTCCCCGATGGGACAATGGCCTCAGTTCCACAGCAATACTGTGTTTCTGTTAGACAGAGCCTCAACAACAATTCCGAGTTAAAATTGATTTATTTTATTCAGTCACTCTTCCCATCACCAAAGTGACCTTCTGGAGGTCCGGACAAATTGAACAAGCAACAGGCTTCTATTGAAATCTGGAAATAGTTATCCATGTGCTCAAAAATGTGAGAAGAAACGATAAGTGATACGTAGTAACCTGAAATCATCGTTTCACACAACAAGTGCATTGATCACAGGAATCAGTATTTTCATATAAAATGCACGCAAGTAGTGTCTTTCCTTCATATTGTCCGTGCCATTGCTATCTGTCAGCAATACGCTTCCTTCTATGCCCTGTTGTTATTTTTAAATCAATTTAGTATTCTACAAATGCTTTGCTACGAAGCGATGTGTGTGTGTGTGTGTGTGTGTGTGTATGTGCCTTTTTTGTGTGTGTCTTTGTTAATGTGTTCCTCTGTGTGTGTGTGTGTGTGTGTGTGTGTGTGTGTGTGTGTGTGTGTGAGAGAGAGAGAGAGAGAGAGAGAGAGAGAGAGAATCTGTCTGTTTATGTGTGTGTGTGGCTGCGTGGGTCTCTGTGTGTGTATTGCATGTGTGTCTGCTTTATGTCTGTGATGGTGTATCTCTGTGTGCATGTCTTGTGTGGGTCTGTGTGCCTGTGAGTGTGTCTGTGTGTCTGTTTGTGTACGTGTGTGTATATATGTTGGTGTGTCTCTGCGTGCACTGAGCACACTCTCTGTGTTCTGAGTCTGGACTAGCATGTGCCTACATTTGGGTGTGTTCACGTGATATAATGTGACATTACTCTTTACTTATGTGTGTGTAGAGCAGAAGTCATTCATTCTGTGACATCCTGCAGAAATCTGAAGGACCTCTTGTTTCTATGTAGTTCCCGTCCTTTGTATAATGATCTGCCGGGTGTGACTCAGCTCATATCCTTTGTCAGCTGTAACACCTTCTTCATTATTCTCTCGCTGTTCTCGGCCACATCCTGTCGAGCCTTCTCCATATACGCTGTGATTGTATTACAGGAGCGCCTGGTCGATATGTCCTGGCCTATCAGTGGGACGAATTGCAGAACAGTGCTCTCCAGTATGTCCTTTCCTGCCATATGTAGCAGCGCCTGCGAGATGCTACTGACCGTAAACTCTCACGCAAATATCGACTTCCGTTCTGCTTTCTGCTACTCGATCTCGTTCCCAACCATTGATACGCGTGTCTTGAGGCTATCAGAATCTAATCAAAGGGAGGTATGGTAAGTGGAAATGCAATAGGACAGCAAGGGAATGTTCAAACCAAACAGCCCCTGAGATCGCCACGGCTCTGGCTGATGCCAACGCGACAGCAATCTTCCAAGTGTCAGCCGACAAGGCGCCTTTCTTCTTCTGGATTAGTGATGACACGTGGTTCTCCAGAACCTGCAAATGGACGCGCCTCTTCAAGGCAGGGAATTCCATCTTTAGCACCTGCCGTAGTTTCTTGAAGTCAAACTTATCTCGAAGCAAGCTGGAGATCAGAAATATTTGTACCGATTCCAGTCCCTCATTCTTGGAGCGCTTAGTGGAACTATCCCGATATATTCTAGAGTTTTCTTCTCGTCATACAGGCTTTCCTCTCGCTGCTTCACAGACTCCAGATCAGAGTCTATTTTATTTCGACCTAAATAACATTTATATTTCTGGTCCTGAAATTCCTTGGCCAGTTGACATGTGTTTTCTTCAAATTCAGAACCACTGAGGACAATGAAGGGATGATATTTGTGAAATGTTATACCCTTTAAGGAAACATCCCCTTCGAAGTTGCTTGCCGGATCCAGGGATCACCCAGATACTGTCTGAATCATCGCTGGAGAGCTGGTCCTGTATCAACTCTGTTCCTTCCTCCTTGTCAGCCGCCACCGCCGACGCCCTTTGACGCCCAGCTCATTGAGGGAGGATATTTTCCCACCGCCGGACTCTCCCGTCACTGCTATGTCATTTGTTGCATGGGAGAGGGGTCGGATGTGACACGGAAGACGTCAGTTAGGGGTGGGGGATGACAGACAGATGGAGTAGGTGGATGAGCGGAAGATGTGGAGTCTGGGCACAAAGGCTGGAAGTAAGGGGTGGAAATGACAAAGAACAAAAACAGGGCGTGGTGAAAGCTGCAACATAAGATTGAGGACGGTAAGTGGAGAAACAAGAGGTGAAAGTACCTGACTCTGATGACTAAGGAAGAAGATGTGGAACCAGAACAGAAAAGACTCATGAGCAGCTGATAGATGAGACATGGAGGAATGATTGGTGAATGGAATCCGTGGGTGAGGCAGACAAAACGAGCAGACGTGAGAATAGGGGATGTGGATAAAAGAGGGTAGGATGAGTTAAATGGACAGGAAGGAGAGGGAGAAGGAAGCAGACGGGGAAAGGGTTAATTCAACTGGAAAATTCAAAGTTTATACAAGTGGGCTGTTGATACATCACGGACAATATGAGGTGGTGTTCTCCAGATTTGCCGTTGGTCTCACCGTGGCAGTGAAGAAGGCCGAGGACGGACATGTCTGAGTAGGAATGAGAAGGGGAGTTGAACTGACGTGCAACTGGCTACTCGGGATGGCCATGACGGACAGAGCACAAGGGCTCTGCGAACCGGTGGCCTGGTCCACGCTTCTATCGCTGATTTAGAAGAGGACATAGCCGGAGAACCGACTGCAGAAGACGAGGTTCGAAGAGCAGCATATGAGGCGTTCCCTCACCTGGAAGGGCTGTTTAGGTCCTGAGATATTGGTGAGGAAAGAGCAGCAGGAACAAGTAGTGCTCCTCCAGCGGCTGCAGGGGAACGTGCCACGGATCCTGTGGGGTGCGTTTATATGGATTGGGGGATGAGGGAATCAGAGAGAGAGAGAATGTTTTTTTTTGCCAAATGCAGAAATGGGAAGGAATGGGAAGATGAGGCTGGTGGTGGGATCCAGTTGCAGCAGGAGGAAATGACGAAGGATATAGGGCTGTGTATGGAAGCTGGTGTGGTCAAAAGTGACGAACAACAGAAGTCGATCTGTTTTGTGTGAAGAGAGGGAACATGACAGTTGATGTACGAGACATTGAGGAAATGCTGGCGAAATTTGAGGAAAGAGCGTTGGGGGGGCGGAGAGGTGGGTGCATTTCAGTTGTCCTGGAATAAATGTTTCATATGGACAGGAATGGGAAGAATTGTATGACGTACCTACAAGGGACAGGGTGGGAAGAGGACAACTCAACGTAACTGTGAGTTGTGTGTTTACAGGAAACGTCACGAGACAGTTTGTCTCCTGTATGGACGCTCGGAATGAAGGTGATGAAATCAACAATTTCTGCACAGCGCCTGAAACAGCACCGATGCTGTTATCGACGCAGTGGAGTTGTGGAGTGGTAACGGAGAAGCATTGCAACAAGGATTCTTTCACGTAGCCAACTAAACAGAGGGACAGCTGGGCCCCATGCGAGTGTCCATGGCTACATACTTGGTTTGTAATAAATAGTTCAGAGTAAGACAAGTTCAGCCAGGCGGATAAGGAAGGAAAGTGGTTGATTTCTACTCTAGTTGCTTAGAGTAGATTTACTCCAGAGCAGACCTGTGTTCTCTATTCCTTTGTGAAGATCCAGTTTGTGTTGGGATTCCTCTTCTGATCTCCAAGGCAAGATTCCTTC
>JARFYF010000066.1:151277-161533 GCA_030265395.1 Rhina ancylostomus
GATTAAACTGCCAGAGCCCTGGGAGTTAACTTGCAGAAGACATATATAACACAGGACAAGACAGCTGTAGGCAGAGACAGCAAGATAGCCGCTTGCATTAAAAAAAAGTAGTTAAAAAGTGAAGGCTGGGTTATAAAAGTGACCATTGCTTTTGCTTAATGAAATGAATGAATATTACCTCTCCGCCCCTGATTACGAAACTGTGAATTACCATTGGAAGAGAGCCAGAAGGGAGTGTTTTTCGTTAATTTTGCTGTGTATAAAGGGAGGGGATTCCCCTTTCCTCGGTGTGTCTCAAGGGGTAGAGGCACCCGACTCTGCAGACTCGTAAACAAACAGTTTTCTTGTTTCCACGACTTTGTCTCTGGCATGGTGATTGTGAGCACGGACTATATCTCACACTCCCTAAACTCACTCTTCAGGAACTCATCCACTTTCCTACCTATGTCGTTGGTGCCAACATGAACCACAACTTATGGCGGCCCTCCCTCCAGCTCAAGAATACTGTGGACCCGATCAGTGACATCCCGCACCCTGGCACCTGGGAGGAATCCGGAATTCATGCTCACTGCCACAGAACCTCCTATCTGTTTCCCTGACTATCGAGTCCCCGATCACTACTGCATGTCTCTTTCCCAGTTTTCCCTTCTGAACAGCAGTACCAGTCCCAGTGCCAACGATCTGGTTACTGCAGCTAGGTCCCTTGCAGGTCAACCCCTTCAACAGCCTCCAAGGCGTAAAACCTGGTTCTGAGTGGAATGGCCTCTGGGGTTCTCTGCTCTGCCTGCCTGTCTCACTTCTTCTTCCTCTTCCCTCTCATGAGAACCACTATTCTATTTCATGGAGCCAAAACGTAATTGTGAAAGATGTTGACGCGATGCTCAGATACGTGGAATTAATGTTGAAGCTTCAGCATTTTTGCCTGTCACATGGGGACAGTTTCTCTAATAGATATGAAAGCTACCCCGTGCCGTGCTGGCAGCTGGATTTCAGCAACGAGTACTGAGTTTCTCCATCACTTCAGCACCAGGATGGCATCACTTCGTCTCTTCAAACCATTTCCCGCGTTCGAACCGGTGTTGCAGATGGAAGCTCAGTATCCCAGTATCGCAGCTGTTGGAATTTCAGGTAAGTGATCCAATTCCGAAAGTTACGCTTCGCATTTTAATGTATTATCCTGTTTTTATCCCGGCATTTTTTTCATTCTTTTCCTTGTCCTCAATCGATAGAAAGGGAGAATTATCAGTGCCTGTTTATTCCTGAACTCTTGTTTCGCGAACGGAAAAAATGACTATAAGTTTTGGATCGTTCTGTTGATTTAACCTCTGCCTAATTTGTTGCGTTTCACTAAAAATTCCCGCAGTCATCAAGGTAACTTTATTGTTTTCCTGCAGCAACTCGTCACCGCCGCCTTTCCAGTTACTCTCAGTCAGAATATTCTTTTTCGCTTTCTCTGAAATGCCTGGTTACTCTCGTTGCTGAGTGCAGACACGGCGCCAGCTGCTCGGTACCTGCACACACACACACACTTGGGATTCTGATCAGTCAGGAGGGCGACTGTAGTGTCATTAGTTACTGTCTTTTTGTGACGTGCAGGATATTATCCTGGTCCACCCAAACCCTGCCGATGGCGAGTTTCAGCTTCGTTCAGAAATCCCGATTCTAATCCTGATCACTTCCGCTGAAGGATTAACATCTCTTTACGCATTCCGACTTCCAGGCGGTGGGAAACATTTGGCTTCTGCAAATTCCTTCCTGTAGCGATACCGCTGCTGCACGGAATACATTGCACCAAGCATGTCATTGAAGGAAGGCGCAGCCTACCTGAGAAACGGTCCTGACTTTGTCCGTGTCTCGGAAATCAATTTCATTCTTCGACATTGTTCCCCCAGCCTTTTCTGCTCTCTGTCTCCAGTAAATGCCGAGGTTGTTCGCTTTACTTCCGACAGAAACGTTAATTATCTGATCACGTTTGCATTCTGATTCAAGACCTCCCGCGCGTTGTGAACCCACTGTTCCACGTAAATCACTTTTAAAAAAACCGTTTTCGCCGACGTGTAAGAATTTTCAGTTCGCTTTTCAGAATCATAAACAGTTTCATTATCAACGTCGATTTGTTGTGAAATGTTACGTCTTGGAAGCATTACAGTGCAAAGATATAAAACTGCCATAAAAATAAACGTTAAAAAATCAAAATATATTTTAAATGAAAGGAATAACGAGCTGGTGTTCAAGGTTTCATGGACGCTTCATAAATCTGCGGGTGGAAGGCAACAAGCTGCATCTGACCCGTGGGGTTTGGACTCAGGCTCCAGTACCTCCTTCTCCTCGATGGCAGCAAAGAGGAAGATACTACGATGGGAGTACGATCGTATCATTCGCCGCCTTTCGCAGTGACTCCTCACCTATTCTTCCAATTCGAGTCTCTCAGATGTCTTAGATCTTATCAATGTCTGCCATCGCCGTGAACGGAGGCATACCTTCTCCCTTCGTGAACAGATTTATATCGCTCTTTGATCCTCTAACTTCTGCTCAGTACCTTCAATGTTGGCAATAGCTGTATCTGTTGCATCTTGTTCTTTCTCTGTCTCCTGGATTTTCATAACGTTCAACGCTCCGAATGTTCTTTGAGTCATTGAATTGCTATTGGAACAGAGGGAGCTTTCCCCAGGGCGGCTCCATGTCGAGGGGACAACAGGACTGAATAAGTGTAGGATTGGTGTGTCATTGATACGTACCGGCTTTCACCAACGTCAATGTTTCTGTGCTGTGTGGCTCTACCTCAGTCTCCGTTACTGTACATGCATGAAGCGATATCATCCACTAATCAGAACAATTTCACTCCATTCACCTCTACCAAACCTGCAATGACAACATGACACAAAATATTGTTCATCACGTTGTTAGAAGGCCAGGCTGCTCACTTTATCCCAGACTCACATTCAGCTGAAATACATCGTTCCTGAAGACAGACCGGTAAAAATTTATTGGTGAGTTCTTGAAGTTCTGCTGATCGCATCCAATATGTTGTCAACGCATTTGATGCTACTGACCCTTTGTGACTTCATCCTCGCCTTTTTTAACACGCACCACAACTCCTGCAACTGCTCTGCCATTTCTCAATCCAAGGATCGACTGTGTTTTGCTCCGTCCGCTCTCGATGTTATTCAGACACATTAACCGATGTGTGAATATGTAAGCCTCGCAGCCTCGAAACCTGCACCCAATTTGAACACATACTTATTTTGTGTTGTCTCTCCTCAATTCACTTCTGCTGAAATATTTCCGCAATTTCTCCGCCCATTCTGACACAAGCCCGTTCTGTGTGGTTGTTCCTCTCCTCAGGGTTTACCACATCTTTAAATCCCCGCCATCCGCAATGTATTATTTTTGACAGTTGCACACCTACCTCAGAAAGAGTAGGATGTGTGGAAAATATATTGTTGGAAGAACTGCCAGCTGGGGAATTTCCACATTCCGCTCTGAGGAAATAATCTCCTTGTTTACGTGGCACAACACATCGTCTCCTTGGTCCAACCTGGTGTGTATATCGTCACTGTATCACTCAATCCATTCCTTGACTTTGCCTAAACAATTGTTTATGTACGCTCCAATCAAGCATTTGGTTTCAAAAGTCCCAGTCGACAACCAATGCGCAACTTTCGTCGGACTTCCTAACCTAAAAACGACTTGCCAGGTCAGTCAGTCAGGGTTTGTGGAAATCAAATCAGCTTTCTCTTTAGAAAATTAATGCCGCGCTTATTACAGTTTTCTTCATTATTAATTGCTCTCGTTCCTCCGGCTGCGAGGTCAAACTTACCAAAATTAAGTGTTTCTCATCGCAAGGTCATGCACAGGGATTCCACGTTTCACAGACCTCAGTTCTTTTATAATGTCAGGTTGGAATTGAAGATTACAATCTTACAATCATTACAGTACACAAAAAGTGCTGGAGGAACTGAGCAGGTCAGGAAGCATCCATGGTGGGAAATAAACAGTCGACGTTTGGGGCCAAGACCCTGCATAGTCGTGGATAGTGGCCTGGACTCCACTGTGTGACGTCTGTGTAGCTTCACCCTCACACATTCAGAGATTAATATTGGCCAATCGTGATTTTAACTAATTTTTGTTACATGAACCTGTTGCAACATTTTAGCACAATGAAACCGGACCAGTTTATTTTCAAGAGAAGTTTTGCAAATAGGCTCAAATATCGATTTCTCTGAAGATTATTTAGACGTTCAATAAAATCACCAGATAGAGGAAAACGGAAGGAAGTGATATCGCTCGGTGTCCAACTGTTTCTTCTCAATCTCATCTTCAAGACTCGCTATTAATTACGCCAAGAATTGCACTCTTAACCAGTGAGTGTTGGTTTCCGAATGTATCTTTAGTGCTTCAGTTGACCTGCGAATTTGTGGAGGTGCATAAAGTCACGGGTGAACTGAAGTTCAACATTCAACAAGATTCATCTTCATCGGACTCGCCCAACTTCGTTTTCACACACAGTGAAAGGATCCTAAACTCTTTTATGAGCGCATCCCAGTTCAATAAACATCCCAATTGCATTCCCACTCAACAACCCAGTCGGGGCTAATCCGCCAGTTACACTTTGGATCTTTTTTTTCGCATTTTCGGAGCGGGTGCATGTTGGATTCCGGACCCCGTGTGTTTACTGTGATTTCACCATTTGTCCATTTCATGAGCATGCACTGAGAATTGATTTGAAATTCGCGATTCTTCCATCCCCGCCTCGTATCAACCTTCTACTGCCACTGACGGATTCAAATCTGTGTTCACCCTTCTGGGTCCCCAACACATGTTTTAGTGCACCTCTGCTGATTTAAATTTTCTACTGTATAGTTGAGCTTTATTGATCTGTAGTTAAGCGGCGGTGCGATCCACCAACCAAGATAATCCCAAGAGGAAGCATTTCATTCATTATTTTCGCTTTGATTCATTTTTCAATGTGTTATTTCCAAGTAAATTTAGGTATGAACTATTCGCTTCAGCAAGAAGCTCCACTGCGTGTAAAGTCATGGAAGCACAGATTCATACGGCACGAAAACGGGCCTTTCGGTGCAACTCTTCAACGCTGACCAACTTGCCTACCTCCTATCGCCTGACTTGGCTGCATCTATCCCATATCACTCAAAAACTTCCGTGTCCAGGCAAATGTCTGAATGTCCTTTAAACGACGCAGTTGTACCCGGCTCGAACACTTCCTCTGCCAGGAACCTACAACTTTCTGTGTCAGAAAGTTGACAATCAGGTCTACTTTAAATCTTTTCCATCTCACATTAATTCAAGGCTCTCTTGTTTCAGAGACCATGACTGTGATGTCTGTCACCAAAGACTGTGAGTATTCACTTCATTAGTGCCGCTATTGAATTTAGATACCCCCAGGTAGTCATCTTAGCCTCCTGTGTTTCAGGGGGAAAGCAGCCCTGTGTCTTCTCGCGTCCATGGTGAGTTCCGATCTCAGATTAAAGTCAAATGTTGACACACATATTGCGTCACTGGCTCTAGAAAGCGAATCTGAAGGTGAATCTTTGTTTCTAATTCGTCCCCTACCACAGCGAACGTGCTGGCGATTGTGATTCTGTCCCGGGGAAAGTGCGGCCTCTCTAGGTGTGTTTCTCGCTACCTCGTGGCTATGGCGGCGGCAGATCTGCTGGTCGTTGTCATTGACGTGATACTGTTCCGTATAAATGGGTTATATGTCATAACAAGATTCCTTTACATTACGAAAGTGTGCGCAGTCCATAAGGCCCTGAATCATGCAGCCACAGACATTTCCGTGTGGTTGACACTGGCTTTCACATTTGATCGATATGTGATGATTTGTTATCACAAGCTGAGGACGAAATATTGCACCGAACAAACTGCAGCCATGGTTATAGGAACAGTGATCCCACTGTTCTGTTGTAAAAGCATCCCCTGGTACTTTGCATTTTATCCTTCTGTTACAGTGCAGAACATATCTACTGAACCCGAATGGTTGGCATTCACCTGTATTCACCGCTGGTTCACCAGTATGCTCCCAATATTCCTGATATCACTGCTCAATACGCTGACAGTGGGACACATTTTTGCGGCCAGTAGAGTACGCAGGAGTTTGAGAGGCAGCAAGAATGACGCAAATCACAATGATGCCGAGATGGCAAACCGACAAAAGTCTGTTATCTTACTCTTCGCTATATCCGGTAACTTCCTTCTGCTTTAGATGACATATTTTGTATTTTTCCTCTGGGTGCAAATTACTAAGCGCTATATTTATACTAGTTTCTATGACCCGATAGTTATCGTGGACGAAACCAGTTACATGTTCCTGCTTTTGAGCTGCTGTACAAACACCTGTATTTATGCAATGACTCAGTCTAAGGTCAGAAGGGAGCTGAGGAATGGGATTGAATATCCACTGGGAATATTATTGAAATGTGTAAAGGTAAAAACACAATGTAGGAATTCAGGCATTCGGCTCAACATCTTTTCATCTTACTTTTCACCTGGAACAAGTCGTTTTAGCAGCTCCCTGAGACACAGCAATTGGCAACATCCGTCATCTCCTGTCATAGTTTGAATTATGGAAAATGTTCGATGACTTTATCTTCACCAAATGATGAGTGTCCGGTTGGTCACGGGACTAAATCTTAATCTGACACATGAATGGATTTTAAAAACTGCGTGTTGTTCAAATTGCAATGTTGTGTTTTTGTTCATGTCAAATTCATTGGAGAGACGCTGCGTCCGTCCTTAATGAAATATTTAATGTACTTACAAGTAAAAGAGTGTTAATAACGCACATTCTCGCTTCTGAAGAATAAAATATCGATGAAAGATAACGGTTAACTTCAACTTTCTATTTGCCTCAAACAAGTTCGCCATCGGTAGCAACCCAGTGTTAATTTATTTTGAAACACTGGTAATTAAGTTTTGTCGTGGCGAATGAACACTTGTCTACGGACAGTATTTGCAACTGTGAGTCAACGACGAGAACTGCTCGTCCCACCGACCGATGTCTCGGTCTTGACCATTATAACCGTAGTTTTAATGGAACATATCTGGGACGTGCTGGTCAAGGCTAGACGCAGACATGTTGGGTGTACGTAGGAAGTTCATGTGAACTTGTTTCTTTCCGTAGAGAGTCCTCCTGACAGAGATATTACCTGTGGTAGTTCTAGCGGCGCGTGTCCTGACTACTGGCTTCCGCAATCGTCAGCGTCCTTGAACTCTCCGGTCAACGAGGTTCCACATTTGCTCTCGATCGCTAAGGATGTTAGGACCTACATATAGATGTACCGCCAGTGTAGACCTCGTAAGGAAGAACCCAGATTATGATAGGCCTGGAGTGTGTCTGCTGTGTTCCCCCTCAACAGTGTCACAATGTTGATCCAGAGCAAACTCACAGAGGACCCAAATCCGGCACACTGATACAAGACTGGAGACAGGATACTTTCTCAGGACAAACACAGGCAGTAACTGGAATTAATATTGCCTGGGAGATCAGAAGAAGAATCCCAACACGAACTGGATCATCACAATGGAATAGAGAACACAGGACTGCTCTACAGTAGAGCAACTGTAACCAAAGTATACCTAATGGTACACCAATACTCAGGCAACTAGTGTCAGAGAAACACAGGTACTTATGCTAGGCCCCTGATGCGGCTAAGTTGTGTATTGTTATATAATCAGTCCAGCATGGAATCCATGTGCTGGACTACAAGGCATTAATGGAGCCAAATGAGGGCCAGAACTCAGAACCATGACACAGTCAGAGACTTTTTTCCCAGTGCTACAATGGCCAACTCAAGGGAACGAATTTTAAGGTGATTAGAGGAAGGTATTAGGGGATGTCAGGGGTAAGTGTTTTTTTGCAGAGTGTGGTGGGTGTGTCGAGCGCAGTGCTGGCAGAGGTTGTGTAGGCAGATACATTAGAGACATTAAAGATACTCATAGATAGACACATCAATGATAGAGAAATTGGAGGCTAGGTAGGAGGGAAGGGTTAGATAGACCTTAAAGCGCGGTATAATGTCAGCACAACATTATGGGCCGAGGGACTGTACTGTTCTGTAGTGTTTTCTATTCTATGTTCTTCATTTGTCACATGTACATCAAAACACACAGTGAAATGCATCATTGTGCAGAGTTTCCGGGAGTAGCCTGCATGTATCGCCACACTTCCGGCACCAACATAGCATGTCCTCATCTTCCTAACCCTGATGTCTTTGGAATGTGGGGGGAATCCGGAGCACCCGTAGGAAACCCATGTAGTCACAGGGAGAAGGGACAAAGTCTGAACAGTCAGTGTCCAGATTGGAATCTGGGTCGCTTGCGCTGTAATAGCCTTACACTAACCGCTACACTACTGGTCCTGCCCCTATCTAAATAATTGAAATTAAAGTTTCAATACAAAATCTCTATAGTTGCACATGACAGAAAACTAGGTGGGAGTTTGAGCTCTCTTCCTTGTGACTCGACCTCTGGAAAGTCCAATAGACCAGCCCCTCTTAGTACTGCTGATTCACTTAATTCTTTTCAAGTGCGCAGAACAGGGGGACAGCAGGTAGTTCGACTGCCTTACGGTCCAAAGACGCAGGTTCGATCCTGACATCCGCTGCTGCCCGTGTGGAGTTTGCATGTTCTCCCTGTGACTGCCTGGGTTTTCTACCACAGCCCAAAGAAATTCAGTTTGGAATGTTAATTGACCACTGTATGTTGCCACTAATGTGAGTGGCGTATTCTGGGATGAGATGTTGGGAATGAAGTGGGGAGAAGAAAATCGGGATTAGGGCAAATGGGTGGTCGAAATGGAGTTGGTGGGACGAAGCGCCTGTTTCCGTGCTGTGTAACTCGGTGACTATATGACTCAGCAGGCAAGATGGCAAAGAACAAGATGAACGAAAAACAGGGAGATGCAAGTCACCATCACAACAGCAAGTCTGCAAAACTGAGGACAGAGGGTGGTGAGCGTATGGAACGAGCTACCAGAGGAAGTGGTAGAGCTGGGAACCATTACAACAGTTAAGAGAAATTTGGACAGGTACATGGATTGGAAAGGTTGAGAGGGAAATGTGCCAAATGCAGGAAAATGCAACTGGCTCAGTGAGGCAACGTGGTCATCAGGGACGAGTTGGGCTGAAGGGCTTGTATCCGTGAGATGTAACTCTATGACTATATGACTGAGCAGGTGAAATGATAGAAAAGAAAAAGAGCATGGTTTGTAACATAAACCATTCCCAAAGAATAAAAAAATATTTAAGTAATTTACGCATGAGAGTCAGTGGATATTTCATCTCCAGCTTTATCTCGTTTCTGAACTTACTCTGTGCCCCTGCATAAATAAATGGGTTCACACAGGAACACAACAACTGAAGCGCGTATCCGCTTTCTTCCAGAGGGAAAGTTGAGTCTCTGAAATTGGAACCTGAAAAGTAAGAGGCATCTTCAATACGAACACAGAGGAAAGTTATCAGTGTCAACAGACAAAGAGGATAAAGATACCCGAGATACTGTGGAGCAGGTTAATAGACTTCCTGCTCCCCGTCTCCGGGTCACTTAGTCTCTCACTGTTCCTGCCACCCTGGAGTCTCCTACGGATTCTAATGGCCCTTAAATTGTGCCAGACAGTGAGGAAGTTGAGCAGCAAAATTATAACGAATGGCAGGCAAGGGACTAAACTCCTATTGATCCAGTCGTACATTAACCATCCAGGTGATGTATAAACTGTTGCCTTAAGTGTGCATGGTATGGGCTCTATTGTATTGGGCTTTCAAATTCAAAGTAGAAAAATACATTTTTGAAACAGCTGAGGGAAGTAACCGTTCCGATCACCATAGCCGCCGTTCGCTCCGTGCAATATTTTGTTGTCAATTTTTGGCAGCAAATAGCCACAATGCGATCAAAGGTGAACATCACCGTCACCCAGACGGAACAGTCTCTTACAGCGTAAGCTACCGCGTGATTCACACTGCAGGCGGGAGCGATGGTCAAGAGACTGTATGGAAATGTCATGGGAATAATCCAGTTGAATGCCACACCCGTGATAATGACAAGGAGATTCGTCACCGCCATCGACAGCAGGTAGACAGTGATACATCTGGAGAGACCACATCGTCTGGGCAACATTACCCGAATCACGGCCAAGTTAGCTGCAAAAGTGGAAGACGGAGGGATTGTGTGTGTGTGTGTGTGTGTGTGTGTGTGTGTGTGTGTGTGTGTGTGTGTGTGTGTGTGTGTGTGTGTGTGTG
>JARFYF010000066.1:167841-184818 GCA_030265395.1 Rhina ancylostomus
CAACTGGAACCAAAGTATACCTAAAGGTAAACCAATACTCTGGCAACTAGTGCCAGAGAAACACAGGTTCTTATGCTGGGCCCCTCATGTGGCTCAGGTGTGTATTGTTTTCTAATCAGTCCAGCATGGAATCCATGTGCTGGACAAGGCATTAATGGGTCCAAATTGAGGGCCAGAACTCAGAACCATGACAAACAGACACTATGTGATCGAACTTTAACGTGGACCTATCGCTCGTCTGATGACCATCAAAGGCAGAAAAACATGCCCTGTCGTAAACAGAAGCAAAGCACAGTGTTCACACGGCAGCGAGTGACAGAGAAAATCCGCCCATGGCCTTTCGCACTCCACATATTGCGTCAGAAACAAATGGAAGACAGCGAGATGGCAGGCTGACCTACAGTGGGACGGGAAAGGGAAGTGAGACAATGACCATGATAACGAGATGTCAGCGATAAGTGTAGAACAACAGTGGTTGAGGAAGGAACAAAACTTCACAAACAACAATCAGATAGGAGGGCCAGTGAGTGAATAAGAGGGCCAGTGAGAGAGAAACGACGGGAACGTTCAGGGAATAAAAAAATAAACTGGAACAGTGCATTTGAACCCACGATTCTGATCCGTTCTTCAACGAAATCATGACAAACATTTCGCCTCAACACCATTTGCGGCCCACCACTCCCCCCACTCAACTGTCGTGCATTCTATTAACGTCAGGTATAAACATTATCGCTGACTGAGAGGGACATTGTTCGATAGAGAGGGAGTTGATGAGAGAGGTTTGAGGAAAACAACAGTGGGTTGGAAGAAGAGTGAAACGAACAGTTACCTGCTGTCATGGAGTCAAGGTGTGATAGAATTAGTTAGAATCATGGCGAAAGACCCGCAGTAACAGAGATAGAATGACGGTATATCCGGGTGAAATACGAGTCCGAACAGAGTCATTCGGCCCGGTTCCTTGTGACAGCTTCCTCCGACACCCACCCCCGTAGGGCCTGGGAATTTGAGCAGGATCAGTTCCTTTCACGCTGCAATAATATTGTTCATGTTCGCGGCAAGGATATTGAGCAGCTGTTGTAAAGTTTCATGGGAATGACAAGAATTGCAATTTTCTCAGGGCCCGAAGCCAAAGATGATACCGGCTGCACTGAAGAAACTACGGCAATGGTGACTGGAATGCGCCGACTACGTCCTTACTCTCATCCCCACTGACAAGGGGCTTCTGCACGTCCACCAAATACGACTTCTGGTGCCCAAGCAGTAAACACCGGTCGATCATCCGTCCCTCTTTCAGGAGGGGAATGTACACAGTTGTGTTTAAACCGAGCAGGAAAATACAATGGTCGCCTTCACTCTGACTTCCAGCTGTCTCTTCAGGATTACGCTCCGCAACTCTCTGATAGACGGGCCATGTCTCCGAGATCACTGCCCACAGATCACACTGTCGACTGTCTCCCATACTCCTCACTTCTCTTCATTCCTGCCACGGCGTCAGTGGAAAGGCTCATCAGGAACGAATGAAGATGGGGTTATAGACCACGTGATTTCCAGTGGGTGTAAGAACGGTCGCAGCACAAGAAGCGTTTACCATTCAAAGCTCCGTCTGCATGAATGTACAGAGCGAGTCAGTTAGTGAGCGAAGATCAGGAAATAGTGCAGTCGAGAACGTATTTTGGCTGTTACATCAGGAAACCTCTGTGGTGTAAGGAGAACGTTCTGATCGGGAACTTGTTGAAATCTCATGACGACAGCAGAAGCTCCGGAGAAACGCTTTCTCTGATAAAGTCTCACTGAACGCAAGTAAAAGACGAAGAACATGGAACACGCGAAAAGTAAGTCAGTCAAACTTCCAATCGGGAATGGACCGGTTCCTGATACAGTCTCCAGCGCCCAATATGAACCGCTGCCGATCAGCTGCGTACTCCGAGAAATGGAGGTGGCAGAACGAAAGCAACGGCATTCCCATGTTCAGGATAATGTGGGATACGTTAATGTCTCACGATGGTTGCAGTCAAACAGCGGGCAGGAGATGAGGGAATTATCCGTTTCTGTTTCTTCGTTGCCATAAAGATTTAAAACCCGCTTCACATATAGAGAAAGGAACTCCCGAGACCACACATGGAATGTGAATGTGTTCACGGTTCAAACCCCGGCCTTGGTTCAACGGGTTGTGGAAGGAGCAACAGCTGAATTTACTCAAATAAACGTCCGGTTGTGTCCCTTTCCCGTTACTTCATTTCAATATTTTTTAGAATATTTCTGCGTGGTTTCCAACGTGTTACGCGAACGTGATAACCACGACACTAAAGAAACGCTCTTCGCTGTTTCACATGGTCCGCAGAAGCAGATCCGAACACCGCAATGGTCAACTCACACTGCCAGATGACGGACGGCTGAAACATGCTCAAAAAAGTCGCTCTCCGTAAGATTAAATCCACTGGACCAGTTCAGTTGACCCCAAATTTCACGTCAATCCCGCCGCATTTGAAAGCGGAACCTGTTGAATCAAGGCCGGGCGTTAAACCGTGAACACATTCACAGTCCGCGTGTGGTTTCGGGAGTTCCTTTCTGTGTATGGAAGGCGGGTTTTAAATCTTTAAGGCACAGAAGAAACAGAAACACTGACATTTGCAACAATGTCGTCTCCATAA
Source organism: Rhina ancylostomus (assembly GCA_030265395.1). NCBI lineage: Eukaryota > Metazoa > Chordata > Chondrichthyes > Rhinopristiformes > Rhinidae > Rhina > Rhina ancylostomus. The sequence continues at coordinate 170,493 of JARFYF010000066.1, forward strand.
GAGACTCAGAGAAAGAAACGGAGAGGGAGCCAAGCCAATGAGGAGGGTTCGGTTAAGGGAAGGAGAATGCACGAGAGGTCAGACACAGCGCTGACACTATGGAAGTGATTTGTGTTTCATGCTAGGTTCTCGGGACTGAACTGAACCTGGTCTTCGTGCGGCCGCATGTGGGCACAGAAGTTTGATCAGTTGTTTTCAAACTGCAAGAGTATCCCATGATTTGGCAGGAAGACTTTCGGGTAGCTATTGTCAAGGTGAAAGGGAACGGTTCGAACACCCACTCCCCTGAGAAAAACTTGAGCAGCAGTCAGAATAATGTTACAACCCAGGTCTCGAACTGGCGACATCACGCGTGTGAGGCGAATGGTATAACCCCTGCATGACAGAACCCGCTGAACTCCGGGACACCAATTCATGTGAAAAATAGAAACCAACAAGAGGTTGATCAGGAAATGAAGGAAATCTGTCGGTTGTAGGAGGGAGCAGAATCTGGGACAAGGTTTCACTGTGTTTCCCGAGTTACAGACAGTCAATTTGTGGCGAACTTGTTCACCAGCGCGCCCTCGAATCCGAGGTTGGTTCTGACAGTTCCATGAAACACAGAAACATAGAAAACGTGCAGCACATGCAGGCCCTTCGGACCATAACGTTGTGCCGAACATATCCTTACCTTAGAAATTACAAGGGTTACTCATAGCCCTCTATTTTTCTGACACCCTACACCTGTCCGGAAGTCTCTTCAAAGACCTTATCGTATCCAACTCCACCAACATTGCTGTCAGCTAATTCCAAGTATTCACCACTCTCTGAGTTAAAAAAAACTTAAAAACTTATCCCTGACATCTCCTCTGTACCTGTTCCCCAGCACCTTAATCCTGTGTCCTCTTGTGGAAACCATTTCAGCCTTGGGAAAAAAAACCTCTGACCAACCACACAATCAATGCATCTCATCATCTTGTTCACCTCTATCTGGACAGGTCTCATCCTCCGTCGATTCAATGAGAAAAAGGCCGAATTCACTTAACCTGTTTTCATAAGGCATGCTCCCCAATCCAGGCAGCATCCTCGTAAATAACTTTGCACCCTCTCAATGGCTTCCACATCCATCTTGTAGTGAGGCGACCAGAATTGAGCACAGTACTCCAATTATGGTCTGACCAGGGTCCTATATAGCTGCAACATTACATCTCGGTTCTTAAATTCAATTCGACGATTGATGAAGCGCAATACACCGTATGCATTTTAATCTACAGAGTCAAACCATGCAGCTGTTTTGAGCATCCTGTGGACTCGGACCCAAAGATCCCTCTGATCTTCCACACTGCCATGAGTTTTATCATAAGTACGATGTTCTTCCATCATATTTGACATCCCAAAATGAACCCATTCATACTTATCTGGTTTCAATTCCATCTGGAACTTTTCAGCCCAGTATTGCACCCCCATCTGTGTCCCGCAGTATAATCTGACAGGCCTTCACACCATCCACAACACCTTCAACCTTTGTGTCATCTGCAAGCCTAGTAACTCATCCCTCCAATTCCTCATCCAGGTCGTTTATAAAAATCAGAAGAGCAAGGTCCCAGAACAGATCCTTGAGCCACACCACTGGTCATCAGCCTCCGTGCAGAATATGACCAATCAACAACCACCCTTAGCCGTCTGTGGGCAAATCCGTTCTGGATCCACTAAGCTGTAGCCCTTGGATCCCATGGCTCCTTACATTCTCAATCAGCCTTGCATGAGGTACCTTATCGCATGCCTTGCGGAAATCCATATACACAGCATCTACTGCTCTTCCTTCGTCAATGTGTTCAGTCACATCCTCAAAAAATTCAATCAGGCGAGTAAGGAGCTCGAAAAGAGCGTATCTTGGTGTCAGATTAAACACAAGAGGTTAGCGGCTGAAGTTCTGGAAGCTGGGACCATGAAACAGAAACATACGCCACCCTGTCAGCCAGATTTCCGAGTATCGGCGAAAATAAAGTGCTGAGCAGGCGGGGCAGAGGCGTCGGAGGGTTGCATTAAATTCCATTCAGTTAGTCTAACCAATACTTAAATGAGACGGACTGTCAGGAAACTGTGTGTTCGCTGTGTGGGGTTGCACTGTGTCAATGCAGAGAAAGCGGCTCCCAGCCACTGTTAAAGTCGGATGAGCAGGGCTCTGCCGGCAGCGCTGGGGTAACAGAGCAGTAATCCTGCGTATTTATCAATGTTCTCTCGATGGTGCATCTCTCCCACTCCGGAGGATCATCGATGTTTTTTTTCAATGACGTGAAGACTACTGTTAGACCTCTTGGCACAACGGCAGCGGGTCTAATTCCAGATCAGAAGTCCGCATGTTCCAATCACGTCGAGGTCACAAACGCTGGGTCGGATTTTGTCATCACGGTATTAGCCGCGAGTCTGCTCAGTGGTTATTTCATGTCAAAATCAGAATCAAATACCCCAGAGCGTTGGACGCTGAGGAAATACCTGAGAGAGGATTGTTAAAATTAAGATGGGGTTGAAATGTCCAACGCCAGAGGCTCGTCTTTAAGTTTAGAGGGGGAAGTTTAAAAGCGACCCGAGGGATTTTTTCACGCAAAAAAGTGGCAGGGGCTCAGAATGTGTATCCAGGGGTAGTGGTGGTTGCAGAAATTTGATGACGTTTAAGAGGCTTAACAACGGGATGTCCATATGAAAGGAATGGATGGATATTGATGATTGCAGAATGAGGCATCCAGATCGGCACAATATCGTCGGCCGAATATCCTGTCCATTGATGTACTATTATATGTTTTATATTCTATGTTAAAAACAATTGATCAGATTCATTTACCAAGTTATAAATATCGGATTAATTTACACACTATCGGGCAAAGTTGTTCCTTGATGGCGGTCGCAGGTGATCCTTTTCCAGGTATGCACACCTGCTGAAATATCGGTAGAAATCTCATTGAGCAAATCCAACTCAATAACTCCCCAGAAATCCGTGCTGGTTGATGGTCACTGTCGGCATCCCCTTTGCCAGCCCTGTCCTCCGAGGACAGCAGATCCAAATGCTGTGCAACACATCATATATAGTTTGAAATTGGGAAGAACTCAACAAATAATCATTCCTCACATCGAAAGGAGAAGTCATCGAGTCATGGAGAGATCCATCAAGATACAGGCCCTTCGGCCCACCGACTGCGCGCTGTCCATCAGCCGCCCATTGACACGAATGTCACAACAGTCCATGTCGACTTATCCCCGCATTCACACCAACTCCCCCACTCCCCCAGGTATTCTCACTCTCCGACTCAGTACGATTTACCGGGTCCAATTACCCTATCAAACCGCGCATCTTTGGGACATGGGAGGAAACTTCCGTGAGCCCCTAGACAACACCTGGGAGGTCAAGAGGAGATTGGGCATCGAGCGCCGGAGGTAAGGATTGAACCCGTGTCTCTGGCTTTGTGAGGCAGTGCAACGACTAAATGAGTGACTGTGCCAAAGTTTCATTACATCAAGTGATTTAAATCAGTGATTTACTAAATGTCCATTTGAACCGACCAAAAAGGACAAATTTACGCAGACAAATATTAAAAAAAACAACCGTTTACAGGATGTGGTTCACGTTCAGTCAACCTCCGCACCATCAGTTGACAGCGCGTTCCTTTGTTCACAACTTTATTCGAACACACTCAAGGACGTAAGTCTTGGACACGTTGCAAGGTAACAAACCATAATTCTTTCACTGATTATTATGCTGCAAGCGTCATTATATTTGACCTTCATCATTCAACAGGATCCCACAACCCGTCGCATCTCCTCCTCTCCTTCTCTTCCTGATTTACAGGGCGACCAGTAGCTCATGACTCACAGGTCCGCTTATCCGCCCCCGCACCTACCACTACCCGTCCTCTGGCACTTTCCACGGTAATCGAGGAGTTTTAACAATTGTCCATGCACCACCTTTCTCACCAGTATCCAGGCACCTACACAGCTAATAGTACGGCAAGATTAAAGAGTATCAGAGTGAAGATGATACACTGTCACCTGCTCCAAACTCCTCTGTTACATTGGGTGCTCTCGATGTGGCTCCCTGTACATGGGGGAGATCAAGCGGAATCCCTGCGACCATTTTGAGGAGCAGCGGTCTTGCGTCCTCAATGGATACCTTGCGTTTCTCGTTGTATGTCAATGCAACTCTCCCTCACCCCTTTCCACACATTGACCATCTACACTGGAATCGTCAGGTCAAGCGCAAACTAGAAACACTTCATATTGCACCTGGATCGCCTGCAAACCAGTTACAAGTTAGCTGCACTCCCGCATTCCTCTCACACTCCTACCGATCTACCGAGGTTCTCACTCCCCTTCTTCACCTTTTCCATTCCATCCTTACCTGGATCTATTACTTTGCACCTGGCTCGATCTGTCCATTAACCACACACCTATCAACCTCAATTTATTCTCCATTTCCTCCTCTTCCAATCTCCTACGAAAGATCTGTCCATTATCCGACCACGTCTGTTTCCACGTATCAACTTTGAACCTTCCATACGCCGCCTGGCTCCATCTGTCTAATGTCCTTTCTTCTCTGAGCCGCTGTATTATTACAGCAGGGAAACGAACCCGAACACCCGACTTGTCGACCAACTTGCCGACCTGAGCAATTCACTTGTTCCTGCGATTGGACAACGTCCCTCTGTAACTTTCCTCTCCGTATACCTGTTTAACTGTCTTTTGAAAGCTGTAATTGCACCGATTCCAGTCACTTCTTCTGGAAGCACATTCCACATACTTACCTCCCTCTGTTTGATTATGATGGCCTCACCGTCTCCTTTATTTTCTCTCTCACATTAAACCTATGCCATGAAGTTAAAGACCCAATGCTGCGAAAAAAAATGACGTGACCATTCACCATCATACCCCTCAAGTATTTTTTCTCCCTCTTTCAGGACACTACTCAGCTCCATAAAAAGGCCCTCCCTTTGTCCCTCATCACGTTCCACCTGTCAGCCCCCGCCCTTCCCTCTGCTTCCTTCCCTCTGCATTCTCAGTCTTGATGCAGGGTCTCGACAGGAAATGTCGACTATCACTTTGCCTACACAGATGCTGTCTGTCTCGCTGAGAACCTCCAGTATTTCTTCATTTTATTGACACACATCCCAACGTCTTCAGAGTTGTGTATCTCCGTGTTGAAAAAAACATTTGAGAGATGCAGGGAGAGTGTGAATGTCGGGAGTGACAGAATGGATGTAGAGCCGGCAGTGAGGTTGATAGAACGACCATGATGTGACTCCAAACTGCAAACCTTCTGATAACTTAGGTTAGATAGTCTTAGACGTGATTTAAACGACGGCACAACATGGTGGGCAGAAGGGCATGCATTGAGCTGTATTGTTCTATGGTTTTAAGGTTCTAACTTCGCATCCAACACCGACGTCAGGCATCTTATCCGTGAAGCCACGCCGTCCCTTCCTTTAAACAGATCAAGGCAAACTAGTAAGGAAGAATATTTGTGGTAACAATAACAAAAAGATAGAAGGAGTCAAACATTCGGATGGCAATTACCTTCTTTGAAGCGTTTCGGCATGCAGAACGGTTCTGTGACAGAGGATGCGGAACTCGGAGACAGAGCCGTGTTTCCCACTCGGCTGCAAAGTCAGAAAGTTCACATTCTCTGCCTGGACCCGTCCTGCTGACAGGCACAATAGAATCAAGCTCTCTCGATTAGTTCAATAGAATGAAACGTTTAAGACTCGAAACCACTTGTGAGCGGCGCTGTCCACCTGAGGGAGCCAGAACCTTCTCTTCTCTGTTGCAACCTGAAGCACCACACGGTTTGTCTCATTTATAGCATCAATGGGATGACAACAATTATCCCAGGGTCCAGGTGCGCAACCCTACGAAACACAACACATTGCTATTGGAATGGTTCAGAAGCCATTACAGAATTAACCCTTCAGTTTCCCACTTGGTTTAGTTAAGAACGACCGAAAGAAATAAATTTAGACTCAAATTTCCTAAACCCTAATGTGGAGGCAGGTTGAACTATCAATTGCCTCAATCAGAAGGTTCCTCAGAGCCGTGGTTAAGAACTGTGTCTGATTTCGAGCAGGGCTTGAGCAGTGTGTCCGTCACTGAACATAATTCTTGTGCTATCAGTGCCCATTGTTGCACTTCGACCTGATTCTGTAGTTTTCAAACTACACTGAGTGAGGCCGAACCACCAGCCGGCCTGAATGAACGAGATAAAATTGAAAGCACAAAATAACTGAAACCTTAACATCAACTATGTCACCCAGATTGGAGTTCACAGTCCATTTCTCTACTTTTTCCTTAACCTTAGGGTGAGAAATAATCATATTTTCATCAAACGTTCCGTCATTTGCTTTCCATTCATTCAGACAGAAGGACTGGAACATTCTTGATCTTCAAGATACCCCATCTCTGGGCTATTCTTCAACTACATCGCATTGTGAGTGTGCATGAGCGTTGACGTGTAACAGGAATTTTACTGCAACTTACTCCACATCCAACAATTTTGGTCTTACATATGCACATAATAATCTCACACATCTAATTTTGGCTTCAGATAAACATTAAAAAAGAGTGGGAGGTTGGCTGACGTAAACCAGAGGGTATCTACTGTTAACCCACCTTGTTCAGAGGTAGACTGGATCACCTGCCTGCACCCCCGAGAATCTGGTGAGCTTCGTTCACAAGTTATTTGTTGTTTCTGCAATCGGAATTATTCGAGACACGATTAATATGTCGCACAAACCAAACCGATGAAATCAGATCCATCTCAGACAACGCACGAGGTGAAGCAGCATAAATAAAACGTCATCAAGTAGAATAGCAGCAAGATAAGGTCAATTTTCCCTTCGCACCATTTCCTCAATTCAGCTGGACCTTTCTCTCTGCAGCCAAACAACATCCCTTCATTCCTTTCCTATCGGTCTGTGTTTAAATGTGTGCTTCTTCTGCGTTCTAGCAGCTTCCCGCCAATGTTGCAGTGATTATTCTCTCTGCGCACTGAGAACCAGAGGACACTGTCATATCGTACTGCCCTGATATCTTACAACAGAGTTTTATGAAAGAGATTGCCGAGATTTGAGACAGTCATGAGAAGAGGGCTGGTCTCAAAATCCAAAATGCAAATTTCTGGCATTCCTTCCCGGACAGTATTCTGGGACTAAATTACCACTCAGATCCCGCGGCTCGGATGAGACCCCACGCAAATAACAGAATCCAGTCAAATGAAGCAAAGCCACGGTTGGTGTTGAATCTTCCATGCTGGAAAATAACAACTGAAGAAACCCTTCCAATGATAACTCAGATATCACAGCAAACAAATTCTGATTCAGTCCCCAAACTTTTTCAGTGCCTCAGATGTGTGAACACAATCCCCACTGGCCAACACGTATTCAATCTGCTCATCTCTGACACCAACAGCCAGTGTCCTTCGCTCGGGACCGAAGATAAACATTCCCTGTGTAGCATCAGTGTGTCGGGACTGGAGGAGACCAATCTGCCCTCCATATCTTCCCCAATTCATACAAATCTCTCCTTCTGTGTCTTTACCTAAACTACTCTACCGTTTCTCCATATTCCTTGACAACATGGCCTTAGTGAGTGCGTTGAACATTTCCGGTTATACTCTGTGCCTGAGAATTGCAGGGGTCGGGGCCTACGGTAAGAAACTGAGGGGAAGGAGGGAAGCCATTCAGTGAACATCATTGGTGGGAAGATGCAAAAGGTAATGATCAGCGAGGAAATAATTAATCGTTGAGGAATTCTGGATAAGACCAAGCTCCGGTAGTTATTGGACTATAGACTCCCAAGTAATCAACAAGAAATAGTGTAACAAATGTGCAGGTAGTTTGCGAAGGTTGGAAGAATAAATGTGTTTTCATTGGAATTTTAACTTTTCTAATCTAGACTGCGACTGTCATGGTGCTGAACGATTGGTTGGGGTGGAATTTGACAAGCGTGTTCAAGGAAGTTTCCTCCAGCAGTATATTGAAGGCCTAATCTTGTGAAATGTGGCCGGGCAAGTGACTGAGCAGTCGATGGGGAACTCCTTGTGATCAGCGACTATAGTTCTTTCAGCTTTAAAGTAGTTATGGAAAGAGACATATCTCTCCACAAGTTAAAGTTGTGAATTGAGGCAAGGCAAATTTTGAATGTATTGGACGCGAACATGCAAATATTGGTTGGAGCAGGTTGTTTGCAAGTAAAGCGACGTCTGCGAAGTGGAAAGCTTCTAAAAGTGCGATATCGAGAGTTCAATATCTGCATGTTCCTCCGAGAGTGAAATGCAAGGATGGCAAGAACAGGGGACCTGGATGACATGGAATAAGGAGGCGATGGTCAGATAAAACGAGGCATGGCGCAGGTGGAAGCAGCTGTGATCAAGTGAACGCCTGGAGGAGTACAGGGGATGCAGGAGTGAACTCAAGACGGAAATATAAAAGGAAAAGCGGGAAAAGGAGAGTTTTGGCAAAGAAGCTTGAAGAAAATCCAGAGAGGTTATATAAATATGTTATTGTGGAAAAAGTACTTGGAGAGAGAATAGCAGTAACCCCTCCCCCCACCCCGGAGATCATGTGGACACCTTGCTGTGGAGCCGCAGGCGGTGGGCAAAGTCCTTGATGAAAAATTCTCCTTTTTTAATCCTGGCGAAATACAAGAAGACTTCAGACCTTGAAACAGTTAATGGGAGAGTCTTGGGTTGGTCCGCATTGCAGCAGAGGAGATAGTCGTTGCATTGATGTCTACAAAGGTAATTAAGTATCCAAGGGCCTGATCACTTATATTCAATAGCACTGTGGGAAGCTGGAGAAGAACGTGCGTATCGCTGGCTGAGATATCTGCATCAACGTCAGCGACAGGTGAAGTGCCGGAAGACTGAAGGGTGGTCTATGTTGTCCCTTTATTTACAAAGGGTGGCAAAGAAAAACATAGAAACTGTAGATCAGTACCCATAACATCTGCAGGAGGTAAATTACCAGAGGCGATTCTGAGGTAAACAATGTAAACGCGTTTGAAAAGTCCAGGGGTAGATTAGAGATAGTCAGCACGGCTTTGTGCACGGGAAATTATGCCTCGCGAAATTGATTGAGTTCTTTTTACAGAAGTAACCAAAACGGTCGGTGAAGGCAGGGCGATATATGTGCTCTATATGGACTTTGATAACACTCCGCATGATCGGCTGCTGTGGAAACTTGGATGGTATGCAATCTAGGAAGGGCAAGCGAGTTAGAAACTGAATTCACTTGACGGTGGGAAGAAGAAGGTGATGGTGATAACTTGATTTTCTGACTGGGAGAGTGACTACTGTTGTTCCCCACGGCTTAGTGCTCTGTGTCATCAATCTGCATAATTTGGATGAGAATGCGCAAGTCATGGTTTGTAAGTTTGCAGGCGACACCAAAGCAGGTGGTGTCGTTGACGCTGAAGATGGTTATCAGGACTTGGATCAGGGGGTCTTGCTTGGAAGGGTAATCTCAGGAATTGCATATTGAGCATATTTCAGATAAGTGCCAGGTGTTGCATTTTGGGAAGACAAATGAGAGTAGGACTTCCAGAGTGAAATCTCTGGCCCTGGAGAGTGTTGTAGAACAGAGACTCCAAGGAGCACAAGCACATAGTTACCTTCAGTAGACAGGCTGCTGAAGACAGCATACGGCACGTTGGCCTTCATTAGTCATGACACTGAGCATAGAAGCTGGGCCGTGATGTTGCAGTTGGACAAGACGTTCGTGAGGTCACATTTGGAATATTGTGATCAGTTTTATCACCCTGATATCGGAAAATACAATTCAGCTGGAAAGAGAGCAGAAGATATATGCGAATATGTGGCCCTGACAAGAAGGATGGAGTAATGGAGACAGCGTGAGCTGGTTGGGATATTTTTCATTGGAGCGCAGGAGAATGAAGGGTGATCTCAGAGATGTGTACACAAATATAAGGTACACAGGTAGAGTGAATGCGTATTCTTTTTCCAAAGGTTGGATTATCAAGAACTCTGGTCGGAAGGGAGACATTGAATAGGAAACTTAAGGGAAACTTGCATGCAGAGGGTGGTCCATGGACGGAAAAAGCTTCCAGAGGAAGTGGTTGAGACAAGTACATTAACAACATTTGAACGACACCTGGACAGGTACAAGGAAAGAAAAGTTTAGAGGGATATGGGTTAAACGCGGGCAAATAAATGGGACTAATTAACATGTGATACTTGGTGGGCATATACCAGCTTGGAAGAAGGGCCTGTTTCCGTGCTGTATAACTCTGTGAGTCTCTGACTGCCTCCGCAACTACAAATGACGGTGACGATGATTATTATTGTTATTATTAGATCAGGAAATAATGGGACGATGCATTTCTCCCTCCCCCGCCCCCCCTCTCCTTCAGACTGACTCCGACTGGTTGTTTCAACAACAGCGTCATGACGTTCTTTAGCTTCTGTTGACGTAATCACGCCACACACACACACACACACACACACACACACACACACACACACACACACACACACACACACACACACACACACACACAGTATCATAAAGGAACCTCACTAATTGTAACCTTGTCCTTGAAACCGCATCATAGGCGCGAAGTTTCAGGCAATACACAGACCATACGTTACATACAAATTAGATATGACAGTGAAGAAAATAGTGACTGTACGAAACAAGACATCAGAGCAAATCCACACACAATCAGAGCCAAGTCCGTGACAGTGCAAGAGCGGGTCATCGTGTTCCGTAGCCGAGGTGGGGATAGGGTTGTGCAGGCCTGTTCGAGGAAATGATTGTTTCAGGAATGTACCTGGCCCTGAACCGGATGCTGCAGCAATTCAGGTTCCTGCACTTCCTGTACATGTTGTTTGGAAAAAAGTGCATGAGCCGGAAGGTGGGATCCATTGAGGATAGATGCCTGCCCTTGTCAGGCGTCCCCCTACTCTAAATGGTTTCAGCAGTGGGAAGGGTAGAGCCTGTGATGGACCGGGCTTTATGCACTTCTCGCTACAGCCTCTTCTGCTCCTGTGTATTGGAATCGCCGTACCAGCCCACGATGCATCCCGTCAGACTACTTTCAACAATGCATCTATGATTGTTTGTCGGAGTACTTGGTTACATGTCAAATCACCATCAGCTTCTGAGCAAGTTGGGGCTTATGAAGGGACAACAAGTTTCCTCTGACCCACTGGCCGAAGTTCCAAGTTTCTTTCAGGACATTTTGCATTTAATCGATCCGCTGGCATCCGGGAGGAAGAAGTTTTGTATTTACATGACCCCAGGAGGATATTTCAAGGGGAGTGATTGAAATGACCCTTTGGTACTTCGCCTTGTTGCGCAGTCGAGTCTTCTGGAAGGCGCTGCAATTCAGAGGATCACCGTCAGAAGATTCCTGTGGACGACCCGATGATCATCTGTCCGCGTGATCTCACCGCAGGCACAATGCAGCCTCTCGGGCGCTGACGGGTAAATATTTCAATGCATCAACGATGCAAGTAGAATTGAGAACTACGCGAGGGGAGTTGAATGGACCAACGGCAAATTTCATGACAGCGGAGTCCACGCGTTGACAGAGCCCAGAAAGAATTTTATTTTTTCCAGTTAAAAGAAATGAATTCACGCGAAAAAAAACAGGTTGCTATCTGCAAAGTCCAGCGTTAGGTGTTGGTGTCTAGTTCCTACATAATATGCTGCGCTTTGTGCTCAACAAAACCCTTTGGAATTATCCCCAGAAGCTACCCTGTTAAACGTCTTGCAGCAACCATTAACGGGTGAATAAACCAAATTTTGCTGAAGTTTCACAGTGAAGTTTCAAAGCGAAATTCTGTTTTCCCCGTTTATCTTTGATGTATCTGTTGAACAACGGCACATATTTAAGTGTCGCAGGTTTTAAGCAGTAATTGGTGGAAGGGACCTTCTCTGGCCCAATTACTGGTGGGAAAAAATAACAGTGACACCAGTGGAGGGTATTGAGAGTTTGTTTCTGATGTCAGGAGGGTTGGGCATTAATGTCAGGATGGCCGAGTGGTCTAAGGCGCCAGACTTAAGGAGTCAAATGCTTCTCTAATAAAACGAGCGATCTGGTCTCCAGTTGGAGGCGTGGGTTCGAATCCCACTTCTGACAGCCGTTTTGTTCATTGGCAAATGTGACCTTTTCAGCCGAGGTCAATTCATTACTTGACCGGAATAAAATTGTTTCAGTGAATGAAAAGGAGCCAGAAATAAACACGCAGTGTTTTCCTCCGAGCAGATCTCGGGATACAGCGGACTCAGAGTGCGGGTAGTTTCGGTGAGGAGAGTCTGTGACCTCTTCTTCACCACGTCCTTCGGTTCGACAGTGTGACATTGGTGCCTGTGACGTATGCGGTTTCTGAGCTTTTTTTTTGTAATTTCGTCGTTTTAACGATGTGGAAGAATAGTTACAGGGCGACATTTTAAGGGACTCTTACTAAATTATGGGTATATCAAGTGAGTCCCATGTGTTGAACGGCTTGGAGATGCTGGAAATTCGGGCCGCTCTTTACGTTATGCATGACCAGATCTGTGATTGTCGTTTCCAGTTTGCCCGGCTTGAGCACCGTGTTTCGGATCTTGAACTTCGACTGGAGGCATCTATCCGGAGGAACCTAGCGGAGAGAGCACATCTTTGAGACAGTTTGCTTTGAAGCTTAAGAAACGCGAGAGTTACAGAAGGAATGGGTGTCCAACCGGCAGGGCAAGGACGGGAAAAAGGCAAGTAGCCAAAGGCACATCGGAGAGCGTTACACTTCAAAATCCTGCCTCTCTCCGTGAGATGGTGGGTTGAACGTATCAATGAAGAGTGCACGCAGTGCCTGGATCACCGCGCCATGTGTGACGTAGCTGTACATGGATGGTGGAGAAAGCTTCCAAGGGCAATGGGTGCAGGAGACTCGATATAGTTGGGGGTGCGATGCGGGATAGACAGGGGCTTCTGAGGCCGTACCGTGAATCCAGGATGGCGTTAGCATCCCGGTTTCCAAGGATTTCCCGGAATGACGGCTGGATGTTGCAATGGGAAAATGCAAACAGACAAATTTCAGGGTCTATGTTGCTACCAACGACAGATGGATGAGTTTTGATTTTATTTTATTTTCAGCGTGGTAACAGGCCCTTCTGGCCCAAAGAGTCCGCACCGCCCATTATAACACCCCGAAATTAACCTACCCGTCCGTCTTTAGAATGTGGGAGGAAACCGGAGCACCGGAGGAAACCCACGCAGACCCGGGACAACCAACAAACTCCTGACAGTCCGCGACGGGAATCGAACCCCGATCTCTGGCGCTGAAACAGCATAGCGCTAACCGCTACGCTACCGTGCCACCCATCGTCGTAAATGTTCTGCAACTACTTCGTTGATTAAAGAACGAGATTACTTCCGATGCATCGCGCTGGTTAGTCCAGGAATAGGATGAACGGTTGCAGAAATGTTTGTTTAAGGGATGGTGTAATACTTTCGAATTCTCGATGACTGATATGACATCTGGGGAAATTTGGACTGTACAAACTAGGCAGGTTCTAACTGAACGGTAATGGTCCAATGCACTTGAAGAGGGGGAATCCAGTGTTGCTGGGGAGGTTTTAAACAAGGCTGACAGGAAACTGGATACCGAGAAGGAATCAGGGACTGTCCTCTATGTGTAACGGAAGGCGGCATTTAAATAATGTGGAGAGCACAAGGAGGCACGAAATATCACTGACGGGCAATATTGAGGAAAAACACACAAAATACTGGAGGAACTCAGAGGGTCAGTCCAGATGAAGCGTCTTGACCCGAAACGTTGACTGTCCATTTCTCTCCATTAATGCTGCCTGACCCGCTGAGTACCTCCGGTATTTTGTGTGCTGCTCCAGAATTCCAGAATCTGCTTTTTTCCCTCTAAAATTAAGGAAAATCCCAAAGCACATGGTGAGAGTAATCAAGGCAAAATTGCGACCAGGAAATTATGGGGCTTTTCAGAGAATGAAGAGGTAAACTGTGCGTGGAGCCTGATGAAGTAGGTCCTTAAATGAATACGCCACATCTACATTCACGAAAGAGCAGGAGCTCGTCGGTGCAAAAGTCGGGGAGGGAAATATAAATCCTATAGTATGTTATCAATGAGAGGAATATCAAAAACTTCGCGGGTTTAAAGGTGCAAAACTCCCCATGGCCTGCATGGTTGTAGCCAAGGAAGGCGATGGAGGAGAGTGCTTGGGTCCGGATAAGTATTTATATTTTCGCTGGTTGAAGATGATGTTTGCAAATGACCAACATACTTTTCGTCAGAGAAGGACATCAGTAATCATTAATCAGAAGGATATTT
>JARFYF010000066.1:314227-325674 GCA_030265395.1 Rhina ancylostomus
GTCAATAAACAATAGTCTAATGTAGGTGTCTTTGCTGTCTAGATGCTCCAGAGATGTGTAGGGCCAGGGAGATGGCATCCACTGTAGACCTGTTACAATGATAGGCAAATTGCAGTTGGTCGAGGTTTACTGGGAGGTTGGATTTAGTGCGTGCCATGACCAGGCTCTCAAAGCACTCATGATGGTGGATGTCAGAACCATCAGGTGGTAGTGACTGAGGCACATTACCTTGTTTTTCTGAGGTACTGGGATGATATTGGTCTTCTTAAAACAGGTGGGAACCTCAGATTGAAGCGGGGTTAGATATGTCTGCAAATACCCCCGCCAGCTGCTCAGCACAATATCTGAGGACAAGGCCAGGGACACCATCTGGGCCAGATGTTTTCCTCGGATTCACTCTCTGGAAGACTGATCTTACATCCTCAGTGGTGACCACAGGTTCAGTTGCATTGGATGCTATCAGGGAGGGTGGTGAACATCCATTCCCCTTCTGTTCAAATCATGCATAGCTCATCAGGAGGGGATGCGCTGTTGTTGACGATGCTGCCTGACTTTGTTTTGTAGTATGTAAGCCCTGCCACAACTGACAGATGGTCTGCGACTCTATTTTGAATTGGTATCATCTCTTGGCATCTCTGATAGCGTTACGGAGGTCGTATCTTGATTTCTTGTGAAGGTCAGGGTCACCTGATTGGATTGCAGCAGTCTTCGACTTCAGTAGGGAAGGTGGATCTCCCAGTTCATCCATGGCTTCGGATTTTGCTCTCTTCCTTTCCAGTCCTGGTGAAGGGTCTCAACCTGAAACATCGACTGTTTATTTCCCTCCATAGAAGCTGCCTGACCAGCTGAGTTCCTCCACCATTGTGTGTGTGTTGCTCCACATTCCAGCATGTGCAGAATTTTTTGTGTCACTCTGTACCCGATTCTTGGAGACACAAAGTACAGATAAAGTGGTAAGAGCCTTACAATTTCACCTGCAGCTGATGCACCATGCCAAGCTTGTGGCTGAATCAATGCTGGGGTGCCCCATGAGATTGTCATAGATAAGCTGGGCTGGATGAGAGTTGCGTACCTCTAGGACATTGCCACCATCCAATATTAGGGCAAAGAAAGACCAGGAGAAATAATCTGTCAAACCGAACTAATGTGAATTCTGTAAGCTGTTGAAAAACAAGTGAAGACATCTTGTCAGCTATATTTGAAGGGAAATTGATATGGGCTAATCTTTACACAGGCAGAGTGTAGCTGTGTACTTCACAGTGTACTATATAATTAAATGTAATTCCCTGAATGGTTTCTCTGCACTTCCACTAGAGTTTTATTGGCTCTGAAGCACTGTGCGATATCCAAGATACTAAGCCCTTGTTACAAGTCAAAGGTCTTTGATTAGTGGACCACACTCCAATTTGCACGTGGGTCCATAAATTATTTGCAGCTCTGTCCTGTTAGCAAACAGTAATTCATGAGGAATCTATGAGATGTGCCCCACCCAGATATAAACCAATTTTACATGAATCTGTGTGCATTCACTGTCTGCTACAGACTTGCTGCTTCTATCTTGCCATAGTTATTGACCATGAGGCTGACATATTGGCATGGCAACAATACAGAGTGCTCTGTTAAAGCACAGGCTTTAATAATGAAAAGGATATTAACAGTTGCTAAAGTGTGTATCCTATGATGCTGCATTGAGCTGGTCATAAAATTTTCGGGAAGTGCCTGATGAGTTTGTCTATTGGGCATATTTAACATGGGCACAATCAGAGACCAAATATTTCTCCCTCTCAGCCATATGCCAATGCATGAGTCAGGATTGGCATTTTTACTGGCCTATATCTTTAAATTGTCTCTCCAGGATCTCCAATGCTGTACCCAAATGCTGCTCCAGTTATTTCCCTCAATAGCATTGCAACCTTAATGGTGACTAGCAATTACATAAGGGTTTGCACCAATTAACACACTGTGTGACTCTGATGCACCAGCTCACTGTTATCTAATGTATATTAAGGCCACATGCTATAAAAACAATAATTTGCTTTTACAAATGTTTTAATGTTACCTTACAATGCCACTTGATCTTGTGTAATAATTCTAAGTTGGGATTCAGCAATGCAGGTGCAAACGGTACCCAAAAAGCAGCCCAAGATTACATTACTCCAACTGCCCCTGCCCCCTTTACATTTCATAGTTAATCTTTGAGATCAAAGACGTGTGCAGGAATGGAAATGATGAGTGCATCGAAGAAAGAAGAGAGGTCTGGTTTGTGTCAGAGTGAACAGTGATGTGAATTCAAAGAAAGGAGACAAGATGTGAGTGCGATTGAGTGACAAAATCTGTTCATAGGACAAAGACCCTGTGGTATATGTGCAAGAGAGACATTCAGAAAGTGAAGGTAATATATTGCTGGGATTTACTGAATTTATTGAGTAGTTTATGTTACATCGTTATTTCATGAACCCTGTTGTGCAACTCCATAGAGACCCATGCCAGGAATATGGACAGTTGATTATAATAACAACGCCCACACCATTAAAGTCAGTGGCGAGATTGAGTTTACTGTATTAGCGCCATTGTGAGCGCTTACCTTTAATTATTCCCTGATTCAGCTCTGACAGTGTCTCAGGTCACAAGTGCAAAGTGAAAAGCAACAAACCAGCCATGTATGACATTTTTTTGGAAATGTAATTGAGTTTGATAAGCCTAGGCATTTTGAATGTGGTTGCTGTGACATAATGTGCCCATTTACACCTTATTACAATCCAAGTAACAGGTTAGAAATAGCACAAGGATAAAAGATTAATCGAGTGACTGAAGACTAATGGCTTCTCATTTCACATTGTACATAGAACCTCAATGGGAAGCAGACTGATGGTCGTCATTGATAGACTAATCAGTCAGATATAAGAGAACACTTTAAGGTGAATCAATCCTCCACAATTTGACTTCATCTCAATCTCTGAAAATCTATTTTAAATACTTCCGTGATTCAATGTGGCATTGCACGATGTATATTTACTTTGGTCAATGGTACCCTCTCCATGATACATTTTTATTCATTTTTGCATTAAATCATGGAATATATTTGCCAATTATCACTGGAGGAGACAATAATTTAGTCTTAGTTTCATCACCAAATTGCCATTGAAATGAATTTCACGTCATTGTCCAATGCTAACTAATCACACTATGCTTCATAGGAGCTGATTATGCTTGTTTCATTTGAACTATATTTGGTGATTCATGGAATTCAGGATGAGTTGTTCCAGCAACACTATCTTGATGAAAGTGTTGAACATATTTATTTTTTTCCCCACTTACCTCAGGTTGGGAAATGTTTAACTCTAAGCTCGTAGCAACTGTTTGATAAGGTCATCTCGCTAATAGGAGTTGTGATTAGCCACTGGTGTGTGGACACAAACCCATGAACATCTGTTTTTAATCTCTTCCATCCATTTGACGTGAAATTAACACCTCAAGATTTCACGCTGATGCATACTAAATTGCTTGTACTTTTCATGCTTTGAGTTGGGAGGTCCTAGGCAGTCCTGATGTTGTTTGATATCAAGAGCATCAGCCTTGTCACACCTTTGCCTCAGATTCAGGAGTAATGGGTTTAAGTCCCAGCCCAGTATAGTTCTTCTTGCCTGTGCTTACATGAGCCACAGGTTAAAGTCATGTGCGAGGTTATGCATCCACTCAGTGACTTTGGATGAGGTTGTGCGAGAGATGATGTGCAGTGCTAAAAAATCATTTCACACAGTCTGTCTGGTATAGCTGGAGCTGCGGCTGGGGCAAATGGCTACATCTAACCTGGCACATTCTCTGGCAGGAGGGAGCTCCACAGGATGATGGTGAACATTCCGTGCAAGAGGTTCATCCTACAGAGACCCTCCATTGCTACAGCCAGGCACTTCTGGCAGGAAACTTCCAGGGTGGTCTCCATGGAGATAAATACAACCCTGCATATGAAGAGTACACTTGGGGGAAGCCAGAAAATGCTCATGCTCACAGTGCCTGCTCCTGTTAGCTGCAGGAGAAAAAAGATGTAATCACCCCTTCTTGACTGTGGAGATTTGGGTGATGTCTGCAATGAAGCAGTCAGCAGCAAGCCTTCAGTGGTGTCTCAGGCAGTTCATTATCTTATTCCATATTTATAATCACTCAAAAGAAGGCCGTTTGGCCCACATAGTTTGTCAGATCCTACTGGACTAATTCCATTGTCTCATTCTCCCTATTTATAATTTATTCTGGCTCACATATGCCTATCAACTCTTCTCCTGATTGTTTTGTTATTAACCTGCACTCAGGGATCCGAATCAGAATCAGGTTTATTATCACTGACATATGTCATGAAATTTTTTTGGTTTGTGGTAGCAGTACAGTGCAAGACTTAAAGACATAAAAATTACTATAAGTCACAAAAATAAATATATAGTACAAAAGAGAAATAATGAAGTTCACGGGTTCATGAACCATTCAGAAATCTGATGGCGGAGGGGAAGAAGCTGTTCCTGAAACATTGACTGTGGGTCTTCAGGCTCCTGTACCTCCTCCCTGATGGTAGTAATGTGAAGAGGGCATGTCCTGGGTGGTGAGGATCCTTAGTGATGGATGCCGCCTCATGAAGATGTCTTTGATGGCAGGGAGGGTTGTGCCTGTGATGGAGCTGGCTGAATCTACAACCTTCTGCAGCCTCTTTCGATCCTGTGCATTGGAGCCTCCGTACCAGGCGGTGATGCAACCAGTCAGAATGCTCTCCACTGTACATCTTTGGAAATTTGTAAGTGTCTTTGGTGACGTACCAAATCTCCTCAAACTCCTAATGAAGTAGAGCCGCTGGCGTGCCTTCTTCGTGATTGCATCAGTGTGTTGGGCCCAGGATAGATCCTCTGAGATGTTGACACCCAGGAACTTGAAGCTTCTCACCCTTTCCACCGCTGACCCCTCAGTGAGGTCTGGTGTGTGTTCTCCCGACTTCCCCTTCCTGATGTCCACAGTCAGTTCCTTGGTCTTGCTGATGTTGAGTGCGAGGTTGTTGATGTGACCAGCCGATCTCTCTCACTTCTGTACACCTCCTCATCTCCATCTGAGAATCTGCCAACAACAGTGGTGTCAATGGCAAACTTATAGATGGTGTTTGAGCTGTGCATGAGTACACAGTCGTGAGTGTAGACAGAGTAGAGCAGTGGGCTAGGCACACATCCTTGAGGTGTGCCTGCATTGATAGTCAGCAAGGAGGAGATGTTACTACTGATCTGCACTGACTGTGGTCTCTCGATAAGGAAGTCGAGGATCCAGTTGCAGAGGGAGGTACAGAGGCCCAGGGTTTGAAGCTTGTTGATTAGTACTGAGGGGATGACGGTGTTAAATGCCGAGCTGTAATTGATAAACAGCAGCCTGACGTATGTTTTGCTGTTGTCTAGGTGCTCCAAAGCCAAGTGCAGAGCCAGTGAAATTGTGTCTGCTGTAGACCTGTTGTGGCGGTGGGCAAATTGCAGTAGGTCCAGGTCCTTGTTCAGGCAGGAGTTAATTACAGCCATGACCAACCTGTCAAAGGACTTCATCACAGTAGATGTGAGTGTTACCGAGTGGCAATCATTGAGGCAGCTCACCCTGCTCTTCTTGGACACTGGTATGACTGCTACCCTTTTGAAGCAGGTGGGAACCTCTGACTGCAGCAGTGAGAGGTTGAGGGTGCCCTTAAACACTCCAGCCAGTTGGTCGGCACGGCCAGGTACACCGTCGGGGTCTGACACCTTGCGAGGGTTCACTCTCTTGAAGGATGTTCTGGAGGTCACAGTGTCATCAGATGCTGTGGGGATTCGCACAGGTGTAGTATTATTCTCCCTTTCAAAGCGTGCATAAAAGGTGTTGAGTTCATCATGGAGTGAAGTATTACAGTCATTTATGCTGTTAAGTTTCAAAGTAATAGCACACAAACACTGCCACAGCTCTTGTGCATCCGATTGTGTCTCTAACTTCACATGGAATTGCCTTTTCACTCTCACGATGACCTTCCGTAGGTTGTACCTGGACTTCTTGTAGGGTTCTGGATCGCCTGTCTTGAAAGTCACGGATCTGGCCCTCAGCAGACTGTGAATCTGGTTCATCCAGGGCTTCTGGTTTGGGAAAACCCGGTATGTTCAATAGTATCATTTAAGAAGCTCTTGGAAAGGTACATGGAGGGGAGGGACCTGGAGGGATGTGGGCTGAACACAGGAAATTGGGACTAGCTAGGTGGACAACGTGGTTAGCATCAACTCGTTAAGTTAAGTTAAGGAGTTAACGAGTTAAGGGCCTGTATCCATGCTGTATTGCCCTATGACTCTAACCAGTGCACCCTGAGCATTAGTGGCTCCTGGAGACTTTCATTACCTAAAGCATAATCCACTCAAACACTAAGCGCTCAGTTCAAGAAACTCAACCAATCTATGCCCATGATCACTGGTGGCATGCTCCTGGCCAAAACCACAATCGGCAAATATTGCTTCCTCCCAGTCATGTATCAAATGTCATATCGCATGGTATACTCAGGTCATTAAGATACCATAACCCTCATATATACAAAATAAGGGATGACATCAAGGTAGACTTTATAATCTATTTTCTTTGACCTGGGTGTGGTTATGTTTAGAGGCATGACCAGGCCTGACTGGGTACAGGTTACAAACACCCTTCACAGGTTCATATTGGTGACAGGCAACAATCACTGTCCTGATCCTCTTCTGATGCTGAATATAAAATATGACCAGATTGAGTTCCATTTCACTACTTGCTGTGGTGTTACCTGTGATCTCTGGGATGCTAATCCAGTACCAAAACAATTAACTAAAAGTTTGCTCTTTTATATAGAAAAGACACATCACTGATGCTATGAAGTGAAATTTGATACCAATATGAAAGGCAAGTGAAAATGTGGTCAGAGAAATCGGTTTTTAGGCAGGGTTTAGGAGAGAGAGATAAAGATAGAGATAGAGAGGTGGGTCATATCAGCTGACTGTCATTGATGAAGTTATTAAAATCCAAACTTGTAAAAGCACAGGCTTGGAGAAGACCAGAGATTGGGACAGACAAGTCTGAGGATGGACTAGAAAATAAGTTTATGAAATGTAAGTTTAAAGCTTGGTCATTGGGATCCAACGTAGGTAAATTAGCGGGGGCATGAGCAAAGAGGACAATACAAGTTAGGATGCAGGCAGCAGAGATGCCAAATTATAATTGAGCTAAAGTTGACGTACAGTGCATGGTGTAAATCTGGTGAATTAATCACTCTTACTGTGGGAATCAAATGACCGTCATACCATGAAGGAATCACAGGCTTTCCAACTGTAGTGCTTGGACTATAAGGATTAAATATTTCAGATTACTGCGTTAGTTGTTTTATAGCTATGTTATTCTTGTTACTATATATGATGCAGGGGATCCCTGGAATTTGTCAATATTTTTAGCACTGGGAAAGTATGAGCATTTTCAAAATCTTCAGCCAACAGGTATTTTCAGGGGTGCCCTGGGAAATTTAACAGTATTCATGCTGGGTCTTTGGGAATATGTCAGTGTTTGTAAGGAATTCCCAGATTGCCTCAGTGTTTGTCAGTGTACGCAGGCAGGTTGTTTGGTCCAAAACCCATGGCACTGTTTATTCTCCGAAAGAACTTCCACCCATCTCAAATAAAGGCACATATCAAGCCTCTCCATCAATATTCTCAGCTTCAACAGCATCACATACCAACAAACCCCACCTTCCCAGCACTCTTTCTTCATTTGATATATTGTTACCGTATTCCTGACTCTGTTCTAATACCAACTCTGAAAATCTTTTCTAGCTTCTGTGCCATAGCCTGATATACACAATTAAATTGCATCAAATAAATATTCAAGGAATGAATAGAGTACTTGTTAGTACTCTTTATAGCTTTATCAACTTGCCAAGTAGGCATACAACTGGTGTCACGTGCTTTCTTTTTAACTATGTGCAGCCCATCAGTCTGATTCCAATTCATGGCTGTCAATACAAACTCAATTGGGCCCTTGCTGTGAAAATGGGTGTGAGGGATGTGAGGGGCACTGAAGCCACCAGGCATTTACCATGTAACCCACTGCTCTCTGTGCATTTTCACTACATTATTAATGCAGAATGGGCTGGAACTGGTTTGTCTTTCTGACAGTAAAGGAAAGAAGTGCTCTCTCTCTCTCTCTCTTTTGTTTAATAGAGCAACTTGGAAAGTGATATTGCTATATGGTGTCAGATATGTTGGTTGATAAAACTGTAAAATTTAGACACCAAACCCGGACACAAGTACTGAACGCAAAGTGGGATTCCCCCCAGCCCCAATTAAGATAATATTCCTGATGAAGGGTCTCAATTCGAAACGTCGACTATCCATTTCCCTCCACAGATGCACTGAGTTCCTCCAGCATTTTGGGTGTTGTTCCAGATTCCAGCATCTGCGGTCTCTCTTGTGTCTCTAAGATAATACTTAGCCAGGTGCTGACAACAAGTAAGATACAACCCTCGCAGAGAATGAAGTCTGAACCAGGCAAATAAGCTATCTAAAGAATTGTGATGGGAAAACAAAACCAGATAAACCAGAACAGACAAACAATAGATGTTCCTTAATCACAGTAATCACAACTGTACTGAACCACAGTCAAATGAACCCTGGAGATGAACAGGTTGGCCCTAAGGGCCTTTATCCATGCTGTATTGCTCTATTGCATTGATACTTTGCAACCCACCCAGAAATGACCCACAGATACTGAACAGCTCATTTTGATGCACTCTTTTACTACAACGGAGGACAAGGTTCCAAGAATATTCTCAGTCTCAGCAATGGTGGGGCCCAGCCTGTGAGTGCTAAAGATATGACTGAATCATTCATTGCCATACTCAGACCAGAAAGGGATGATTCATCCTGGCTTCTTCCTGAGATCCCCACCATCACAAAAATCAAAAAACAGCTGAGAGCACTGCATACAGAAGGGCTGTGGGACTGGACAACTTCTGGTCGTGGTACAGATGACCTGCCTTTCAGAACTAGCTGCACCCTCATTCAAGCTGTTACAGCAGAGTTACAGCACTGTTGTTAGTGGTCAATCAACGCAGCTTCAAGACATCACTGCAGGAGTTCCACAGGACAATGTCCTAAGCTGCTTCATCAGTCACCTTTCTTCCATCATAAGAAGCAGGGACATTGCTGCATAATGTTTAATTCCATTTAAAATTCTTCAGCAATTCTGTTGCAATCCATACCTGCTTACAGCAAAACCTTGACAATATTCAGGCACAGGCTAATAAATTACCAGACAATTACCATCTCCAACAGGAGAGAGTCTGACCATCTACTCTTCACATTTAATTGCGTTACCTTCATTGAATCTCCCCCAAATCAACAATCTGGGGTCACCACTGATCAAAAACTCAAATGTGGCTACAAGAGCCAACAGAGGCTGCTGGGTATCAATGGTGAGCAACTCACCTCATTTCCACCATTTACAAGGCAAAATTTAGCTGTGTGGTGGAAAACCCTCCACTTGCCTGCTCGACTACAGGTCCAGAAACACTTATCCAGGACAAAGCAGCCCACTTCATTGGTGCCCCATTCACTTCTCTAAACATCCGTGTTCTCCACCACCATAGCACAGTAGCCATACTGTGTACCATCTACAAAATGCTCACAGTAAGATAACATTTCTTTATTAGTCACATGTACATCGAAACACACAGTGGAATACATCTTTGCATAGTGTGTTCTGGAGGCAGCCCACCATGCTGTGGGTGCCAACATAGCATGCCCACAGCTCCTAACCCGTATGTCTTTGGATGTGGGAGGAAACCGGAGCACCCGGAGGAAACCCACGCAGACACGGAGAGAACGTACAAACTCCTTACAGACAGCGACGGGAATTGAACCTGGGTCGCTGGTGCTGTAATAGCGTTACACTGACTGCTACACGACTGTGCCTACACTACGCACACTACTCCAAGACCAGCTCTACCTTCAAGAAGAGTATGGTAATTCTAGCACCTGCATGCTTCACTCTAAGCTATATATCTTTCTGACACTTAAACATGAAGGCACCATTGCTGGGTCTACGTCCTGCATCTCCCACTCCAAACAGCACAGTGAGAGCACCCTCACAGAAACAGTTCAAGACAACAGCTTACTTCACAAGGATAATTAGAGGTGCAATTGAGATCCCAAAAAATGAATATATTTTAAAAAATCAGAAATCAAATTTATTTGAGTTGTTTGTAAAACCCGAGAGTCTTGCTGTGGGAACGCCAACCATTTGGAGGGGAACATTTGGTGTTGCCATAACCTTCTGGAAGATAGAGGATGCTAGGGGTGCTTTTGGAGTAGCCTAGACAGTTACTGCTGTGCATTTTGTTGTTCAGAAACATGCACCCAGATTTTCAAAACACTAGAGCTTTGAATTGTTACTGTTAAAAATGCATGGTGAAATATGAGACCAAATTTCAGAAAAGGAAAGATACAGCCAAGGTAACTTAGATGTTACAAATCTTAGAAATGACAATGCAAGAGTGAAGGAGGGATATCCTGTGCAGAGGAAAAATTGTGTGATGTGGATTGCAAAAGTCATTTCTACAAGCAGTATACAAGAGGATGACATCACAAGCTGAGGACATGGACAAGATGAGCCATATATGCAGACAGCATTAAAGCCAGAGTTCCGATGAAAGATCATTGTCCTGACTATTTCCCTCTCCACAGATGCTGCCTGACCTGCTGAGTCTTTCCAGCATTCTCTGTTTTTAACATGATACAGTATATCTGGTATCGAAGGAGGTTGATTCTGTTCAATGGTAATAACAAGTCATTGAGTATGGAAACCGGGCCTTCAGCCTAACAAGTCCATGTTGATCATCAAACATCCATAAACACCCATTAATACCAATCCAATTTTATTCTCCCACATTCCCATCAACTCCCCCCAGATTCTACTCCTCACCCACACACTACAGGCAACTTATAGTGACCAATGAGCCTACCATTCTGCACATCTTTGGAATGTGGAAGGAAGCCAGAGCCCTGATGGGGAAGAAATCCATGCAGTCACAGGAAGAACGGGTAAAATCCACACAGGCAACACCAGAGGTCAAGATCAAACCAGGATCACTGGAGATGTAGGGCAGCAGCAATGTAGTCTTCACCACTCTACCAAGATATTGGTGCAAGGGGAACCTGCAACAATTCAGCTTGATTCTGGAGCAATGAATAATGCTCACCCAAAGCAAACCATCAATCTCAAGACAGTGCAATTAAAACTAAGCAGATAGTTCCTTTTGATGTATAACACTGAAGCGAGCTAGGCAATGCTCTTCAGATGTGGTAAATCCAGCTTGCTTCAGTGTTAAAAGTCAAAAGGAAAGTTCAGTGTTACTCTTCAAAAGAGCTATGATGTGGATTTGATTGTAGTGGCCCAGA
>JARFYF010000066.1:332513-343653 GCA_030265395.1 Rhina ancylostomus
CAACTACCTGTTTTCCTCCACAGGTTACCGACAAAGTGAACTCCACCGGATTACTCTCAACAATCCATACGTGGATTACAGTGACAGTCACAGTTATTGTTTCTCATCCATCGACAGAGAAAACAAGCAGGCTGGGGTGCCTCTCCCCCTCGTTCAGACTGACTCCCACTGGTTGTTTCAACAACAGCGTCATGACGTTCTTTATCTTCTATTGATGTAAGCACGCCACACACACACACACACACACTATCTTAAAGAAACACTCACTAATAGTCCTAGTCTGTAACAATATGATTGTCAGAAACTTCAAAGTTACATCTTCAAAGTTAGAAGGGTTTCGTTAAAAGGTTTAATATAGAACATACAACAGTACAGTACGTGAACAGGCCCTTTGGCCCACAATGTCTGTGTTGAAGATGATGCCAAATTTAAACTAAGTCTCCTCTATCTATACATGATCCATATCCTCCCATTCCCTCCATAGTCATGAGTCTATCTAAAAGCATCTTAAATGTTTAGTGGCATTTAAGATACGATCTATGCTTTTCGATTGTATCTGGTTCCACCAGCACCCCTGGCATCCCGTTCCAGGCACCTACCACTCTCCGCTTAAAAAAACTTTCCCCTTCTCACCTTAAATGCATGTTTAAATTTATTCATTCATGGAATATCAAATGTCATTCACAAGGCTTCTTTTATTGTCCATCCCTAATCGCTTGCGTACATAGCAGGCTTTTCAGAATCAGAACATTGATGGTGTAGAGTAACATCAGTAGATTTCCTCCCATTAATGATGTTACTTTTTAAAGATAATCTGGAATTTTCATTGTTAATATTACTGAAACTAGATTTTATTACAGATTTTATTCTTGAATTTAAATTCCCCTGCTGCCCTGGTGGGATTCAAACTCATATTTATGGATTAACATTCTAGGTCTCTGGTTACTAGCTAAACTACTAGGCTATCATACCTGAGAAGAGATGACTGTTCATATTTAACTACCTTATAGAGAGGATGGTGAAGACTTCTTAAATACCTCCTATACCTGCGACTTTAACAATCAAAGGGACAAACAATGCAGCCGCAAGGGACTGCCACCCCCCGAATAATACCCAATGCTGACTTGACAATACACTGGCGTTCCTTCTTCATCACTCAGTCTAAGAACATGTGATTATAAGAACTTGGAGCAGGAAGATGCCATCTGGCCTTTCAAGCCTGATCTGCCATTCATCAAGATCATGACTGAACTTCTACCTCAACTCCTTTTCCTGTACTATCCCCATATCCCTTGATTCCTTTTTAATTTCTAAAAATCAATGCATCTCTATTTTAAATGAACACAGTAGACTGAGACCCCACAGCCCTCTCGGACAGAGAATCCCAAAAATTCGCCACCTTCGACTGAAGAAATCTCTCCTCATCTCAGTCCTACATGGTGTGTTCCTTTTACTGAGGCTGTAACCCTGGTTCTAGACTCTTCAGGCAGGAGAAACATCCTCCTTGCATCCATCCTATTGAGTCATGTAAGAGTTTTGTAAGTTTCAATGAGATCTAGACTCAATCTTCTGAACAGGGCTAGTATGCTTAATCTCTCCTCATCTTCCACCCCTGAAACCAGTCTGATGAATTTGTGTCGCACTCCTCTGTGACTCCTCTATTTTTAAGGTAAGATTGAACGCATACACAGTAATTAAGGTGCAGTCTCACCATAACATTATTTAATTGCAGTAAGACATCTTTACTCCTGTCTCAAATCCTCCCATAATAAGAGCCAACATTGTATTGCCTTCCTAATTACTTGTTGCAACTCCATATTAGCTTTTAGTGACATCTTAGTCCCTTTAAACATGAATATTTCCAACATGTCACCAATAAAAATTACTCTGCTCTTTGGTTTCTGCACTAAAATAGATAATCTCATATTTTTTCACAATTATTTTCCATCTGCCATGTTTTTGTTCACATGCTTATCTAGATCCCCTTAAAGTTTCCTTATACTTGCCTCCCAGCTTAGAATCCCACCAAGTTTTGTATTTAGAAATACAACATTTGGTCCCCTCAGCTGAATTGTTGATATACATAGATTGCGAATAGATGGAGCCCACTCCCCATGTCTCCCACTACTCACAGCCTACCAACCTGAGAAAGATCTGTTTAATTTCACTCTTCACCTTTGGTTCGTAAAACAAATCTCAATCCAAGCCAGTATATTACCCCCAATTCCACGTGCTCAAATCTAGTCACCACATCTCCTGTGTGAGACTGTATAGAAAGCCTTTTGAAAATCCAAAAATGCCACATCCCCTAGTTCCTAGCCCCCCACCACCCCCTTATCTATGTTGCATCCCCAGAGAATCCTTGAACTCCCTAGCTAAAAAAACTGTGGAAATACCTACACCAGGATTGCAGCAGTTCTAGAAGATAGCCCCCCAACACTTTCTCAATGGCATTTGAAGACAGATGATAAATGTTGGTCTTAATATTGATACCCACAACACAACAAAGAGGAAGTACAATAAAATAAGTCAGATGGTTCAACAAAGTTAACAGTGTGGCAAAGTTTCAGAAAGAATTAGATAAGATACTTGAGTAAAAGTGTGAATGAGATTATTAGTTTTCAGGCCTAGCCTGAAAAATTACTTCATTTCTCTGAGTCCTGTGTTCCATACATTCCTTTGTAATAAGACTTCCACACAAACATTTGTTAGAGGTAGGAAATTAATAAATATTAGGCACTTCCCTCTAAGCAGGGAAAGGAAAGCAATTGGTTCAGCTGTCCAAACCTACTCATAAAGCTGACTTTCCAGCACATCCAAACTACTGCAAAGAGACCTGGTACAGTCGGACTCTTTTGTTGAATACACGGTAATATACGCAATTTTATAAGGCAGTTTACCTCCCATTATATTTGTCAGAATGGAAGAGTTCTTAAATCCCAATACATATGAGAAGTGACCGTGGAGAGGCTTTGTTCATAAGGCAAAGTTCTGAACGTATTCTGGCTGTGCTTCATTTTTCAGTCATTACAGACTATACTCCAGAGATTGTCAGAAACAACACTGAAACAGTCAATTTACAATAACTTAATCCAGCGTCTTATGATTTTTCTCTCTTTTCATTCCATTCTATTCCCTCTTTTTTATTTCCATTTCTTTGAGATCTCAACTTTTATTGCACTCAATATACAACATAAAATCCATGTTTCCTCCTTTTATTTCCACTTCATTCCCATGATTTTGTAACTATATTTCATATGTTTGCTTAGCCTGTAAGTGCAGTTTATGCTCTTGTGCATTTGAGATCTTAGATTAAACATTACCTAATACTTCTTAGGTTAAAGGCAGCATTTAAAGTACTTACTCAATAAGGCGTACTCTTCAGGAGTTTCAGAATGAAGGTCCTTAAGAAATTCAATGCTGTCTTCCAGGCACTTTGAAGAGAGGTTTCTATCTAAAGTCCTACTTTGTGCCAGGGACAGCATAAGCAAAATTAAAACTACTAGCATTTTTTGCTGCATGGTGAATCTTCCAATGCTGCCCTTTGGATATATACTTATACACATGAACATATGTGATGTCATTTGAGATCAGATCCTAATGCTACTATCAAATTTGCACGTCAAAGAACCATATTTATACCATGAAAATTTAAAGCATGTAATTGGTTATATTCAAGGGAGAACATGAAACAAACTCAAATCCACATTGGTTTACTGCTGAACACCTTTTCCACTGAAAGATACGTATATCCACAGGATCAATTTCCCCTCTGAGAGTACAATTATGACAACATCTTTTCAGGTACAACACTGATTTCCTTCATCATTGTCATGGTCATTACTTGTGAAAGCAAATTTATCCAAGTTAGTCCAGAGCTTGCTGCAAACTAATTTCCATTGACGACAATCCCTGCTAAGCAGTACCCAGAGGATAAAGAATTGATGCTCAACTAAATATTGTTAGGAAACAGGTTTTTGCAAGGAAATAATATCCGAAATGAACAAACTAAAATTACTTGAATCCAATTGCATCAAGGAGAAAGAATATTTTAGTATGTTCAAACTTGTCAAATTTCTTCACAACTAATTGATACTTTCAAAATAGTGTGACTATTATTATGTAGGCAGGCAACTGCTTAATGAGAATTAGAAATTAGATCTTTGCTTTCATGTATTCAACATTGCCTGGTGTGGTATTAAGTCAGAAATTAAATACATGGTAAGCCAGATTGAACAATATCATTTTGAGGCTTGCCAGGTATCTTTTAATAATTATCAACTTTTTAGTAAGAACAATAAGGCTTAGCTTTCCTGCAGAGATCAAGTCCATATATAGAAACATAGAACAGTACAGCACAATACAGGCCATTTGGCGTACAATGTTCTGCCGACCTTTAAACCATGCCTAAGACTATCTAACACATTCCTGCCACATATCCCCCCTATTTTAAATTCCTCCATGTGCTTATCTAACAAACTCTTGAATTTGACAACGTGCCT
This sequence comes from Rhina ancylostomus, assembly GCA_030265395.1. Classification (NCBI taxonomy): domain Eukaryota; kingdom Metazoa; phylum Chordata; class Chondrichthyes; order Rhinopristiformes; family Rhinidae; genus Rhina; species Rhina ancylostomus. The sequence goes on from JARFYF010000066.1 coordinate 337,016, forward strand.
GCCTCCACCACCACCCCAGGCAGCACATTTCATGCTCCAACCATTCTCTGAGTAAAAAACCTCCCTCTGATATCTCCCTTGAACATCCCACCCATTACTTTAAAGCAATTCCCTCTTGTACTGAGCATTGGTGCCCTGGGAAAGAGGCGCTGGCTGTCTAATCTATTCCTCATAATATTTTGTATACCTCTATCATGTCTCCCCTCATCCTCCTTCTCTCCAAAGAGTAAAGCCCCAGCTCCCTTAGTCTCTCCTCATAATCCATACTCTCCAAACCAGGCAGCATCCTGGAAAATCTCCTCTGCACCCTTTCTGACACTTCTATATCCTTCCTATAATGAGGCAAACCAGAACTGTACTCCAAGTGTGGTCTAATCAGAGTTTTGTAAAGATGCATCATTACACTGAACTACCCAGATTGGTGAGAGTCTTGTGTTGCGCATGGGCGGATCAGATAGGGACGAGAGATTTTCTCCCTGGAGGACGTGAATAGAACATAGAACAGTACAGCACACAAACAGACTGTTTGGCCCACGATGTCTATGCCGACTATGATGCAAATTTAGACTAGTTCCACCTACCTGCGCAAGGCCTATATCCCTCCATCTCCTGCCTGTCATGTGCCTGTCTAAAAGCTTCTTAAGCATTGCTATCATATCTGCTCCACCACCACCCCGGCAGTGTGTTCCAGGCACCCACCACTCTGTGTAAAACAAAATTGCCTGCACATCTCCTTTATATTTCCCCTTCTCACCTTAAAGCTATTCTCTCTACTATTTGACATTTCCACCCTGGGAAAAAGATCCTGATCATCTGCCCTATCTATGCTGCTAATAACTTTAGATACTTTCATCACATCTCCCCTCAGCCTCTGATGCTCCAGAGAAAACTACACAAGTACGTCCAACCTCTCCTTGTAGCTAATACTCTCTCATCCAGGCAACATCCTGGTGAACCTCTTTCACACTCTCTCCAAAGCCTCCACGTCTTTTTTGCAATGCGGTGATCAGAACTGCGCACAGTACTCAAAATGTGGCCTTAACAAACTTTTATACAGCTGCAATATGACTTCCCAACTTTTATACTCAATGCCCCAAGCAATGAAGGCCAGTATGCTGTATGCCTCCTTTACCACTGCTTCTGCTGCCACTTTCAGGGAGCTATGTACTCATACCCCAGGGTCAGTCTGTGCATCAATGCTCCTTAGGGTCATACTGTTCACTGCAAACTTTCCTCATACATTTGACCTCCCAAAGTGCAACACCTCACACTTGTCTGAATAAAAACTCCATCTGCCATTTCTCCCCCCATATTTACAACTGATCTATGTCCTGCTGTATCCTTTTGACAACCTTCCTCATTATCTACAACTCCACTAATTTTCATGTCAAATGCAAACTTATTAATCAGCTCACCAACATTTCTGTCCAAATCATTCAGATATATATCACAAACAACAGAGGTCCCAGCACTGATCCCTGCAGGACACCACTGCTCACAGACCTCCAACCAGAATAACACCCTTCCACCACTACCTTCTGTGGCCAAGTGAACTCTGAATCCAATCTACCAGGACCCTGTGGAACCCATGTGCCTTTATTTCCTGGATCAGCCTACCATGAGGGACCTTGTTGAATGCTTTACTAAAGTCTACATGGACAACATCCGCAGCCCTTCTATCATCAATCATCTTCATCACCTCCTCAAGAATCTCAATTAAGTTTGTAAAACATTGCCTCCCCTGCACAAAGCCATGTGATCCCCAGTAAGTCCATGCTTTTCCAGATGACAGTAAATTCTACCCCAAAGAATCTTCTCCAATAATTTCCCTACCACCAATGTAAAGCCCTCCTGGTTTGTCCCTATTGCCCTCCTTAAACAGAGGAACAACACTGACTATTCTCCAGTCCTCTGGGATGTCCCCTGAGACTGAAGAGGATACAAAGATCTTTATCAAGGCCCCAGAAATTTCCTCTCTTGCCTCTCTCAATAACCTGGAATAGATCCCAACAAGCCCTTGCGATCATACAATGTTCTTCAAGAGATCCAAAACCTTGTCCTTCTTGATATCAACATGCCCTAGAAAAACGCACACCCTTCCCTGATCTCACTATCCTCCATGTGCTTCTTCTTGGTGAATACTGATGCCAAATACTTATTTAGTATCTCACCCACTTCCTCTGGCTTCAGGCATAATTCCTGCCTTGAGTGGTCCTACCCACTCCCTAGCTAACCTCTTGTTTTTAATGTACGTATAAAATGCTTTGGGATTTTCCTTAATCATCCTCAACAACGACATTCTACGGTCCTTTCCAGTCTGCCCCATTCCCTGTTTACATTCTTTTTTTACTGAATGAATCGGTACAGTAGCTTTGCGATTATTGTTCTGAAATACCAGATTAAAAGAATCATACAAGGGTAATTTAATTACTGTAATTTACTTACAGGAATTTAAATTGTCTAGGTACCATGGGGTTAAGTGGATGGTTTCCCTTTCAGAGGTCTTAATCTAGCACTTAACCCAGTTGTCCCAAGTGCCTAAAAATGGCTGTTCCCAGGAAAATTTGGTATCATTTCCACAGAAACATTCCAAAATAAGCAAGGTATAGGGAATAACAACATGCTCCTCCAAAACTAATGTATAAAATGCATGAGGCATGCAAAAGGATTTATTCCCAGAAATGCCAGTCTGTTTCTGGAGTGCACAAGACAACCCAGAAGCAGTTATCATCACGTTTTACTCTGAGCAAAGTCAAATTTTAATTTTGTGACCCTGATCGAACATTAAGCCAAGATACCAACTCATGAGTAATAAACACCTGATTCATAGATAATAGTACCCACAAAGATCACTTGGCCAGGAAATATTAACATTCATCCTCTCCAAGAATATGAAGCCATAATTATTTCTATAGTTATAGGGCATGAACTAAAGGTCAAAGTTCAGGTGTAAAGGAATACCTCCAAGCTCCTCTCTGAACCACACACAATCCTGACCTGGAAATGCTCTCTCAGGCTGGTGTAAAAAAATCCACTTTCAAGTGGCATTTTTCAAAGATCAGGGAGTTTGCCCAGGCCTGGAGGGATAGGGGCCGAATGCAGGAAACTGGGACTAGCTGGGTGGGCAAGATGGTCAGCATGGACTCGTTGGGCTGAAGGGCCTGTATCTGTGCTGTATTGTTCTATGACTTCATGAGTACCTTAGGCAATATCTCCTCATTCAATACAACTAAAATCAGATCACATATTCTTGTATTACATTGCTATTTGTGGCTGTTACAACTTACTTCATTACAAAGGTAATTACTTGGCTCTGAGACGCATCAGTTGTAAAGAAATGTGTGGGGCACACACAGAGGACCCAGATTCGACCCTGCCTTCTGGTGCTGTCCACGTAGAGTTTGTGCATTCTCTCCATGACAGTATAGATTTCCACTGGGTTCCTCCCACATCCCAAAGATATACTGATCGATGAATTAACTATTTTAAATTACGATTTAGAGTAGGTAAATGGCAAAATAATCCAAAGGAATTAATGAGCATGTGATGAGAATAAATTGGAGCAGTACAGGGAAATAAGCAGAGGGGTAATGGGATGATGGAATGGGCATGGCCTTCTTCAATGCCATAACAGATGAGTAAAAGCACTTCTATTATTTTATTAATAATAATTAATATGTATTATTACTAATTAATAATACTTTTAATAAAGGAATTCAAATAACATTTGAAATGCAGTGCTCATAATGATGAATCTATATCATATGACTGTTAATTTTCAAAATATAAAATAAATACTGTCACTTATTTCTTCTTTCTTTGCACAATTTCAGTTTAGGCTTCACAAGGAAGACTCCCCACCCTTTCACCGAACAGTTGACTATGCCCACCTTATCATAAATCAGAACACAGTACAAACCTTCAGACCAAACTTCCTTTCCATCCACAGCAACACCAACTACTATCCCAGGGGCTCCCACTTCATCCTAAAGTGGAAAAAAAAGCACACAAATTAATAATATATATATTGAATAAAAGCCAAGTTTTGTAATTTAAACAGTAAAGAGCAAAACCTGTGCCATCAAAGAGTCATAGAGCTCTATGGCGTAGGACCAGGCTGTGCAGGCCACAATGTCTATCTATACTAATCCCACTTGCTTGTATTAATTCCCTATCCCTCTCGGCCTTGCTCATTCAAGCACTTGTCTAGATGCCTCTGAAATGCTGTTACAGTTCCTGCTTCTACCATTTCCTCCAGCAGCTCATTCCAGATACCAACTACTTTTTGTGTGAAATACTTAACGCTCAGATTCCCAATGCTCCCTAATTTTAGACATACCTATCATGGGGAAAAGACTACCCATCTGATCTATGCCTCTTATAAAGATCCATTAATATGAAAGATCAATGTTCTTTCCTTCAACTCAATCAGACATCACCCAAATACCATTCATAATGAAACAATTCTGATAAGGAGTTGAGCCCCAAAGAAGTCTTGTGCTGGATCATGTCTAAAGCAAAGATCAACAAAGGCTTCATGGGAAAAGCCAACAGTTAATGTCACTAAGAGTTTTTCACAACTTCTGTATGTACTGAGTGAGCTCCTTGGGCATGAACTGGCTGTCATCCTGATGCCATGAAGCCAGACTTAGTGGGTCATAGGTTGAATTCCAGAGCCATGAACACAATTGTTGCTGATACTCTAGTCTAGCACTGTGAGATTACTGCACTTTTGGGGTGTTGTATGGGAAGAATGATATATTAAACCAAGGCCACAGGAGTCTCCTCAAATAGACTAGTCAGATGCTCAAACTTACATGGAACATAAGACAGTACAGCACAGGAACAGGCTTTTGGCCCATGATATTGTGCTGAACTAAATAAATAGTAGTCAAATGCCGAACTAAACAAATCCCTTCTGCCTACGCAATGTTGATATCCCTCCACTCTCGATACATCCATGTGCCTATTTAAGAACCTCTTAAACACCTCCATCATATTTCCTCCCACCATTACCAGCTGGCAGGGCATTCCAGGCACCTACCACTGTGTAAAAAAAACTGGCCTTGCATGTCTCCCTTTCCCCCTCTCACCTTAAAGTTATGCCTCTTAGTATTTGACATTTCTACCCTGAACTGTCTACCCTATTTATGCCTCTTATAATTTTATAAACCTCTATCAGATCTCTTAGATCTCCTCTATCTATCAGATATCCTCTTTTTTCACCGCTCCAGAAAAAACTACCCAAGTTTGTCCAACCTTTCCTCACAGTCCATGCTCTCTAATCCAGGCAGCATCCTGGTAAACCTCTTTTGCACCCTCTCCAAAGCCCCCACATCCTATAACGGAGCAACCAGAATTGAATGTAGTACTCCAGATGCATCCTAACTAGAGTTTTATGAAGCTGCAAAGTAACTTCCTGAGTCTTGAACTCCATGCTTCAACTAATAAAGGCAAGCAAGCCATGTCTTCTTTACCACCCTATTAACTTCGTGCACCCACTTTCAGGGAGCTCTGGACTTCAATTCCAAGATCCCTCTGTACATCAACACAGTTAAGGGTCTTGCCAACAACAGTGTACTGTACGATTATACTTGATCTCCCGAAGTGCAACACCTCAAATTTGGCCATATTTAACTCCATCGGCCATTTCTCCACCCATATCTGCAACTGATCTATATTCTGCTGTACCCTTTGGCAATCTTCTACACTATCCACACCATCACCAATCTTTCTACGGTCTGCGAACTTACCCACCCATCTACGTTTTCATCCAGGTATTACAGCAGAGGTCCCAGTACAGATCCCTGTAGGACACCACTAGTCATGGAGCTCAAACCAGAATAAGCCCTATTAACTACTACCCTCTATCTTCTATAGGCAAGCCAATTCTGAATTCAAACAGCCAAGTCACCATGGATCCCATGAATATTAATCTTCTGGATAAGCCTACATTGAGGGACCTTGTCAAATGCCTTACTAAAATCCATGTGGACAATATCCATAGCTCTGCCTTCAACAATCACCTTTGCCACCTCTTCAAAAAACTCATTCAAGTTAGAAAGACATAATTTGCCCCACACAAAGACATGCTGACTGTCCCTAATTAGGCCACGGGTTTCCAAACTTGCCCTGCTTTTCAGTTAGTATTTCAATTCCAGTCAATAGCCTTGGTTCTGTATCTCCTGATTTATTTGCCTAAAATCGATTGTTCTTGCTCTTGAACATTTTAATTGAAACAGCATCAACAACTGCTTGGAAGAGGTGAATTCAGATTTCTGGTAAACCTGCGTGTCAGTATCTGCTGCCTGATTCCATTCTAAAAGGCCTGGGTCTAATATTCAGAATTCTCGTCCAGGGTTTCCCCACCAGTGGAATTAGTTCATCTATTATATCCCCTCATCATTTTAACTTTTGTCAGATAACCCCTCAATCCGCTAAACCCAAGGGAGTACAAAAGTGTTCATAATTAATTCTTTGTATCTGTGAACTGCTCTGAAAAATCCAGAAGGCAGTGTTAAGGATTAGGTTACTATTTGGTGAATGTCCCTTTAAGACATAGTACAGTAGTGTGTGTGTGACGTGATTACGACAACAGGAAAAAACGACGTGCTGACATTTTGGTTTAATCAGAAAGA
>JARFYF010000066.1:522406-533584 GCA_030265395.1 Rhina ancylostomus
ACACTGTTCCAAAAACCTGATTGCAAGCATTGTATTTGTCTTCTGAAATTCAATCACATTGAAGTCAATTGAGGCAGGTTGTAGAAACCATGTTTAATGGCTAGGGACTATAATATCTATTGCATTATTTTCCACTTTAAAGGCCTCGTGAAGTAAGCTTTTCTTGGGTAGAATAGTATGAGGAGGTGACCATTTGTCCAAAACAGTGTAATGGACTCTTGACGTAAGAAGAAATGTTTGAAAGGAGCATACTCCTCCAAGGAACCACTGGGCAGAAAGACAATCAGGAACAGCAGTAGTCTATTTAGTTTCATGAGTAATTCAATGAGATGACAGCTAATCCATATCTTGACTCTATCTACAAGGCTTCCTCCCCTTGATTTACTAAAATTTATCGATCACATTTCTGGAATTTTCAGTGGGACCACTTTTTTGTGGGAGAGAGTTTCTTAATTCCACCACCTTCTGTGTGAAGAAGTGCTTCCTAAGATTTTGACACCACCGTCAGAGGAGTGTTTTTTCTCTGTCTATCCTATTACAATGCTTAATCATCCTAAACTTCACCATTAGATCACCATTTAAATCTTCCATACTCAAGCTGAATACAAGACTAGATTATGTAATTTAACCCCCTGAGATGTGGTATTATTCTGTATTGATTTTGGAATAAGATTGATGTCTATTCTACTGAAAATCAGTAAGAAGATCCAACTCTACGTAACATTTAAAATGTTTTATTTCAATAATCCAAACCAGCAGAGTTGTCAGATTAGGACACAATGACTGATGGTGACAGGAATACATACCACAGAATTCCTGAGTTTTTCAGGAAGAGCATCTTTGTATTTTGACAGAGGATGTTCAGGATCCTGAACTTCTAATTCATTGGTCAACTTAGAGCGAATGAGGGACCTGTCGTGAGAACAAAACATCCTGTTACACAGCAGCACGGCAGTACAGTTCTGTTTATATAATCTACATTTCCTTATTAGTTGCAGGTTTTAAGCAACTATCTACTCACTTTGCTCCATTCTCCTTGTTGCCCTTACCTCACAAACACTTATTGATCTTGATATAAATGCTCCAAGTGACCCCAGGTTCTGTGCCTGTTTGGAGGAGACAGTTCCAGATTTCTACCACCTTTTGTGTGAAGAAACATCTCCTGATTTCACTCTTGAATGGCACAGATCTAATTTTACAGTTGTGCATTCTTCGTTTGGATTCCTCCATCAGCAGATGTACTTTCCCATCATCTCCTTTATCAAATTCCTCACCATTTGACATACCTCTCCCTATACCTCGGTTTGGATTCTCCCATTGATACTCACTGCCTTAGGCTGCCTTTCAATCATTTACTTCCTGCTTTTTCAGTGCACTTGCTGGTATTGGTTTATTATTGTCACTTGTACTGAGGTACAGTGAAAAACTTGTCTTGCATACCATTCATACAGATCAATTCATTACGCAGTGTATTGAGGTAGTACAGGGTAAAAATAATAACAGAATACAGTGTAAAGTGTCACAGCTACAGGGAAGTGCAGTGCAGGTAGACAATGAAGAGCAAGGTCATAACAAGGTAGGTTGAGAGGTCAAGAGTCCATCTCACTGTATAAGATGATTTAGTTTGATGGTGCTGCTTGGTGTAGCAAAGTCTTTACCTCCTCAAGCTCCATCCATTTTCCTTCACTATTCTCCAGTTTCCAGGGCATTCTCTAACCCTCCTGACCTGATTTTGGACACATCACTGACAGGAAAAATCTATGAAAGTGTTTCTGCTGACATATTAGAAAGTTGTTATGAAGTTCCTACTTAATGCCCATGTTATTGTCATCTTTACATTTTAATGTCTGAATAAAATATGTCTTTGAATAACCTTGGGCCATAGTATTTAATGAAAAGTTCTTTTGCTAAACAGGAACAAATTATATTGCCAGTTTGATGAAAAAAAAACTTTCCATTAACTCTTCACAAAGAGCAAAATTATCCTAGATAAATACTAAGTATGACTTGGTTATGAATGCTATCTTCTTTCACAGTTCTGAATCAATGCCATTTATTCCTGTGATATGGAAATAGTTCTAATGAGATTTCCCTAAAAGTAAGTATTCTCATCAATATTCAACCCTCACACATGTTGCAGTTATTTCCTGTAATGAAGCTTCAATAGTATTAACCCCTCAGCCTAATGTATCTGGTCATCTAACCTTTTGAATAAAAAGACAGAATCAAGTACAATAAAAAAAACAGAAAATGCTGAAGAGACTCGGCATCTGCAGAGAGAAAAACAGAATTAATGTTTCTGATACAAGGTCATCAACCTAGACACAGTTCCTCTCTCCAATGATATTGCCTGATATGGCAAACACCATCAGAATATTTTGTTTTTATTTCAGATGCCCAGCACCTGCACATTTTTGCTTTCTGGTTACTAATTGAAGGATATGGTTTCTTCCAATCTCTTCTGTGCTCTGTTCAAAGGCTCTGTTACTACCTTAAAATAAAGTGGGTAGCAACATTTCTGATAAGTTTCTGTTGGATAGGAAATATAAAAACAGAAGTGGCATTATTGATCTACAGGAAATATCTGAAAATATCCTTTAGCATATGTAAGTATTATTCTTCTATAAGAAAATTGAGGTTGCTAAATAGAGAGGTTAGCCTGGTACAAAGCAAGGCTTCAACAGCATTGATTCTGAAATTTAAAGTGACAGTTTTGTTTATCTGAGGGAAGCAAGTGAAATGAAAGAAAGAAAGAAAGATGCCTGCTCACTTGGACCTAGGTTCCTCTCTTACACATGCTGTACTTGTGGAACACGCCTTTTAATTGCCCAACTATATAACCTTAGTATCCCAGTGGATCTCTCTGTGATCAGTGACACCAGAATCATTGTAGTGTGCATTGTCATGCTTGAGATCCTAGCAAAGCAGTACTTGTTTTTATGAAAGTAGTTACATTATGAACTTGACCAGTATAATACTGAACATCCATTCCTAGCTTGGGTGATATTCTCTGCCAGTCCCTCTGGCTCTTTCAGATACCATCCCATCTGGTACTGGGAGGATATGGAATGGAAGAAAATCGAGAAAGCTTCTCTTAAAAAAAGAATAACAAGTTAATAAGATGAGAAGCATGCTTGTCTGGGATCAACAAGGATAGCAACTTATGGAGGCCAAAGGCAGTGGCAAAGACGCTGAATGTGGACATTACATAAAGTCCCTACCATGGAAGATACTTCTGAAGTTTCAGCAAAGGAAGGTGTTGTTGGGATACTGAATGAGGTAAAAAAAATGATAAGAGGGAAAGTATTAGCAAGGTTGGGTGTATCTAAACTGGATAAATTTCCTGATAGCTTGGATCCTCGATTTCTGCAGAAAGGTATGGAAACTGAAGAGGTATTTTCCATGATTTTCCAAAAGGGGCCTAATGATTGGGAAATTGCAAATGTTAAATATTTGTTCAAAAAAGGGGATGCGGAGTAACCCAGCAAATACAGGTTAGTCAGCTTAACCTGCTGCTAAGACTGTAATTGACCCAGGAGTGCCCACTGATTGACAGCCCCAGGACAATATGTTCTAAATTTCCTGACAATGCTCCAAATGAAGGGTTGTAAGGTGACCCTGTATGTGTGCCTGGATCTGGATTGCCAAGTAACAAATGATAGGAAATTCCTTGTCACATTTTCCAAATGATGCAAAGTGACCCCGAAATGGTTGTTATTGAGCTAGTCAGGGAAAATACATTTATGAATTCCATAACACGAGGAAAACAGCATTTGGCAATTGGATTTCCAAGAAGATGACTTAGCTTTTTATAAAACATGAAACAAAGGCTTTCTCCCCAGAGAGGAAAGGGATGCAAAGAAAAATGTTTTTCTTACCCCAGGAAAGTCATGCAAATGGTTCATGTACATATCGTAATATATTCTGTTGATTCATCTTGATTAATTAGGGTTGGGCCTTGAATGTTGGCCTTCTCAGTGACACCTATATCCTGTAAATTCAATTTTTAAAAAATGAATTGCTGGCACTTCTGGCAATGTGATGATTCAGTCAATCAGGTGGAACTGCTAAAGAACAATCCCAAAATGGTAAGTAGTTTCAATGTATATAGTCATGCAAGTCAGAAGGAGAACTAATAAGATAACTAGACATGCGATCCTTTTGCTAAACTAGACTGTTCCACCACTTTGGCCCATGTGGGTCCAGCTACACAATTGTTTCCCTTCCCAGAATTTGTTGTGAATATACTGGAGTTTCTTTGGATAAAGAGACCAGCTTGTACTTCAAACCATTTAAAGCATATGTCCCGTAACTGAAACTAAATTAAAACAACACAATGTACTCACATCTACTGTGCTGTGTGAAACCAGACAATAACCCAAGTATGTAACGTGGCCTCTGCTTGGAGTTCAAACATGAATACCATCAGAGAGATTACACTTCAGTCAGGATTAGTTCACATACCAGGATTGGAAATTATATACAGTGTGATGGACATCAATACAAAATAATTTGGTACAGTGAAATTATGTGCTTAGGTTGGAATTATGTTCAGAAAAGGAATGCTTTTATCGAGAGTCAGTTGTATTATACCTTTACCATATATTAAGGAAAACAAGGCAAGGTCGTGTTTATTTTACCAAGGTTGCCGTTGAGGCCAGGCAGCTAGTGCAGCTGGGTGAGTGTTTGATTTTTAAAAAATTCTCAAAATTTAACTCTTTGCTTTCTTTATGGCTTCTTTTCCATTAATTCCTCATTTATGAAGAACCCTGTTAGTGATCTGGGAAAATGAATGATGGACATTCATTCATTCATTCAGGGGATTCTTCTCTGTAATTTGAAATGGCCCTAAGTTTTATAATTTATCTATTTAAAATAGCGCTGTGCTTTTCAAAAAGTCTTCAGTGAATCCTCCTTGGTCATTTCTAAGAAATTATAAATCTCCCCTGAAGATGACATTTTGCTACAATATAAGTGTATAGGCAGATGTTCCTTACTCTAACCATGGACAACGCAGAGAATACTGAGAAACATGATGTGACATGGAAGGTTGCTGGAACATGAAGAACTTGTTTATTCAAATGTATAAGTATACAGTGCACCTTTACAATTTACACACATGAAGGCAAAACTGGGTACACTGAAACTTTTTCTTTCTCTTCAGAAGGAAGTGGTTTGCCAAAGACTCTGACATTTTACTGCATTGATATTAACTGGGAACTAATGTGGCTAATGTGTGAGCTTGGCTACCAGGTCTGTTGCAATAGCGGTGCCACTTTGTTCTTGCTCCATATATCCAAATTCTAATTTTGAAATGAAATAACGTCTTTAGTCATTCAATCAAGTGGTTCTCAAGTAACAAGAGAAAATTTCCTCTGGGTGCAGTACATAATCACAAACCAAGGGTGTAAGATTCTGTTATGCCAACTGACAGGGTACAAGTTAACCAGCTTGCCTTTCAAGTATGATGTATTAGCAGAAACTTGTCAGAATGACACAGGAACTCCTTCAAGCAATCATCGATCATTGTCCACAAGAGTAAATCTCCAGAAGGAAGAGCTTTCGACACTGGACTTCAGTCTAATGCTTCCAATATAACAGCACTTGTATTAAGTGATTCAGCTGGAGGATTTGCCTCCTACTTCACTGGACTATTAGCATCAGACCTCAATATTGTTGAATTTGATCACAATGCTTGATATTCTAACTTCATGTTGATCTGACTATTGGTTCAGATGCCCAGAAGTAAAGTCAAACTGACTTTACTTCAGTTTACATCTTAGATGAGAGTAAAACCATTTGCACATTGTGTGCCACAATTGAAAGCAGTTGTGACAAGGCCCAATAGCTTGCAAAAGCAGGTCTGTAAAGGCCAATAGCTTGCACAGAATGACTGATGTAGTTGTTCACAGTTAACTTGAGGGGAGTTAACAATGTTTTTATCTTCAGGGCACTGGGGCCTCCGGGTTAGTAATTCACCCTGCTCTCTTGTTCTAAACAACTTCAATGGAATTGAATGTGTGGGAGTGATCACAATGGACTGCCACACAGCATTTTAAGCCAGAGACCAATGACAAGCTTCTGTCCCAACAATCTCTAAATTTTATGCTTTTTCAAAGATATCTTCAGACATGGTAACGTTTGTCTAATTACATCAAGAGCAGTAAAGCTTTTAAGAACAACTGTTTCTGACTTTCATCCCTGTTTTCCTTTTGAAATGTGGATGTAAGAATGATTCATATCGTGACCTTAATGCATACTGCTAGTGTTTTAATCCATTTAGTGTCTGTCTAATACTGCAGGCACCTGCTTTATCTCTAAAAGAGCACTCAGCTTCTCTGACTTTCTCACAGACACGTCAGTTTCACAATTCTCATGCCTCTTGATCATTTAACTTCAGCTGTTATCACAGACCTGTGCCGAAGAATTGCTATCTAAAATGTTTTCTGTCAAGGGTATCTCAAACAGTGAGACAAGCATAAAAAAACTGGACCACCTCATTTCTTATTTCTTCCTGTTTGTCGGTCAGCAAAAAAATAAAGAGACCATCAGTGTTTGCTTGTCAACACTTCCCCTGCCTCTGAAAATACTAAATATACACTTTCAGGCATGTTCGTTAAGGGGTGCTGTACATGTGGTAAACTTCCCTGCAAGAGGATGTGAAGGTATGATCTGATTAAATCAATGGGTTGTACATTCTGAATGGCAACATGATATTTAATTCTTTGCATTAAATGTAAAAGCAGACACATGCACAATGGAATTTATATCTGGTGTGTTTTAAAGAGGTTCTGTTAAAATGCTCCCACTCCCACTTAACCCCCCCCCCGCCACCTGAGTTTAATGAAGAAACTATTTAGCTAAATAAAAGTTAATTTCTCTTTGTAACAAACGTTAACTATTTTTATAATCAAAGCGGAATCAATACAAGTGCTGTGTTAAATCTATTTTCTAAATTTTTGGGAGGGCTTATGCTCGCTTGTCATCCTTTGCATACACCCCGACCAAAAATGTAAAAACATTCTGAAGAGGTTACCCTAGTTACACGAATTACAGCTACACTGTTTTTTCACATTGAACATGCTGGTAGTGACCAAGTGGCAGAGTCCTGTGAATAGGGTTGGACAGAGAATTAAATAAGATTGTTCATAGAAACATAGAAAACCTACAGCACATACAGGCCCTTTGGCCCACAAAGTTGTGCCGAACATGTCCCTACCTTAGAAATTACTAGGCTTACCCATAGCCCTCTATTTTTCGAAGCTCCAAGTACCCATCCAACAGTCTCTTAAAAGACCCTATCGTATCCGCCTCCAGCACTGTTGCCGGAGGTGTTGCATTTTGCGAGGTCAAATACAAGTGGAAAGTACCCAGTAAATGGCAGGACCAGTAGGAACATTGATGTACAGAGGGATCTGTTGGTGCAAGTCCACGGCTCCCAGAAAGTGGCAACACTGGTGAATAAGGTGGTAAAGAAAACTTGTCTTCATTGGCCGGGTGCACAAGTTGGGAAGTCACGTTGCACACTACAGGAAAGATGTGGAGACTTTGCAGAGGTGCAGAAGAGGTTCACCAGGACTTGGCCAGGATTGGAGAGTATCAGCTACAAGGAGAGGTTGGGCAAATCTGGGTTGTTTTCTCTGGAGCACCGGAGACTGAAGGGTGACCTGATAGAGGTTTATAAAATTATGAGAGATAGGGTAGGTAGTCAGAGTCTCTTTCCCCAGGGTGGAAATGTTGCATACTCGAGGGATAGGTTTGAGGTGAGAGGGGAAAGTTTAAAGGAGATTATGAGGCAAGTTCTTTTAAACACAGTGAGTGGTGGGTGCCTGGAACACGCTGCCAGGGGAGATGGTGCAAGCAGATATGATAGCAACATTTAAGAGGTATTCAGACAGACACCGAACAGATAGGGAATGGAGGGATACGGACCATGTACGGGCAGATGGGCATAGTGGTCACTGTTCTTGTGTTGAACTCTCCTATGTCCTGTGATATGGGGAAAAGCATTCTGCGGTCTGCCCGATCTATACCCCTCATAATTTTGTCTGCCTTAATCATGTCCCCTCTTTAACCACCTCCGATCCAGGGAGAAGAGACCCAGCCTCTCCTCATAACTGAAACACTCCATTCAGGCAACATCCTGGTGACTCTCCTCTGAACCGTCCACTATCAGCCTTTCCTATAGTGTGGTAATCAGAACTGCATGTAGGACCCCAGCTGAGGTCTGACTAGTGTTTTATAAAGTTCGAACATAACTTCCTTGCTCTTGTATTCAACACCCTGGCTAATGAAGGCCAGTATCCCTACCTGAGCGCATTATCCACATGTGCTGCCAACTTCAAGGATTTTTGGATCGGCACGCCAAGGTTCCTCTGTTCCTCAATAGTCCCTACGACCCTACCATTTATGGTGTGTGCTAGTCGCATTACTGCTCCTAGAATGCATCATCACACATTATCAGGATTAAACTCCATCTGCCATTTCTCAGCCCATTTGACCAACACATCGATATCACCCTGTAGCCTAAGGCTTCACACTGTCAACAACTCCAAAAACCTTTGTGGTATCTGTGAACCTACTGATCAGGCCTCCTATGTCCACATCCAAATTGTTCACATGTATTACCAACAGCAAAGGGCCCAGCACCGATCCCTGTGGAACACCACTAGTCACAGGCATCCAATTGCAGAAACAACCCTCTACCATCACCCTCTGTCTCCTCTTCTCAGATCAGGTTTGGATCCAATTTGCCAACTTGCCCTGGATCCCATGGGCCCGAACCTTTTGTACCAGTCTCCCACATCAAAGGCTTTACAGAAATCCATGTAAACCACATCTACTGCACTGCCCTCATCGATACATGCTGTGTCTTCCGAGGAGATACAGTAGTCGATGCCTTGAAACACTGATTCAGATCCAAAGCAACAAACAAAATAATTTTTGTCAGTCTGAGATTCTTTATTTTCTAAAAGGGTATTGCGGAAAAGAGAGTTTCAAATGTTCCTGGAGCACTAAGTGTTCACAAGATAGGAAATAATAATTCCATGTCAGAGTGGCTGAAGAAGGTCATTAGCCCTGGTTATCCAGAATGCTTCTCAAATCTTGCCCTTTGCATCATCTAATGGTTCCCAGGTTAATTCCATGATTTCTGTCACTTCTCCTGCCCCGACTCTCCTCGTTTCAGTTTTCACAGAACAATGGGCTGGGCCGTCAACTCCCTGTCCCTCCTGCCATTCATAGTTTCACGGTTGATCAGTGCCCTAAGTTAACATACACGTTCTCTCCCCCAGATCCCTTCAAACATTTGGTTAATAAAAGTGTATCAGTCTCACATCTGAAGTTAACAACCGACCCAGCATGAACGGTCTTTTGTCTCTTTATCCTCTATGTGGAACTGTAACTCCTGAAAAGCTTCCAGTCCACACAACTATCCAACCATTGGAAAGGCTCTCCCTCCATCTGCCCCATCAGTTTTCCCTGATTATCTTGGGAACTGTCACCAATCAGCCCTGACTTCCAGGGGGTACAAGCCTGCTACCTGATTAGCTGAATGTTCCCAGTATTTTGTTTTTACCCTGGTCTGTATAATCTCTTTGATGAACGAAATCCCTCTCACAAAGGCGGGGCTGGGGCCTATGATTCCAGGACTGTGACGGTGAGAGATGACTACATTTTCACCTGAGCTGCTGCTTCTGTCAGACCACACAATGCCTTCGAAGCAATCCCGACGGAGTCTCCAAACGCTGGAAGATCACCAGTCTTCGCCTTTTGAGAGATCCCTGCCATGGCTTCACCAAGGACCTAAGCAGTGGTGAGTGCCAAAGAGAAACAGGCGTCAGTGAAGGCTCACACTGCCGAATAGTTCACTGATTTCTATATTGGTGCAATCAAAGCCAACCTACCTTGGAGTTCTCCATCACACTTTCAATGCAGTCAAAGTAGGAAAGGTCACTGACTGGGTCATTGGGGTTATCGAGCATGCCCTTCACCGTCTGAAAAACATTTCAGAAATGGCAGTGTAGTAAACAGTATCATCTTTTGCCATCCTCACCAGAATTAATTACCTTCCAGGACGAGCTTGCACCTACACTGAGTGATGGAGGAGTTCAGCACTTTGAGTCAGATGCACTTGGGATTACCTGGGATGCTGAGAGCACCATAGATAAGAGCTTCAGTGAAGTGGTCACACTAGGGTGCAGGCTGTGGGTGGTTGGGTGACCTCCAGGAAAGGTGGAGAGGGTAGACAGATAGTGCAGGATTCCCCTGTGGCCATTCCCCTTGACAACAAATATACTGTTGGGGGGGATGACTGTTCAGGAGAAGACAGCAATAGCCAGGTCTGTGGAACCAGGACCAGCTCTGAGGCTCAGTGAGGAAGGGTGAAGGCAGACAGGACTGCAGTGATAGGGCACTCGATAGTTAGGCGGGCAGATGGGTTTCTGTGGCCACAAAAGGGACTCAAGGATGGTGTGTTCCCTCCCAGATGCCAGGGTCAAAGCTGCCTCTGAGTGGATGCAGAACATTTTCAAGGGGGAAGGTGAGCAGCCAGAAGTTGTTGTGCACATTGACACAAATGAGAGAGAGGTACAAAAGGGGATGAGATCCTGCAGAGTGAATATAGGGAGTTAGGGAAGTGGTTAAAAAGCAGGATCTTGAGGGTAGTAATCTCTGGTTTACTCCCTGTGCCACGAGCTAGTGAGGGTAAGAATAAGAGGATATGGCAGATGAATGTGTGGGTGAAGATTTGGTGCAGGGGGCAGGGATTCAGATTTTTGGACCATTGGGATCTTCTCAGGGACAAATGTGACCTGTACAAGAGGGACAGGTTACACCAAACTGGAGGGTAAACAATATCCTGGCAGGCATGTCTACTAATGCTACCAGGGTGGATTTAACCTAGATGCTCGGAGTATTCTAGGCAAGAGTGATGAACTTAGAGCATGGATCAGTACATGGAACTATGAGGTTGTGGCCAGAGACTTCGTTGAGAGGGACAGGATTGGCTGCTTAATGGCCCAGGGTTTTGAAGTTTTAGAAGATATAGAGAGGGAGGTAAATAAGGGGGAGGAGATGAGCTACTAATGAGGGACAATATCACAGCTGCACTCAGATGGGACATGATGGAGGGCTCGTCCACTGAGTCTATGAGTAGAACGAAAATAAGAAAGGTGCAAT
>JARFYF010000066.1:819764-830620 GCA_030265395.1 Rhina ancylostomus
GACCTTCAATTTCCAGAATGTGCTGTATGTGTTTTGACAGTGCATATGCTGCACTGTGCATTGTTGTACTGTGCAAACAGAAAAAAACGATTGAAGTTTAGTAATGATATGAAGTGCTTTGTATTTTATTTTATGAGCTCCAAATTTCAGGTGGCCACTGTCATGTTAAGCAGATAGATGAATTTCTGTCTGTATATGCCGGACAGCTTTAGAAATGGGTCCATGAATTGTGTTCAAATGGCAGAATTTAGGGTTACAAGCCTGACTAAATTACATCCATAAGTGCGGCTGCATGATTGGAGACATAACAAGTAACTTTTCAAATGGGAGAAGCATTGACAGCATTGTGAAAACAAAATGAAAAAATTGAAGCAACATACAATCTGCTGGAAGAACTCAGCAGGTTGAGTAGCATTCTTGGAATGGGAAGAAAGGAATTGTCGACGTTTTGGTTCAAAACTCTGCGTTGGGACTGAGTCAACCCACTGAGATCTTCGAGCAGATTGTTTGTTGCTGCAGATTCCAGCATCTGCAGTCTCTTGTGTCTCATTGAGAATAATTGAGTTGGATTAACCCCTAGTGAAGTCTGAACATCAGTTTATCTGAATGTATTTCATCAATGAATTATCTTGCATCGAAGTAAATATTAGGAAAAATGAGGATTTACCTTTCGGGTTGACTCACTCATATTTTAAAATCCATTATATTCTCATGATTCAAACACGCTAATTTGAAAGACTGTATTTCCTAGTTTGCTTCTGTTGTAAGTTGCACTTGAAGTTTGCGGTCTTACAGGTTTTAAAATGATTGGATACTGTAGACAGTGAAATAAAAAATCAAATAAACTTACATAAAACATTATGAATATGAGCTAAATTGCAGGAAGAGGTTTGTCAAAGCTGAAGCCGTTGTGGAGGAAATGCATTTTATTTTTAAAGTGAACAGGACTTTTGCGGCTATCTTGGTTTACTTTGGATGCAGAAATTGCACTGGCTTGCCGAAAGGGTTTATGGATGTTCTGCATGCTGAATGATTAATATGTGATCCATTATTTTCCTTGGCACTTCTTTGCTTTTTCCCAGTACAAAAAAGTTCTGCTAACTAGTATTTTCTAACACTCTCAAGTCAGTGTAGTCAGGTCACTGCTCTTACTAACTTCTCTCTATCCTCTTTCCTGTTCATTTTGCTTGCTTGCATTAACAAGGACGCAAACATAAAAAATCCAAAAAGTATTTTAAGAAATCAGCAAAAGGACGTTCCAAAGGTGAGAAATTTTAATGTTGCACCTTCAATATTATGCTTAATTTATTTTGCTCTTAATGGGAATTGCTGGTATCCTGCAATAATGGTATCCTGCATAAGTAATAATGGTGGGTGTAGAAAATATAATTTAATTTACTTCTTTAGAGCCAAATCTTGTAAAATTATATCTTGCTCTTGATGTAGTTGAAGCATATGATATAAGAGAATGGGTAGCATGTTAAGTATTGACAGTGGCTCAACAGGTAGTGCTGCCAGTTTGCAGCTCCAGCAACTTAGGTTTGTTTGATCCTGACCTCTGGTGCTGTCTGTGTAGAATTTGCACATTCTCTGTGTGACCACATGGGTTTCCCCCAGGACTCTCTGGTTTCCTCCTGCATCTCAAACACATACTGGTTAGTAGCTGTTTGGCCACAGTAAATTAACCTGGAATAGGGGAGTGGTGGAAAGTTGATGGGTTTATGAGAGGGAATAGGTTACAGGAAAATAGGTGGGGAAATGGGATTGCTGGGATTGCTCTGAGACCCGGCATAGACTCGATAAGCTTAGTGGACAGTGGGAGGAAAAAATAATTCTAATAGTTTTGGGAACATGATGTATCTTTTTTAAAATACAAAAAGAAGCTGAATGATGACATAATTGTCGGAGATGAGACGGGGTGAATTTGGAGAGAATTAAATGGAATTGTGAACCAGAGAACAATTGAGGTGGAGACTAATGAATTTGTCAGGGACAGATTTCAGCAATTGGTCACTGATGTAGGGAAAGTGACATATCCCTCTCCAGTGATCTTTGGGTTAAAGTACAACCATGTTGAAAGATGGCAATGGTGTGGATGTTGCAGGCTGTTTACCTGAAACGCAGATTGCAGAAAGGAAGGGCAGAAGAGTAAATGAGGTAATTCCAGAAAATAATTTTCTCCCTGGAGTACATGACATGTGAAATAAACGACGCAAAATCAGTCGCCATTTCAGTGTTAATTAAATGAACGTTATCAGGATCAGTATGGAATTGTCAAATAGTCTGGAACATTGAAGTTTCAACACTTGGACAATTATTCGAATGCTGAAACAATGCATTTTGTAATGTTACATGGATATCCTGGAATATTCACTCTTTTTAGCTAATTGAGGAAAGATTTCAGAATTCTTACGTTTTTTTATTTTCGATATTCATCAAGAGATTCCATGTGTTGGGAATTTATGTGCATGTATGCCCGATGGTATCTTTAAGAGACAGGGATACCTGGCTGCTGGTGATGTAGATTGCTGTATTTTCAGTGTGGATTCAAAGACTTGTTAGTCCATATTTTCTCTGTTGCTTCTGCTTGTTTTGAAATTCGAATTCACCAATGTGAAATTCCATTGCCTGTGTAGATTGTGAAATCATCGCCATTGCCCCTTTAAATGTATGCAGTTTATATTCTAATTTCCTTATCCATTTATCTGGTTTTCCTGTGATTGTTATTTTCTTTAACTTAACTTGAAGACTGCAGTATTTGACTTCAGCATGAGACATTCAGACAGTGTGATATAACTATTTTTCTTTAGCGACCTCAAAGTAAAGAATCGTATAATGAGTCTTATCTTGTCATAGGTTGCTTGTTCCATGATATTTTGCTCCGTAGTTACAAGATAAGGAACCATTCATTTAAAACCGAGGTGCATAGAAATTCCTTCTTTCAAAGATTAATGAATCTCTGAAATTATCTGCCCCCTGAGGGTGGTAGAGGCCAGATCATTAGAAATATTTAAGTTGGAGATAGGTAAATACTGTATTTGAAAGACCAAGGAATTGCGGGCTAAGGGGAACTGGTACAAAAGTGAAGTTGAGGCAGCACAGATTAGCCGTGATTATATTGAATGGAGGGGTAGGTTTGACGGGCTGAGTGGCCTATCCCTGCTCTTATTTCTTCTGGTTCGGGAAACTGCATTCTACATAGAACATATAGAACAGTGCAGCACAGGAGCAGGCCCTTTGGCCCGCAATGTTGTGCCGAACTAATTAAACTAGTAATTAAATACCTAACTAAACCATTCCCTTCTGTCCACACAGTGTTCATTTCCCTCCATTCTCTGCACATTTATGTGCCTATCTAAGAGCTTTGCTGTATGGCGCAGAAGGGAAGGGGGGAGAAGAGGAGAGCGGTAGTGGTAGGGGGTTCCGTAGTAAGGGGGCAGACAGGAGATTCTGTGGACGTGAAAGAGACTCCTGGATGGTATGTTGCCTCCGAGTCTATATTAAGGAAGTTGAAGTCACCTCCAACAAAATCCTATGGGTAGGATTGTTCAATTTTAGGCCCTTTTTGGACATACTACCTTGTACAGTAGGGCCAGAATCAATGTAAATTTGGGTTTTAATCAGCTTTGGTTTGAGTTTGTGTACATTCAGGTGCATTCACTTTACTAAATAGCATCTGTAAATTATGGCAAAACTGCATTTGTATTAAGCACCTAGTTTTGCATATATTTTTTATTAATGTGTTTATGTCTTTAAAAGATCTGATGTTTGCCTCCAACCATGGAGAAGATGTATTTTTCTTTGTACTGAATCTATTCTAATGTTTTGAGGTAGATGAAGGATATGTTACAAGCTAGTGTGGTAGGTAGTGCTGTAGATGTGATTGAAAGATGTAGCAGACTTTTACGCTGTTTATTGCTACTGGTTTATTATTGTCACTTATATCAAGGTACAGTGAAAAATTTGTCTTGCGTAAGTCTTTCACATCAGTAATGTTATGTTATTAATGTGTTGTATTTGGATAGTGTTCAACAGGAAAAGAAACTTCCATGTTATAAATCTTGTACCGGCATATCAAAATGTTGATACGTTTTCTGCTGAAGTGCATTACTTTCCAATGTGATGTTGCCTCAAGTCCAGAGCCATTAAAGTGACACACATGTTTTGTGGTAATACTGAGTTTAAATCAATTATTATACCAATATAAAGCAGTAAGAAACAAAAATATTTAGTACCAAGCAGAAAAGGCTTCAGATCTTTTAAAAGGTTGGATCATCAAGTCCTGTTACTGAGGAGACTGATTAGAACAGCATGGGTGTAACATAATTGGCTAACTGTATATTAAAATGTTTTGCTGAGATGCCTGGTCCATTGGTCACAGAAGAATGAGCCAGCTCCATTCTGCCACAGAGGCCAATAATGAGGAGTGCTCAGAGCTGCACAAAGTGTGAGAGTGTATTGTCACTTTTTCTCTTTGCAGCTTGCGCCCAAATTGTTTGGGGAGGGGTGGGAGTTGGTGAGTTTCCAGCATTAGGATTGGAATTTGAACTTGAAGGATAGTTGCTGTTTGAGTAACGTCTGCCCTCAATGTGGTAGAATGATACTGCAAAACACCTTGTGATTTGATAACTACCAGATGTTCAAAACAGGAATATCCAAAGCAATGTCTGGGGATTTCTCTATCAGTTTAATAATTCACTCTGAAAACTGAGTCGAATCTCTGAATAAGAGTGACACTTCTTTACTATTCCTTTTTAAGGTAAACCAAAAGAAGATAAAAAGGATAGTTTTGGGGAAAAACTGGCAACACAGATTATTAAAAATCTGCAAATCAAAATAACAAGCATTCATATGCGATATGAAGATGATGTAAGTAGATATGTACATTTGCTTAGAAGTTTATCTGTAATTAGGAATTTTATGAGTTTGTGTTTTTAAGCACTGAGAGTACATATTGTGGGTTGGTGGACTGTTTCATTATGCCTTAAAGGCCCAGACAATTATTGGGAATTGAAAGGTTATTGATTTTGATTTGTAACTGTTGTTTATTTTTCAGATTACAGATGCCTCAAGACCCATGTCTGTTGGTATTACATTGGGGGAACTTAGCTTGCAGGTAATTACAAATAGCCAAATCTCTCTTGTGTTCTAAGGCTAATTTTGGTTCATGTAAGAAGCAGTATCTGATTGTAAAATGATTTGGTTATGATTATAATAAACTGTGTCTGTCTGTGAGTGTGTGTGCGTCATCCCTATTTCCCCTAACATTACTGTAGCCATGGCTAATCTGTTCACTCATCCTCCACATAGTAGTTCAAATTGTCTCCATTCACTGAGGGACAAAATACATCTGAGTGGAAGTATTTCTCCCCACCCATTTTTTGTGATTTTAGCAAGTTTAGTAGCAGCGGAAACCATTTCTTGGTACAATTATGGGCTGCTGAATGCTTCAAATGATGTGTATGTATGGATAAAAATGATAGACCTTCAATTTGTAAAATATTATTGAATAGCTGTAGTTGGAATAGCTAGATGTGGATATTGTGTAACATTTGATTAGATGGATAAGTTGTAGAATGAAAACTGAGTGGCAGGCCATGTCCAAGAAGTTCAGAATGGAGAGGACTATTATCATAAAATGCTATTGGGGAGGCACAGAAAGAAAATGGAATATATCTGAGATATGATAAAGGCACTGCAAATCATTGCATGGACAGTAGAGTCATATATAGCACAGAAACAGGCCCTTTGGGTCTGACCTCCGCACCACCACAAGCCTTTCCCCCTCCTTTAAACTTGCAAGTTCCTGTTGCATATCTGTGAAGATGGATAGATGAATTTTCTCTCATTTGCTGGCCTATATTTATCACTTGGTTAACAACTGTCCCCACAGATTGTTCAGTTGCTATCACTTTCGCATTTGTGGGAGCTTGCAGGACCAAAATTGTCATGTTTCTTGCATTGCAACTGGGACTACATTTGAAGTTCAAAGGTTTTAGACTTCTTTGGAACATTACTAAGTTTTAAAGGATGCAATGCATTTTAAAATAGTGCCTTGAGGTCTTTCGCATCTTCCTGAGAAGAAAGATGTAACCTTGATTTAATGTCTTATTTGAAAGTTGGGTCATGGCCATGTTTAATCGTAATTGCCTTTATTTGCAGTTCTCCTCATGCTATGTGCAAAACTTCCATCTCCTTAGATATTGTGTGTTGACATATGAACAAGTAAAATTAATTCAAAATTTTAGTTCTTACCCCAGACTTTACCTCATGGTAAACAGCCATGAAATAGAAAGTCAGCCTCTGTACTGGGGCCACCCATTATTGAAGCTTATACCTCTGAATACTTGAATGTGATTCTGAAAGTACAAAAGAAACTTGGTCCTCATGTGACCATTTAATAAATGGAAGGCTTTCACAGAGGCCGTTCTGTGAAAAGAAAGCAAGCTGCTGGCGAGTCTGGCAGTATCTGTGGAGGGAAATGGACTGTTGGTGTTTCAAATCACGACCCTTCATCCTCCCTCCACAGATGCTGCCTGATCCGATGAGTTCTTCCAGCAGCTCAATTTTTGCTCCAGATTCCAGCAGCTGCAGGTTCTGGTGTCTACAGTTCTGTAAATGCGAAATAAAACTGAAAAACAATAGTTCTATTCAGGATAAACTGTATAACAAACATTTTAACCCATCCTTATTTTGATTACTGGTTGGGAATAATTCTATTGGACTTGATGCTCCACCCCTTAATGCTCTGGAGGTGCCTTGTATCATTAACCTTTACAATGCTGATGTGCCCACTTTGGAGATGGGTAAAGAATTCCAAGATACAGTTGGTGACAAAGAACATGAAACATAATTTGTTTAAATCAGAGTGGCATTTCACTCGGAAAGAATAGTAAGATATGTATATTGACTACAAATGCCAACAAACTGTTGGGTTGGCTTTGTGTTGAATTCAAGTGCAAAATATCAGAGAATAGAACTGAATCTTGCCTTGATCCTGTCCAGCTCTTTTTCATGCAGATTGGAACAGTTGATGGAAATTGAGCTGCTGGCAAGGTTCTTTACTTTCATTATACAATATAACTCCATTGGTCCAGTGTGTGACCATTCAGAAATCCCAGGTAATGTTTGCCATGCCCCATCTGACTCTCTAGAGCCCAGTCCTCACACTCTCTTTAAACTTATGGCATTCATTGGGAAATTTATTATAATAAAATGCAACATCTTAAAAAGAGAATCAGTGTTTTAATATACAAAATATCCAGTAGTCTGGAAAATCTGCTAGTCTGCCACTGTCAAAATCCTGAGCACATTGGACTATTGGACTTCACCTCCATTTCATTCTGTTTCTAAATCAAACATTTGGTAATCTTTGGGGAATCTGATAGCTGAAAGCAGGTGAGAAGGACTAGGTGCCTTTGCAACTCAGCAGATGACATTGGAGTGCTCCCTTGCCTTCCCTCCCCTCTGCATAATCTCTCACATGGTTCTCATGTGCCTTGGCCATGTGAAGCACCATATTATGTTTCAGAGGCTTGCAGCATATCCACCAAGTGCTCATAGACATCATTCAAAATTAGAATGGTTTGTGGAACAGGTTAAAATAAAGCTAGGTGCAGTGGGCTAGTGCAAATGCATTCATCCAGATGAGTTGTTTTATTCTGTTATATTTGTAGATGCACAGACTTTGATGGCTAGGGATTATACTGTGGTTCGGTATTTCTGGGTTTAGTTTGGCATTCTGGTTTAATTTCAAATAGCTTGAAAAATATACTTCATAAAAGTGTTGAGAAGATGCAATTGTTCTTTCATGATATTTAAACTTGAAGTTTGATCTGTAGTTGTTAATTTGAATTATTGTTTAACATTTAATTATTCATATTAAATTGTTAATTGTTAATATTTAATAATTGTTAATTGTAAGATGTTTGGCTTCTTGCTGGCTATTGCCACAAACGCAGCTGGGTTGGGGTGGTGTTTTGAGGTCAAGGTAAGCAAGTGATGACCACTCAGGAAACAGCATTATGGCACAGAGTGTTGGAACCTGAATATGACACTGAAATGAAGTGCTGTGGCTCTCCCTGAAGAAGGATGTGTCTTCAATTCAGATCATTAAATGATACTAATGCATCACAAGTTTAATGTCTGAATAAAAATGAAAGTGCACAATTTGGATGAATGTACCAATTTTGTTCAAACAAAATTGCTTTCTTTCTCATTTGTTAGTATCTGGATTCAGAATCAAGCAAAATACTTGTGTTTCTGTTGGATTTCATGTTACCATGAATCGTTAATGTTGTAACACTCCAAGAAGATTTCAGTTGGTGATTTATTATGTGATTTACCAACTGTTGACTCTCGAACAGTCAGCAGTTTTTGATCAACAAAGTAGAGTTGAAAGAATCTGGTTTCTTCCTCAATTTTCCAACGTTCAGTTTTCTTGATTTTAACTATTAAAATCTAATGGGAGACAGAATGTACCTGATGCATGTTAGTAACAAAATAAACTGTTAAACTGTAAGAATCTGAAACTTGGATATGTTGAAACAATCACAAAATTAAATCCTCGTTTCTTGAAACTAGGTAACCTAAACATTATTTTAGGCCAGGCATGATTAGGAAAGTAATCGGAGTAGAAATCTGAACACAGCATGTTGCATAATGCATAATATACATTTGCTTACAAAATACTGTGAATGACAATGCTAAAATCAAACAGAAACTATTGACAAAGATATAGATTTTGTAAAATAAACAATGTCATCTCACTTATCAACTGCTTATATTTCTAGACAGCAGATGAAAACTGGACACCATGTATACTGAGTGACACTGCAAAAATCATCTACAAGGTATTCGATTGTCTTAAATCATAAACGTGATGTACTGTGCTAAACTAACTTTGGGACTCCTGTGAATGAGCACTTGAGACATAATATCTTTTGAAACATGTTTTGAAAGTGAAGCTATCGTATTAAAGGAGCAAAAGTGTAAGAATATGGAGATGACTACTGCACCAAAAGATGAGTATAGTGAATACTTCGGATTAATAGGTTATAATGGAGGTGAGACTCAAAGGATTGCCTTGGGAACATGTGCATTATATAGTTAAAATAATTGTAATGTGTTATATTGATGTCTACTGATGATGCAAATTAAGGGTCCATGGAACTGTCCAGGTGACTCTGGATGGTGGGAACTAATTGGGGTGGTGGTCCGATAGGTATTAGATGTGATTAAGTCCAAAAAGGCATGAAAATAAGTACAAATTAATGGTAAAATTCTAACCCATATACAGCTGGAGTGCAGGGATGTAGTTTTGTTTTTTTTAAATAAAATGGGACTGCAGGTAGAAAAGTTATAAAAATGGGATTTTTGCTTGTATATTTTGATATAAATCCAAGGCTGTGATGTTGAATTTCTTCAAGAGTTTTTTAGTCCAGACCTGGATTGTTGCCTGCTGTTCTTATCACCCACTTTTCAAAAGATTGCTAGAACTAAGGAAAGCCCATCACAAAGTCTCACATAAAGTGTCATAATAAGAGGTTACAGTTATAAGCTAGCTGTCAGATCTCTGGAACAGACATAAAAGGGCTATTTAGTACCAAGCTCAAATTTATCAAAAGTTTTGTGAGAGCGATGATGTAAGATTGTTTCCACCACTGGGTGAATTACTAACAACATTGGGTCATGATCATCACTGAAAAACAAACAGAAAGTTTGAGGACATGCTCACAAAGTGTGAGGAACTAGTATAATTCTAAATAGCTTCTTGCGAAAATAACGATAGGTGAAATTTCCTTGGTGGAAATCTGAAATAAAAATACAAACACTGGAAATATTCAGCAGATCAGGAACCATCTGTCTAAAGAGAACCAAAGTTAACTTTTCAGGTCAAAGCCCTTTTGTCAGAATATAGATTATTCAGGTAATCTGGGTTTGTCTTTTTGTGTTTCAGTATTGGATAGTTGGAATTGTGATAAAATATCAATTTGTTCTTTAGATTTTAAAGTTAAAGATTGCTTCCTTTGTGAAATATCTTTTCTCTTCTTCAGCTTGTCCGCTTAGATTGCCTTTGTGCTTACTGGAACGTGAACAGTAGGTTATTTTATCAAGAAGCAAGAGAACAAATCTTGGTATGTCTGTGTAATTTTATAGTGGAACTATCTGTAAGATTGTGGAAGGTGGGAAATGATGGGGATGGTGGAAATGAGAAGAATATTGAAAGCTCTTCTATAATATCTCCTTAAAAGGCAGTTCGGGGCTCATTAATTTCCATGCTAAGTTCAGCTACTTTAAGTGTACAGGTTGCAGATGACTTATGGAAATCTGACTTTACACAAATACTTCCATACATTTTTGAAGCATTTTTCAAGTTAGTAATAAGAATAATAAAATGTTTTGTGGTATTCATTAATGACTGAATGTAGTATATATTCCATTAGTTTAATCATGGGTACTGTTAGGGTGATTACTTAATGAAATGGAAGAATTATAACAAGTATATGTAGAGCGATATGATGTGGGTTACTCGAAAATGGACATTCCTGACTTGCAGAGAAATTAGATTATGGACAATTCTTAGAAATGGAACCCTTGCATCACCTGGAGACTGCCTGTACTCACAATTTGGATGTCTTTTCCTGTACCTGCCCAGTGCCTTCACATCCTTGCTGTTTGTGGTGACCAAGGTTAGGGCAGATTTGATGACACCAGTGCTTGGAAAAAACACATTTTTATAGAGAGAAGTCTCTCCCTCTGTCTCTCTCCCTCTCCCTCTCTCTGTCTCTCTCTCTCTCCCTCCCTCTCTCTCTCTCTCTCTCTCTCTCTCTCTCTCTCTCTCTCTCTCTCTCTCT
>JARFYF010000066.1:850119-871915 GCA_030265395.1 Rhina ancylostomus
TCATAAGACATGCTCTCCAATCCAGGCAGCATCCTGGTAAATCTCCTCTGCACCCTCTCTAAAGTTTCCACATCCTTTCTATAATGAGGCTACTGACTGTCCAAGATTCGGTACGTCCACAGTGTCTCTGCTTTCAAGAACTAGAATCAAATAAAGGCAGGATTAAAGTTCCAATGAATGACAACATTTCAACAGGCAGTGATGAATCTCTGAGTAACCTCCGCAGCCACTCCAACTGCACCTCCAATTGTGTGAATGACTGAAATAATGATTGTTAATTCACTATGCTAATTACATTATCATTCTAGTAACCTTGTGCTTCCCTCCTGATGAGGCTTCCAGCTAGCTGCCTTCTGCCTACTGCAATGGCAGAATCTCCTCCACGTGCCTACCAGCAGCTCCCGGTCAGTTGGGCCTACAGCAGATGCCCCTGATGGGCAATCACAATATCATAACGCTTGGCTGGCTGTGTACATGTGCGTGCATGTGTCTGCCTTCTTCGTGCATGTGTGTGCAGTTCTAAACATTGTCTTATGTTGTGGAATGTTTTGTGGCAGTTCCACTGTGAGGACTGTGGTCCTGGGTGTTCTTCTGCTACACCCATCTACCAACCGTGCAAAGAATCTCCCTCCTCTTCTCTGTGTTTTTTTAATATTTATTTTCAGGGATCTGAGCACTGGTGGGAAGGCCATCGTTATTGTCCATCCCTAATTTATAAGTTAAGAGATCTTTATGGGTCACGTGTACATCGAAACACACAGTGAAATGCATCTTCTGGGTAGAGTGTTCTGGGGGCAGCCTGCAAATGTCACCACGCTTCTGGCGCCAACATAGCATGCCCATAACTTCCTAACCCGTATGTCTCTGGAATATGGGAGGAAACTGGAGCACCCGGAGGAAACCCACACAGACACGGGGAGAACGTACAAACTCCTTACAGACAATGGTAGGAATTGAACCCGGGTCACTAACACTGTTATAGGGTTATGCTAACTGCTATACTACCATGCCTGCCCAACGAGGTGGTGGTGAACCGCTGTAGTCCTTCTGGTGAAGGCACAGCCACAACGCTGTTGGCTCGGGAGTAACAGGGTTTAGATGCAGTGACAATCAATGGACAGGGATATTTATTTCTAGATCGGAATGCTGGGCAATTTGGAGGTGTGTTGTGTTTACCCAGGTAAACTCACACTAAAACTGATTGGATTCTGAGATTGTTGGCATTATCTTTCCAAGTAAGGTGCAAGGATTTATTTTGAATATCATTTGTACTTTCTGCATGCTGCAGAAATCCATTTTGAAGACTTCCTGCAAAGTGTTGCAGATGGCTTTGAAAGCTATTTGAGAGTCATAGAGTAATATAGCATGGAAACCTGCCCTTCGGCCGAACTTGTCCATGCCGACCAAGATGCACATCTAAGCTAGTCCCATTTGCCTGAGTTTGGCCCATATCCCTCTAAACCCTTCCTATCCGTGTACCTGTTAAAGTGTCACTTAATGTTGTTATTGTACCTGCCTCGACCACTTCCTCCAGCAGCTGGTTCCATATATGCAACAAGTTCCACATGAAGAACTTGCCCCTCAGGTCCCTTTTAAATCTTTCCCCTCTCACCTTTGCCCTCTATTTTTTGATTACCTTTCCATGGGAAAAATAATCTATGCATTCACCCTATCTATGTCCCTGATGATTTTAAACACCTCTATAAGGTCACCCCCAGTCTCCAACGCCCCAAGGAATGAAGTCCTAGCCTGCCCAAGCTCTCCCTATAACTCAGGCCCTCAAGTCCTGGCAATATTCTTATAAATCCTCTTTGCACTCTTTTCAGCTTAATTACGTCCTTCCTATAATATGGTGACAAAAACTGAACAGAATATTCCAAGTGCAGCCTCACCAAAGTCTTGTGCAACTGCAATATAACCTCCCAACTCCTATACTTTATGCATAGTATAGGAGTTTGGTATGACAGCATACCAAACGCTTTCTTCACCACCCTGTCTACCTGTGACACCACTTTCAGGGAACTATGTACTTGTACTCCTAGTTCTCTTGTACAACACTCTTCAAGGCCTTCTCATTCACTGTTGAAATGTCCTACCTGGGTTTGACTTTTCAAGATACAGCACCTTGCACTTAATGGAATTGAATGCCATTTGCCATTCCTTGGCCCTCTTATCTAGCTGTTCAAGATCCCCCTGTTATTTTTGATAACAACTTTCACTATGATACTCCTATTTTAGTAATTACTATAAAAAATTCCTTAATAAGAATTACAAACTTGCAAACAAAACAGGCCATTAATTGTAACAGGTACAAAGTAAATCAGCAAAAAAGATTGGTGTATTGTAAATAAGTTGGCGGGCGGAGGGAGTGGGAGGAAGGGTACTTTGAAACAATTTTGATGTGTAATTGTACAGAGAGCCATTATCTAAAATAGGCTTATGTACTTTAATCCATTCTGTCTGTCTTGTTGAGGATTTTTTGCTTTGGTCTAAGAGTGGAAATGGTGAGTTAGAATTCTAAGTGCGCTCACTTCTTGTTGTGTGAATATCTTGCAGTATGTTGCACATGTAATAAGCTTCAAGTTGGTCACTACCTCCATCACCATCCGAGAGGAACCAAATGTACCAGAAATAGTTAATGTGCAAATTATTGATCTGAGTGCGAGTGTATTCCAACGTCCTGGAGCCAAAGGTCTCAAGTAAGAGTTTTCTTTATCTTTCTCCTCTTGTATGGAATGGACGGAATGCTAAGAGTGGATGTGTTTGATTAAAATGGATATTTCCAATTTCATTGAGGACTTGGATCCTTATATCCTGATGTGATGACATTTTACTTCATCAATTGAAGGTTAAGAGGCTTTCTAGCAATTTTATTAAAATATCAGTACTCCCATTAGGCACGTTACTCCACTGTTATTTGATTGTGAGTACAGAGGAACATGTAAAGAACTTCAAAGGGATATGGATAAGCAGAGTGTGTGGGCGAGAATACAGCAATTGAATTTAGTGTGGGGGAGAAATGTGAGGTAATTTGGTGCGCAAAACAGAAAAGCCGAGTGTTTGTTGATGATGAGCAATTGGTAGTGTTCAAAGGGACCTAAGTATGCTTCTACACACATCACTGAAGGTCAACAAGTAGGTACAGCAGGCAATTAGGAAGGCAAAAGATATGTTAGCATTATAACGAGAGTTTGTTAACAGCAGAAAGGAAGTCTGCTTGCAGTTGTATAGGGCTGATGAGTTTGCATGTTGGAATACTTTTGCCTTCTTATCCTAGAAAGAATGTACTTGCGGTAGAGACTGCAGGCTCGGCTCACTGAACTGGTTTCAGGGACGGTGGGTTTGCTGTGTGAGGAGTGATAGTGGATTCAGAATGTATTCTTTGCCGTTTAGAATGAGTGAATCTTAGAAAATTATTCAAGGGCAAGTTGCAAGGAGGATGTTTCCCCTGACTTCAGGCCATAGTTTGAGAACAGGGGAATAAGTCGTTTAGGACTGAGACAGCAAAAAAAATTCTTTACCTAGTAGGTGGTGAACATTTTGAATTTCTCAACCCTATAGGTCTCATTCAAAACAAAGATCTATCCTGAGTTCTGGTACTGTCTGTGTCAAGTTTGCACATTCACCATGTGACTGCTTGGGTTTCCTCTGGGTGATGTGGTTTTCTTCCACATTCCAAAGATGTACGGGTTGGGGGGGGGGGTTAATTGTTTTGTCCCGAGAGTGTGGTAGAATCTGGGGCAAGGTTGACGGATCTGTGGGGAGAACAGATTACCGGAGGTCGTTGTCGGGGAATGGAATTGCTCTGTGAGCTGGCATAGACTTGGTGGCTGAAATGTCCTTGCATGTCACAAGGGAGAATGGAATATTGATAATTAAGGGATATAGTGGTGGTGCTGGAAAATGTCCCTGAGGTAGAAGATGAATAAATGTCAATAATAATAGTTCAATAAATGTCAGCGAATGGCAGCAGAGCCTTACAGTTCCTCTCCTTTGCAATGATCTTGTTGGTATTGCTGTTCCTCAGAGCAAGCTCAGCTATAAACCAGTTGAGTAACCATGAATCTGAAATGCGTTCTGGTGGTTCCATGTGTATTTTTGCCATTCGGTAATATCAGTTCAAAGCCATTTTAAGTGGGCTAAGGGCTTCAATTGCAAAAATGGCACCAATCTGAGCCACCCTTGAGGTCCATCCTTTCATGAGATCATTGCAAAATCCTCAATGCAAATTAAATAGGAGGAGCATATTAATATTTCTGTAAGAAGGAATGGTGCTCATGAAAACTTCCTGCAAAAACTTCTGTTAGCATATAAATGTATGGTGGCAGGGACAGGTGTCGTCACAACATTCCTTTCCTCAAAACTCTGATTTGTGAGGACCAAGTCCTGGGTGCTGGTCAAAAGGGAATGTTTCTGTGCTGTATAAGATGATGACTCCTTGACTACATCGATGTCAATTTTCTGAGTGGCTTGTTAAATTCTTAACACTTGTTAATAGTTATTCAATATTATTTGTAACCATGTGAATAGCTGAAATTTGTTGTAGTATTTTAGAATGCTCAAGGGTCCTCTGTTGTCTCCTGGCCAGTTGTCAGAAGAATGGTTAAGTTGGGAATTGTTACGTAGTTGAAACTGCTCTTTGGCCACTTTCAGCTTAGCCTGTGCTCCCCGCTCTTGAATAAGTTAATAATTTATTCCTACCTTGATTATTGGGTGCTTATAACTTGTCCGAAGAATTTTATATTGAATGGGTTGTTACAAGCTTGAAAAAAAAGAAAAGCATTTTCATTGTCCTTTTTGGTTTTGTAGAGTGGAGGCCAGACTGCAGCACTGGTATGTTACAGGTTTGAAACAACAGGATACAGTTCCATCTCTCTTGGCTTCTCTTGGAGGGACAGACTCCTCTTTGCTCAATGTCTGTTTTGAGATTAATCCAGAAGGAAGCAGTGCAGATCAGCTATTAAATGTCCAGTCTCAACCTGTGGAGCTTATTTATGATGCCGTAAGTGTAGATCCATTTGCATAATATTGCCAATATTTTTCTCGTGAAGTACCTTTCTTACATTTATTGTCCTATAATGTACTTGAAGTGCTGTCATTGCAATGTACGTGCTGATGTGAGCTCAGGGGCCAAATAGCTTCTTTCTCTGCTGCTACAGTTCAGTAACAGCAAGTGTCCTTTAACTAATTCAGTTACTGCATATATTCACCTCACCCCAGGTCTCTCCCATAACCCGTGCCCCTGATTTTGAGGTAACAATATAGTCTCCTCTTAATCACAACTCATCCTTATCTGAAGAATCTTTATCCATGCCTTTTCACCTGTGCCCTATGCTATTTCATTATATTTCTGGCTCCATTCATCCTCCGCCCAGGTTCAACTTATCCAGAAATGCAGTTTGAATTCTACTAGTATCCCATTCTATGAATTCATTATTTCTGCTTTGGCTGGGCAATGTGTTATTTTGATGAGATATATGATTAGGCAGAAATGTGATTAACAAAGGTCTGTACCAACCAATTTTTTTCTAAGTCACACCCAGAAAAAGCAATTGAAACGCACTTTGAAAGAAACAACCTGCATGTATCTGAATGTAACACTTGCTCCTACACCACCTATTCGGTGCTCCAAGTGTGGCCTCCTATACATTGGAGAGACCAAATGTAGACTAGGTGACCGTTTTGTAGAACACCTGCAGTCTGTCCATAATCGTGATCTGCATCTCCTCGTTGCCAGTCCGCCCCATGGGGTGCTTGCCTTCATAACTTTGACCCATCCCCTGGTGGATCTGCTCTTCCCCATCTCCCCTGCAAGTGTTACATCTGGGTGTAAGACATTGAGTGTTTTAGCCAGGGGATTTTACATCATCTGCAGAGACTGGATGGGCTGGGATTGTTTTTCCTGAGGTGAAAGAGACCCAGGGGTGACCTGATAGAGGTTTGTGAAATCATGAGGATCATAGAAAAGATGGATTGCCATAGTCTTTTTCCTGGGTAGGGGCATCTAAAACAAGAAGGCATTGTTTAAGGTGAGAGGGGAAAGATTTAATGGGTTTCTGAGAAACAGGTTTCTCTTACAGAGGCTGGTGGGTATATGGAACAAGCTGCCAGAGGAAGTGGTAGAGGTGGGTGCAATTACAATGTTTAAAACTCATTTGGACAGGTACATGGATAGGTTTAAAGGGATGTGGTCCAAACACAGGCAAATAGGACTAGCTTAGGAAGGCATCTTGGTTGGCATGGACTGGTTGGGCTGAAGGGCCTGTTTCAGTGTTGTATAACTCTGTGATTCTAACAAACAAGGTAAAATAGAATTGAAGATGAAGTACGTTCAGAGTGCAATTCTGGAAATCTAGTGAGCATTGATGGACCAAATGACCTGTTCTTATCCTTCAGTTTTTAATTTATAGATACAACCCTTTGGCTCAACTTGTCCAACCAAGATGCCTACCTAAGGCTGATCTAATTTGTTTATATTTAGCTGATATGCCTCTAAACTTTTCCTGTCCATGTACCTATCCCAAAATCTTTTAAACATTGTTATTGTACTTGCCTCTACCACCTCTGGCAGCGTGTTCCA
Organism: Rhina ancylostomus; assembly: GCA_030265395.1. Lineage (NCBI taxonomy): Eukaryota > Metazoa > Chordata > Chondrichthyes > Rhinopristiformes > Rhinidae > Rhina > Rhina ancylostomus. Next base: position 856,700 of record JARFYF010000066.1, read on the forward strand.
TACACCCACCACTTTCTGTGGGGAAAGGTTTACGCTCGGATCCCCTTTAGATCTTTCATCTTAAACATACTTTTACCTGATGTGGGTCTTATGAACTTACTTTGAAACCATGTTTTTCTCTACTACTCAGATTATTAAAACTAAGCTTTCTCCTTTTGCAGCAAACAATAAACAGTTTGGTTGAGTTTTTTCAGACCAACAGAGGGCTTGATCTTGAACAGCTAACTTCAGCTACTTTGCTGAAGTTGGAAGAATTCAAAGAAAAGACTGCAACGGGTAAATGTTTGAAATGTATTAAAATACAAACATAATTAAATCACAGACTAATGTGATTCTGATTTTTTTTTAGCAAGAAATATCCCTGTTCTCTGTTTTACTAGTTACTCTTTGCTTAAAAATATTTTTCTAGGCCTGTCATACATTATTGAAACTCGCAAAACCTTTGATATCCAAATCAATTTGAAACCATCCTATCTTGTGGTTCCCCAAACGGGTTTCTACAATCCAAGTTCAAGCCTGTTGATTGTGGACTTTGGAAGTTTACAGGTACGTTCTTTGTAAAGAACTGTTCATCTTCGTTGGAAGTGCTGATTTTGTAGTTCAGGTACATTGAATTATTTGTCATTGAGTCTGTAGAATTTTAATCACAATGAGAGGTTGGCTCGGTTGAGGGCCTTTTTTTTTGAAACAAGGGGTGTTGAAGTGAGATTTACTGGAAGTGCATAAAATTATAAGAGGCTTTGACAGGGTGAACAGGATGGACCAGTGATGGGGCTTTAAGGAGAAGCATTCGCCTGAGTGGAAATACTGTTTGGAAGGATAGTGGAGGCAGAAACCCTCATTAAATTTAATGTAGAAGTGTTGAATGTGCAATTACCTACAAGGCTACGAACTGAACTGGTAGGTGGGCTTAGACTGAATACTTCTTCAGCTAACATGGTAACGATGAACTGAAAGGCCACCTCTTACATGGTCACTGTCTGTGGTTCTGTCTTTAACTCGGTACATAGAATATGTGCTGTTCCGTCTGATTGTTGACTATAAATGTATGTGACCAAGGATGCCTGGCTAAACTGGGGTCATTGGGAATCGGTGGGTGGGGGGGAGGGGGGTAAACCCTCTGCTGATTGGAATCGTACCTCGCACAAAGGAAGGTAGGTGTGGTGGCTGGAGGTCAATCATCTCAGCCACTGGACATCATTGCAGGAGTTCCTCTGGGTCGTGTCCTCGGCCAAGCCATCTTCAGCTGCTTCCTCGATGACCTTCCTTTGGTTATGTGGTCAGAATTAGGAATGCTTATTGATGATTGCACAATGTTCAGCACCATATGTAACTCAAATAATGAAGCAGTCCACATCCAAATGTAGAAAGACCTGGACAATATCCAGGCCTGGGCTGATAGGTGGTAAATAACATTTGTGCCAGGCAGAAACGATATCCAACAAGAGAAAATCCAGCTATCACCCCTGACACTCAATGGCATTATCATCACCCCATCCCACATTTTCACTGTCCTGGGGGTTACCATTGATCAGAAGTTGAACTGCAATATACATAATGTGGCTACAAGAGCAGGTCAGAGTAACTCACTCCCGAACTCCCCGAAGCCTGTCTACATGGTTGGTCTTGAGTGTGATGGACTTCTCTCCACTTGCCTGGATGAGTGCAGCTTCAACAACACTCAAGAAGCCCGACATTAGAGCAGCCCACATGTTAGGCAACCCATTCAGAACCATTTACTCACTCCACCACTGACACACAGTAGCTGCAGTTTGTACCATCTACAGGATGCAGTGCAACAACTCACCAAGACTCCTTCGACAGCACCTTCCAAACCTACGACCTCTGCCAGCTAGTAGGATGAGGGCAGCAGAAGAATGGGGAACACCACCGCCTGGAAGTTGCCCTCCAAACCACACACCCTCCTGACTTGGAAATATATTGTCGTTCCTTCACTGTCACTGGGTCAAAATCCTGGAACTCCTGGAACTAACAGGATTGTGGTATACCCACACCTCAAGGGTTTAAGCAGTTCAAGAAAGCAGCTCACCACCACCTTCCCAAGGGCAACGAGGGACAGGCAATTAAATGCTGGCTCAGCCTGCAAAGCCCACATCCCTTGAGTGTGTAGAACATAAAGTGCACGAGTATTCCACCATGTCACATATCCAGTATATTAGAGGCTAACTGGGTCAGTGTCTGGGAATGGTACTCTCAGCTGTTTCACTGGGACTAATTAAGCAGAAATGGGGGAACACCTGCAAAAAGGAATGGGCTGTTATTGGGAGCATCACCAGTTATTCGCACACAATCCTAGCTAATTGGAAACAGGTCTTGGCTGCTTGTGATTTGGTGATGTGGGAACAGAATTTAAAAGAAGTAGCATTTGCTTTTTCATTTTAAAGGGAAAAAAAACAGATTCTTAACAGCTACAACAATAAATACTGTAGTTTATGTTGCTTCTAGTTGCTTTAAATCCGCTTGCCCAGGGTGGAATAGAAACAGAAAATGTTGGAAATACTCAGCTAATCAGGCAGCACCTATGAAGAGATAAACAGTTGATGTTTTTATCAATGACCTTTGGTCAAAGTTGGAAATATTTCTTTCCTGAACCTTTGACTTATCAAAGGTTGTTCAAATTTCTTGGGCTTGAGGTTGAGCCTTTCCTTTCTAAGCTGTTAGCTAGAAATGCCAATCAGCTGTTTTGTGGTCTGGATTGAAAGCTTGAACTTGGTTCTTTTGGAATTTTGAGCTATTTAATTACACGCGAGTAACCTCGCACATACAAGTCACAAATCTGCCCCTTGTCAGTTAAACAGCATTGACCACGATGATCAGAAAGCAGCATCTTCACTTTTATCCTTGGAGGAAATCCTGAAACGGGCCTACGAAAAGTTTGATGTGGAGCTCAGAAGTGTTCAACTTTTGTTCAGTAAACCAGGTATAGATTTTCAGCTTTATTTTAAATTAGCTGGGCACTTCCTTTGTTTTTCAGTCCCCACTTGGACTCCTTGACTGTGTACTCACTGTAAAGCAATTTTATCTGGTCAGTTACTGTTTCCATGAGGCTATTGGAAGATAGCACCAGCTACGATGCAGTGGCAGCATCCACCCTCTGTATCACAAGGTTATGGTTTGAAATCCCTCACTAGAGATTTGAGCACTAAATCCAGATGGGGAGTCTAGTGTGTTGCACTGAGGAGAGAGCTGCAGTATTTGCAGCCCTTCAGATATGACGTTAAACTGAGGCATGAGACTGCAGATGGTGGAATCTGCAGCAACACAAAAGGTGTTGGAGGAACTCAGTGGGTCAGGCAGCATCAATGGAGGGAAATGGACAGCTGACGTTTCAGGTCGAGACCCTTCATCTGGATAGTCCTGATGAAGGGACCTGACCTGAATCATAGACTGATGTTAAACTGAACCCCTTCTCAGTGAATATATCAAAGCCCAGGACGTTATTTGGAAGAAGTTGCGAGTTCTCCCCTGTATTCTTGGCAATATTTATTGCTCAGCTAATATACTTAATGATAGTTATGTCATTGATGATCGGGATTTAACTGCAACAAATTAACTGCTATGTTTCCTGTGCCGCTGCATTTCAATGAAGTGTTTTATTGGCTGTAAAGCATTTTGGGATCTCCTGAGGCTGTGAAAGGTGCTAAATGTACACGTCTTTTATTTTGAACTATGCAGAATGGGTTGCTTCAGTGTTTCCTGAAACTGGTGGACAAGAAGTGCGAGCATGTAGAAAATGAGGGATGTTAAGGCAGGATGAGATCAGCTGCAGCAGTAGCACTGAGTGTCAAAAAGAAGCATTGCGCTTCTTCTCGTTCACTCCTTGTTGTCGACTTGTTCAGAAATAATTCTTGAAAAGAAAAATAATCTGATGCAAAGGATCACATTATACAAAAAATATTTGTACTTACACAGAACCTTTTACAACCTTGAAGCTTTAAAGTTCTTTACAATCAATAAAGTACTTTTGAAATGTTGTTTTAATGTGAATATAAATAATCAAGACTTCTTAATAATGAGATTACAGTGAATTATATCTATCTGTCTGTGTTCTGATTTTTAAAAAGGCAATGGTGCTTCAAATATTAGTATTTAAAAATTTCACTTCAACTTGTTCAGGTCAAGATTGGAAGTCTGCTCGCAAACAGTACTCTTCCTCTCAGCATATACTGCAACCTTTGGATGTCAAGGTGCAGCTTTCGAGAGCCATCGTGGAGAAAGATAGTAGGATACCCAAGTATGTTCATTATACAGCCCACTAATTTCATTTTGTCTAGAATATTAAATTTAAATTATCTGCAGTCCAAGGTCTACAGTATAGTTAGTGTGCACAAAGATTTCTGGAAGCTGTAGCACTGGGGTGCAAGTGCTGGTGCTGCTAAATGCCAATTGCCCATATCTGACCTGATATATCTTGTTTGCACCTTTAGCCCTAATTTTAAAATTGCCACAAACTTCTATTTGGTACATGAAAATATTTAAATAAAAGCACTCATTTATGCAGTGATTTGCAGTTGTTATGGAATGAGCATTTGTGATATTTAGTTGCTAAAATACAACAGAACACTGTGTAATCATTATAGAATTAGACACCCTCAGTGACTCATGAATTTCATGACACTGCCCCTATCGTAAATAGAGGGCTTGATGTGGCTCAGTCGGTATACTCTGTGTCAAAGGATTGTGGATTAAGTCCCACTTTGAAGACGAGCACAAAACTATAGGCTGAAACTCTGTACAGTATGGAGGGAGTGCTGGAGATGTCCCCATGACGGCCGAAGTGTGGATGATTGTCTGAAGATGACTTCAAGTTCCACTGGCAGCTGAAGAATATGAATTCAAGTAATTAAATCATTCTGGAATATATAAATAGGTGATAGTAATAGTAACTTATTGAACATTCAGATTGTTGCACTGAAATGTTTCTTTTTCAGGTTTAAAGTCTCAGGTGAACTCCCTTTGCTTCATGTCAAGATAACAGATGAAAAATTGAGAAATGTTTGTCAACTTGCTGACAGTATTCCCCTTCCTCCGAGTTTGTCATCCTCCAGCTCGCCTGTCAGGTCAAAGGTCAGTGTAATGTTTGGTATTTACCCATGCACTGCATCAGTACTGTTCTGATTCCAGTGTTGTGTTGGCAGACGACTGACATTTCACAACTCTTCAAATGGAATTCTTCAGTAAGCTGCTGGAAGCTTTTGTCTGCAGGCAGTTCATTGTGGAATCCTGGGCAATACAGGGCAATACAGGCCCTTCAGCCCAACGAGTCCATGCCCACCATGGTGCCCATCCATCTAGTCCCAAGATGCCAGTGGCAAATCTTTCCCGTGCATAATGAAAACACAAAATGCTGCAAATACTCACCAGCTCAGGCCAGATCTGTGGGAAGAGAAACAGCTAATGTTTCAGGTTGAAGACCCTTCATTGTATATATTTTTATGGTCTGTCAAGTGGTCATTGTTCACTGTCACTGTTAACAGTTCATTCAGTGGCTTTGGGCGAGCCAGTGCAAATGCTTATGATACACCAGAAGTGGTCTCAGAGTGTGAGCAATTAAACCAATTCATATGTGAACCATTAACTTTTATGATTTAAATATCTGACATTATTACTGGTTTTAAGTCGAGACCAAGCAACGTTCAGGTTGCAAGATTGTGTGTACTGGCATGAATTAAATTTTAAATTAAATTTAAATTAAATTTAAATTTTAAATTTAACTTAAATTTTTCAATTTTTAAAAATTTTTATTTATAGCGTGGTAACAGGCCCTTCCAGCCCAATGAGTCCGCGCCGCCTATTTTAAACCCCGAATTAACCTACCTGTATGTCTTTAGAATGTGGGAGGAAAGTGGAGCACCCGGAGGAAACCCACGTGGACACGGGAGAACGTACAAGCTCCTTATAGACAGCGACGGGAATCGAACCCCGATCGCTGTTTCTATCTCCACAGATGCTGCCTGACCTGCTATTTTCAGCTCTTCCTGTTTTTATTTCAGATTTTCAGCACCTGCAGTTTATTGGTTTTTGAACACAGTTAATAGTTGTTTATTTCAATGCTTTATATTTTGAAAATGGATTGAATAATTGCTCAAAAATGTCAGTTTTTAAAAAATATATTGTCTAATCTAAATGAGTAGTGGTGATCTTTTCCCTCTGCATGAAGTGATGTTGTAGAGGGAGCCAGCCTTCATGGAGTCCATAGAACCATAGAACACTACAGTGCAGAAAACAGGCCATTCGGCCCTTCTAGTCTGTGCTGAAACTTTATTCCACTAGTCCCATTGACCTGCATCCAGACCATAACCCTCCAGACTTCTCCTGTCCATGTATCTATCCAATTTATTCTTAAAACTCAAGAGTAAGCCCGCATTTACCACGTCAGATGGCAGCCCATCCCACACTCCCACCACTCTGAGTGAAGATGTTTCCCTTAAACCTTTCCCCTTTCACCCTAAACCATGTCCTCTTGTACTTATCTCTCCTAATCTAGGTGGAAAGAGCCTACTTGCATTTACTCTGTCTATACCCCTCATAAGTTTGTAAACCTCTATCAAATCTCCCCTCATTCTTCTACGCTCCAAGGAATATTATAGTTTTGAAATATGCAATATTTGAAATCTCCTTTGTGCTGAAGTAATGTATTTAGTAGACCCTCTTCAGGGCTGCCTTGTTTATGAGGATTGGTATACTTTGAGTTTAAATAGGATATTAAGCAGAAGTTATATGAATTGATATAATACTTCTAATATTTTTGGAAATTCCAGAGGTGCTCACACAAGTACGTCAGGACATTCGGCAGCTCGAGCCCGTGCTACCACTAAATCACAACTGATCTACTGGACGTTTCATTTACCCACATTTGTTGTATTTTGATTTTGGGAGTCGTGGGTAAACACTGTCCACAAATCCCTTGGACAGCTGATGAACCCCGTTTCTGGACTTGCTGTCTGTCAAAGCTGTCAAGTATTTTCATTGCTTCTGTATATTTGGCATTCAGAAAAATTTCAAAATTGTTAAATTTTAAAAAAAGTAACGCTAAAGTTTTAGGAAAATAGAATTAGTTAAAGATGCTTCAACCACTTAAGTAATTAAGAACATTAAATCAATCACTAATAATATAAAAATAATGCTACTTGCCAAATTTTTATCATGTAGTCTTACAATTCTATAATTACTTTTGAAATCAGTGGGCTTCTAGATCCATTCCTGGCACAGCACGAAACCTGCCAGCACTTCTGTGCAGAAATGTAGATTTTTTAAAGATTATGCAACCTTGTTATGGAAGTAGTTTCTCTGTATCTACCTTTGTACGATACCTCTATATTGTGTTGTCATTTTAAATTAAATCACCTCTTAACCAGTTAAGTTCAAGGTAGTACATTAAAGTTACAACCTGCCCTAATTATTTAACTCTGAGCCCTGGTGAATTTGTGCTGTTCCTCCACTAAGGCCAATATTATGCCCCTTGGGTGTGGTGCCCAAAGCCAAATGAAACCGCCCAGAAGTCTCCATACAACTGAAGCATACTTCATCTCTTATTTTCCAGTCTCCTTGAGATAATGGCTAACTTTTCAGTCATGTACTTTTTCTGCTATGCATTGACTTGGAGACTAGTGGAATTTGGCATCCAAATCTCTTTTTCCTCTTCTTTCCCTGTTTTTGTTTTGTCATTAAACCAAGTAAATTGAACTCTCTCTCTGTTAATTACCTATTCACTATTCCAAATAACAATTGATAAGTGAATTGCAAAATATTATGCAGCTGCTAAGATGTATGTCGTTTGGTGTTGATGCTTTGTTAGTTCAGATAGCTACCTATGATTAACTAACATTCTGAAGATATTGACAACTCCAGTATGGTTGTAAGTTTGAGGCAGCTATCTGGTTATGATAAAAGTGCGATTTAGATCATGTTGCTTTCTGCTGTTGGTTATGACTGAAGAGGAATGCTTGCTGTTAATCGAGCACCTTATTTCATCTTAAAATAATTGATAATTACTTTGAATGATATAAGCATTTTTGTTTGTACAGAATTTCAGGAATAAGAATGAGATGAAGTGGCAGTTTTTTGTCTTTGCTTTAAGGTGGAATGTTGACCAGGAAACAAAATAACTGCTCCAATTTAACCCTTAATGTTTTTTTTGGATGGGTCTTTCATTTAGATTCTGAATCTCTGATATTATAGCACCAAAATGTCATCTCAGGTTATGTGCTTAGTTCCTTGTGTGGGCTGGAAAATATAGTCTCCTGGCTCAAGTCTGAAACAGTTTTGGCTGAAGCATCCACACTGAAATATCAAGAAATTTTTCAGTGGATCTTGCAGCACATAAGATTTCTTTATTATTCACATGTACATTGAAACAGTGAAATGCATTCTTTGCATAGAATGTTCTGGGGGCAGCCCACAAGTGTCGCCACACTTCCGGCGCCAACATTAGCATGCCCATAACTTCCTAACCAGTACGTCTTTGGAATGTGGGAGGACACCGGAGCATCCAGAGGAAACCCATGCAGACATGGGGAGAACGTACAAACTCCTTACAGACAGTGGTGGGAATTGAACCCGGGTCGCTGGCACTGTGATAGCGTTACGCTGACCGCTACACTGCTGTGCCACATTGTTGCTTTCGTGGATTTGTGAGGAAAAGCTTCAGGTTCTGAAACAGAAGTACAGGTCACCACGCAGTGGTGGGACTGCAGGATTCAAGCAAGTGCAGTTTACCTAGTACACTTTCCCATCCCCTCTCCACAGTCCTGCAAGTGTATTTCTTTTCCTATACTTATTTAATTGATCTTCGAGCATCAGTATTGAATCTGCCTCAACTAAGCTTTTGGCAGAGCATTCCAGATCCTGGCCACTTGGTGCGTTAAGAAGATTTGTTTTCCTTATGTTGGCTCTCACATTGGATTTTTCGCCAATCACCAATGTAGGTAATTTCTCCTGCAGCTATTTTTTTTCTGAGTTTGGTCTGAACCCCTTCATGTGGGGGAAAATTCAGATGAGGCTCATAGAGCAGCACAGCTCTTAACTCTTGAACAGTTTACTAAAACCTGAGCAACAGCACAAATAAAATAATATAAATACATTACAAATGATATTACGATGTTACATGAAATTTTTGAAGGTTTGATATAAAACTCTTGCACTCTAATAGGACCTGTGCTTTATGTTTTGAGGGCAGCTTTTGGGCTCTCCCAACAGGTGGGCAGTCCTGTTTGCTGTTGCCTTGCAAGCTACCCTTTTTAACTCTCAACATTACTTATTTTCTAATGCTGGATATCTGCAGATAAGAACTCATCATGCCAACCACTCAACGTTATTCTGCTTCCGACTATTTGCAAGGTGCCCCTTACAACACTTTAACCCTTAACTGCAGCTATTTCTCTCTCAATTAACAGTCTTGTAATCCAAAAATCACACCTGTGATGATTTAATTAACACAACTTTTTTGATTTTACCACCTCCATTGGCGGGCACGGTAGTGTAGCGGTTAGTGTAATGCTTTACAGTGCCAGTGACCTGGGTTCAATTCTGACCACTCTCTGTAAAGAGTTTATACGTTCTCCCTGTGTCTCTATGGGTTCCTCCGGGTGCTCCGGTTTCCTCCCACATTCCAAAGACGTACTAGTTAGGAAGTTGTGGGCATGCTATGTTGGTGCCGGAAGCATGGCGATACTTGTGGGCTGCCACCAGAACACTCTACGCAAAAGATGCATTTCACTGTGTGTTTTGATGTACATGTGACAAATAAAGATCTCTTATCATTCTATTTGTTCATTGTGGCAAGGTTTGATGTACACCCATTAGTACAACAAAGATGTTTAGATGGATAAAAGTTTTGTTTTGAGTCAGCAGTCTAAAATTTGGTAATTTTCCACCTGCAGACACTCATTGAGGACAGAGCTAGAGACACTGGAGATATCTTGTTATTTATGCAATGGTTTGTTGCTTTGGTGACATTGTCTCACAGCACAGGTCTGGATGAAAAGTTTGATTTTAAATAAGCAAATACTTAAGGATTTTTTTTTCCAGCTTCATCTGTTTTAAAGGCTTATCTCTAACACTGAGGCCCACAGCACCTTGGGATAGGAACTTCAGTCAACCTTGGTCATTGTTTTGGTAGACATTCTTGCTGCAGGCATCTGATTACACCCCCGTTCTTTGTCCTTTAGTTTTGACCCTTCTGCCAACGTGAACAGTTTCTTCATTTACTCCATACAAACTGTTCATCAGCAGATTTCCTCTCAATCTTGTGTTTCAAGGAGAATAATTCCATGTTCCGTTTCTCCAGATAACACGCCTTTCTCCCTGTAATCAGTCATTCAGTGGTTTCATATTTTTCAATGCTTGTTTGAAGATCTTGCTGTCATACGTCATATGCTTGCTTTCTCCTTGAGTCTTGTTATAAGAGCATTAAAAATGGGAGTAGGTGATTTGACCCCTCATGCTGCTTCATACAGTAAGGTCATGGCTGATCGATTACCTCAGTGCCACTTTTCTGCACTAACCCCATAATTGCTTAATATCGGGGGAAAAAAAACTATCAATATCTATCTTGAATATACTCAGTGACCAAGTTCCACACTCTTGAGTGGAAAATTCCAAAGACTCACTAGCTCTGGGTGAAGAAATTTCTGATTATCTCCGTCCTGAATGGCTCACTTACTTGGAGACGTTGCAGGAGACACTGCAAGAGAGACTGCAGATGTTGGAAGTCTGGAGCAACACACACAAAATGCTGGAGGAACTCAGCAGGTCCGGTAGGATCTATGGAGGGAAATGAACAGTCAACATTTCGGGCCATTTCAGGTCCTGATGAAGGGTATCTGCCCAAAACATTGACTGTTCATTTCCTTCTATAGATGCTACTTGAGCTGCTGAGTTCCTCCAGCATTTTGTGTGTGTGTGTGGCTCATCTACTCTGATCCCTGGTTCTGAACACCCCAGTCAGGGGAAATGTATTTATCCTGTCAAACCTTAATGAATTTTATATGTTTTAATGAGATAACCTTTCATTCTTGTGAACAGAAGAGGATTGGCCTAGTCTACTTAATCTCTGTAAAATAAATCATTATCTCATCAATCATCTTGCAAACCTTGGCTGCATTGCCCCAGTTGCAAATACATCATTCCTTAGACGATGATATCAGTTTTGTATACAATATTCCAAATCCTTTTGTATCGTTTCACCAGAGCCCTTTATAAATAGGCCAAGGCATCTCTACTTGTATTTAGATCCTCTTGACCTGAATGTTGACTTTCAGTTATTAGTGTACACAGGCACCCAGATCACACTAGGCATCAACATCTTTCAATGACTTGCCATTTAAAAAAAAAATGACGGCACATCTCTCTCTCTGTCAGAGTGGCTGACCTAATTTTTCCACGTTATATTCCACTGGCCACCTCCTTCATCTAGCCTGCCTACATCCCTATGAAGCCCTCTGCATCCTTCTCATGGCCCTCATTGCCTTCTAGTTTTGTTACATCAATAAGTTTTTGGAAATATCAAACTTGATCATCTTCAAATCATTGATTTGGATTGTGAACAGCTGGAACCCCAACAAGGATCTTTGTGACATCCCCACTGTTGTAGAAGCTCTGGAATTTGGCAGATGGCAGCTAGTGCATCCACTGCATCTGGAGCTGCCACCTGCAAGACCCTAGAATGTAGGTCATCAGGTTCTGTGATTTATGGTCTTTCAGTCGCATTATTTTCTCTGATCCTAACTTGCTTATCGCTCTCATTCATTTTAGAGCTTGTCCTCCTCCAGTATTTTCATCTTCTGTGATAGTTGTTAAATTTTGTTGCTAGCTACATATTCTGCAAGTAATTTCTCCTATCTTGGTCTGCAAGGAATGAAATTAACTTTTGATTATTTTTGCATATCTATAGAAGCTTTTGTTTTTTTTTCCAGTAGGCTTTTCTCAGATCCTACTTAAAATGCCAGGGTCTTCCAAAAACGTTGGAATGCTCAAAATCCTCAGGCTTACTGCTTTTTTTTGGCAACATTATAAGTATTTTCCTTTGATCTAATAGTGTCTTTAACTTCTTTTGATAACCAAGGCTGGGCCAGTTTTCCTGTTGTTCTTTTTGCCTTAAATTTATTTTCTTTGTACTTCAGATTCTAGCCCTTGTTTGCTTATCGTCATACCTTTTAATTAAGTTTCCAATGTACCGTAGCCAGTTCATGCCTCACGCACTGGTAGATTGCTTAATTCATTTCAAGTCTTTGGTTTCAGGTTTGGCTAAATGGCTTTCAGTTTTAATGTAAAATTCTATCATATGATGATGACTCTTTCCTGAAGTACCTCAATTCTCAACAGATTGAAATCGACTTTTCCCTCTGAAAACAATTTTCTTTTATGTGTTTCATGGTGCTGAGTCGTTTGGTAACAGTTAAATGATTGTACAACTTAAACCTGAAAAGTTATTGTCAATGGTATCACAGAACTTCCATATTGGCTTAATCGCTGTTTTCAATGGAGACAGCATTAATTCATTCCATTGCACTTTCTACAGTGAACAACAGCTTTAGAAGACCATCTTTGATGTCCTCCATGAATTCATCCCCTCACATTTTTACTAGTAATTTGGTTTGCAGTCTGTTAGATTTAAATCTGCAGTGTTTATTACCCTTGTACTTGCATGCACCTCTAGTTTCCTGACTTATCACCAATATTTAATACCAGCAATGTTTTCTGTCTCTTGCTGAATTTCTTTTAAGCTTCAAGATGATTCTACTTGATTTTCTGAGCTAAGATTCTTCCATTCTTTACTATTTTGCCTCTTTCCCATTTTACCTATCTCTTGTAAAATTAAGGTATCCTGGGATATTTAATTCCTAGGTCTGTTTACAACCCCAAGGTGATATCCTTAATCCTGGCACTAGCAGACAACAGACCCTTTGGAACTCATTCTAGTGTCTGCATGGAATTGTATCTATCCCTCTAACAATACTGTCACCTATTAGCAGTCCATTCTGTTTCACTCCCCCAACTTGAAGGGTTCTCCATATCATGATGCTATAGTCAATTTTCTCCACCACCCTGCAGTCACTACTTTCACTCACACAGGTTGTCAAAATTTTGTACCTGTGAACAAGAACATGGGCTGAGGTTTGTGTAGCACCACCTTCTTGATCTCCATACTTTCCTCATTCATTATCATTGATGTCCCTCTTAACCATTTCTATAGTACTTTTGTGAGGTGTGTGACTGCCTCCTGTAACAAAGCATCAAGGTAACTTTCCTCCTCGCTGGTACATCACAGAATGCATATCTCAGGTTCCAGCTCGTCAAAGGTCCATGAGCTGAAGGTGCTTACCAACAGATGCAGTTACCATGGGCCCTAATAGTTTCCATCAACTCCTAAATACTGCATTAGTACTACATCGCCAACCCTGCTGGTCTTGATCTTTATTTCACTTCTTCAGCTGATTTGATTTTATCTTCCTTTGGTTTCATGAATCATTTTTTGGCAGCTGGTAGAAAGTTTAAAGCCTAGCCCTTCCTTTCCTTTTTGGTATCATAATTAACGTTAAAAATCAGATATCTCAGCAGACCCTCCTGGCCCCCACTCCATCAATGTTATTAAAACAATGAGAAGCAGGAACTGAAATCTGTTTGTAAGTAAAAGGAATAATTGAATGTTAGAAGGGTCTCTTTGTAGGAAGCTTCCTCTGAATGTGAACAGATTAGGAGAACTGAGAAAGTAAATTTGCTAAGTTTACTGGCAGTGATGCAAAGCTTAATGAGTGGAACATCAGTGTTTAGATCAATACATAACCATGTAAATCTTCCTGCACCGCATGTTTTGGGGAGATTATATCCATTGACAGTAAGAAAAAAATAAATCCATTTATACTACAACTCATAACCTTGAGACATCCAAAAATGGTTTTCAAAAGAACTTCATTGATTGTAGTGTGATGTAGAAAACACACTGGGCAATCTTTGCAGAGCAAGCATCCTCAAACGTTGATAAAGTGGCCAGGTAATTTGTTTTAGCCGTATTGATTGAAGCACTTAATTCTTTCTTCCCCTATCCATTTGGCTTTGTACCCTTCTAATGTCGAGCCACTAGGAAACAGCGCTGCAGAAATGTGCTGATAAGTCAGGGACTTCACGGAAGCAAAACCTATTTTGTATATTTATGGAATTTGCAGCACATGATACAATTATTTGGTGCATTATGTCCTTGTCAGCCAAATGTATACTTTAGTGTCATTTCCCTCTCAGGCAGTGAACTCTACACTTCCCACCACTCACTGAGTGAAATCCCCTCTAATCCTACCAATTAACTGAGATCTGTTCTCCTAGTTACTGGCCCCTGTGCTAAGGAAATATGGGCTTTCTGTTTACTCTTTCTGGTTCTTTTTTTAAAATATATGTAGTTAACTGAATCTCCCCTCAGTTTCCTTTGTTCTTTTAAAAAAAAAACAATCCCAGCCTAGCCAGTCTCTCTTCTTAATTATAGCTTGTCTCCTGATTTGGGACCATCTTTGTAAACCTCCTCTGCACCCTATCCGTGCCATCATATCCTTCCTGTTGTGCACTGTACACATTCCAGTTGTGGCATAACTAGTGCTTTATACCATGATTGTTGATTGTTCTGCTGATGTTTCATGCTTCCATTAGTCTGAATTTTTCAATATGGACATTAGAAGGCAAGAAATACACAAGCACAAAGTTCTAAAGGTTTGAACTCTGTTACATCAGATTGAACAATGCATAAAATCAGTTATTCAAAACACACAAAAATTAGACTTTTTTATTGTAAATGTTTATTTGTAGTTTTACTGTAAAGGGTAGGGCAGGCACGTTAGTGTAACGCTACTACAGCACCAGCGACCCAGGTTCAATTCCTGCTGCTGTCTGTAAGGAGTTTGTACGTTCTCCCTGTGTCTGTGTGGGTTTCCTCCGGGTGCTCCAGTTTGCTCCCACATTCCAAAGACGTACGGGTTAGGAAGTTGTGGGCATACTATGTTGGCGCCAGAAGTGTGGTGACACTTGTGGGCTGCCCCCAGGGCACTCTACACAATAGATGCATTTCACTGTGTATTTTGATGTACATGTGACAATAAAGATATCTTTCTTATGTAGGAAAATTAACTTGTTTAGATTTGTGCATTGTAAAAAAATTGTAAAAATCTAGTATTAAAACATGGTAAAACTATGCTCAGTGTATGCAGTGGG
>JARFYF010000066.1:1211702-1221821 GCA_030265395.1 Rhina ancylostomus
ATGCAGAGCTGAGGTTAGAATTGGATCAGCTATGATCTTATTAAATGCTAGAGCAGACTCCAGGAGCCAAGTGACCCAGTTCTGCTCCGAATTCATCTGTCGGTTTGTTTGCATGGAAATGAGATTACTGCATTTCACTCCAGGAATGTCAAATTTCACAATCACAGAATGCTGAAGAAAATGCAGAAGCAAACTGAATTTTAGGCCTTTATTCATTTCCCTCAGTCATTAAATTACATGTTGAATAGTGAGGTCCCAGTATCAGTCTCTGGGGAACACAAGATGTCAAATTTAACCAATCAGAGAATGTTTTTTTAAACCCAGCTGCTTGTCTCATCACAAGGATACTTCCAATTTCATGTATTTTCATTATTAATACTATCTTGTACAAAAGTTTGTCAGTTGTCTTCTGGAACATTGACAAGATCCACAGACATTTCTCTACAACTGGCTGGAGCTGCCCTCCAAGGATGCCACTAGATTAGTTAGACATGACCTACCTTTCACAAACCCACAGTGACTCCTTTTGATCAGCTCACACTTGTCCAAGTGTTCAGTCACCCTGTCTCTGAGGATAGATTCCACTGACTTCCCCACAACTTATGTCAAACTGACAGTTCTACAGTTCCTGATTTTCTCGTTCTCCCACTTCTTCAATAATGCATTAACATTTGCAGTTTTCTGATTCAAAACAGCAGTCTCTGAATCTACAAATCCTGAAAAATTTTATAACAAACTCATCCTTAATTCTTTGCTAAAATTGTGTGTTCATTCCTTTTCACAACACCAAGGCCCTCCAAAGTTCCTTAGTGGCTGGTGCTCAAGATGCCTCATTGTCAGTGGATGTAATCATGGGATCGTAGAAGGGTGTCCGCACAGACGGAAGCCATTCAGCCCATCATACATATGCTGGGTCTCTCCCAGAGCAATATGAGTGTTAGTTCCACACCTCGGCCCCCTCTCAGTAGCCTTGTAAATTTTTCCACACCACACATTCATCCAATTCCCTCTTGCAGGTCACAATGGAACTTGTGGAACTTGCCTCTGCCACATCTGTGGGTAAAATGTTTCAGATTCCAGCCAGACAACACATAAAAAATGTTTCCTCATCTCTCTCAGAATCAGAATCAGGTTTATTATCACTGACATATGCTGTGAAATTTGTTGATTTGCGGCACCAGTACAGTGCAAGGCATAAGACGTAAACATATTATAAGCTACAAAAATAAATACATGGTACAAAGGAGGAATAACATGGGAGTGTTAATGGGTTCATGGACTGTTTATTCTCTCTTCATTCCCTTCCCCATTATTTAAAGCTATGGCCACCAGTCATTGATTGCTCTGCCAGTGGGAACAGCCTTTCACTCTGCACTCTGTATGTCATTAGGTGTTTACCAAATCTCCCCTCAGCCTTCTCTTCTCCAAGAAAGCAGTTCCAACTTTAATCTGTTCTTGTAACTGTAGTTTTTCATCCCAGGAACCATTCTCATTTTCTGGACCCTCTCGAATGCCTTCACATCTTCCTGTGGTTCATTCAGAACTGAAGCCAGTTCTCCAGCTGAGGCCAGCCCAGTGCTCTGTAAAGCTGCGACTTGACTTCCCTGTCTTTATACTCTCTGTTTTTATTGATAAAGCCCAGAATTGAGTATGCTTTATTAACCACCTTCTCTACTCTCAAGGACATGCATCCATTCCCCAGCTCCCTCTGCTCCTACCCCCTTTTGGAACAACGTCCCTTGTTCTTTGTTACCTCTCCTCATTCTCCCGACCAAAATGCTTCACCTCACATTTCTCCACTTTAAATGTGTTCTGCCATGTGGCTCCCAGTCCACCAGCCTCCTTACGACCTGCTGCAACTTATCACCATCCTCTTCATCATTCACAATACCTGTGTCATCAGCAAATTTAGAAATTGTGCTTTACGTCATTAATATAGACCAAAACAGCAATGCTCCCCAGTACTGATTCCTGAGAAACTCCGTTATTCACCTTCTTCTAGTCCCCAAAAAATAACAGTGAGTTCTCAATAGCACTGTAGTGACTCACAGTTTCAAAAGCAAGTCCAGTGGAAATCAGGCAGTCATTGTGTTCAATACTATTATGTTCCAGACTGGTAAACAAGGTTAAAATTGTTCCTTTAGGTTCCTATAATTGTCATGTGCACACTTGGTGAACAACCCCCTAGCATTCTTGGAGTGCACTCACAGAAGACTTCTGCTTGCCCTGGGTAGAATCCCATTACCATGTGGAAACCAGGTAGACCTGGATTCATCCTTGATTCCTTGATCCACTCACCAAGTTACTGGCTCACCAATTTTACTTTGGGAACTTGCCAAAGATGGCAAGTGTTTCTGGGCCATTGCCTTGTGCTAACTTGAACCTGCAACTTTCATTAATTCATCAAACATATCTAGCTCACCCTAAAGCCATTGAAGCCATCCTTCCTGGATCTGTAACCACAGCAATTCGTACCGTTGTCTTTGAGAATCAGAATCAGATTTATGACCACTAACTTATATGTCGTGAAATTTGTTGTTTTGCAGCAGCAGTCCAGTGCAAAGACATAAAAATTACTATAAATTACAAAATAAATAATGCAAAAAAATGGAACATGGGTTCATGGACTGTTCAGAATTCTGATGGTGGAGGGGAAGAAGCTGTTCGTGAATCGTTAAGTGTGGGTCTTCAGGCTCCTGTACCTCCTCTTGGATAGGAGTAACAAGAAGAGGTTGTATCCCAGGTGGTGAGGGTCCTTAGTGGTGGATGCCGCCTTCTTGAGGCACCACCTCTTGAAGATGTCCTTGATGGCAGGGAGAGCTGTACCCGTGATGGAGCTGACTGAGTTGACAACCCTCTGCAGCCTCTTGCGATCTTGTGCATTGGAGGCACCATACCAGGCAGTGATGCAACCAGTCTTCACAGTACTTCTACAGAAATCAGTAAGAGTCTTTGGTGATGTACCAAATCTCCTCAAACTCCTAATGAAGTAAAGCCTCTGGTGTGCCTTCTTCATGATTGTATCAATGTGTTGGGACCACAATAGATCCTTAGAGATGTCGATGACTAGGAATTTGAAGCTGCTCACAGTTTCCACCGTTGACCCCTCAATGAGGACTGGTGTGTCTTCTCCCAACTTCCCCTTCCTGAAGTCCACAGTCAATTCCTTGGTCTTGCCGAAGTTGAGTGCGAGGTTGTTGTTACGACACCACTCAACCAGCCGATCTATCTCACTCCTGTACGTCTCCTTGTCACCAGCTGAGATTCTGCCAACAACAGTGGTAGAACAGCAACAGCAGCAATCACTGCAGTTGCCCTTCAGTCCAAATAGTCAATGTTAACAAAAAAGTAAAAAGTGACCAGCTCTGTCTTCTTTGCCACCCCATTTCCAGTCTGCCCCTATCTTTTTGTAAATTTATTCTTCCATGGGATGTGGATGTGGCTGGCGTTTATTGTCCAACCCCAACGGCTCCCTGATCAGAGAATGTATGAAAGGCAAGCTCATGAATGACTGGAGTCACCTAGAGAATGATTTTCTTGCCTGAGAGCCAATAATAAGCTGCATGGGTTTTACAAACACCCAGCAGTTTTGTGGTTACTATTACCAACACCAATTCCTCAACTCTCCTGGTAGGATTCAGATGTGTGTGTGCCAATGGCCCAGACCTCTGGAACTTGCCCAGTAACTGTAACTGTTGTGTTACTGCACTGCAGCTCAACACATGATTTTTGTCCTTCCTCCAGCCTTCTACCCCTGCTCTTGCACTTCCTCCTATTCCGCATGCAGAATACTTCAGGCAGTCACTTGGGAGATGTCGAATCAAATCTTGTGAAATATCACACACTCCCTTTTCTGCATTCGGTTCATCAATTCAGTCAGCAACTCCTTCAAGGAACGGGTTCAGAGTGAAGGTCAGGAAATGTTCCGTATTACACTTAAATTTAACATTAGAATGAATTTATTCCGGGGATGAATTCTTTGCAGTGAAAGGGGATCTGTTGCAGGAACAACTGGAGCTCTCAACACAGACAGTTCTGAGCTTCATTAAGGTGACAGAAACAGGCCAGTTCAGCACTTGTGAACTGCAGAATGTCTGAAATCAGTAAGACCCAACAGCCCAGCACGGTGTCATTTGATTCTTTTGAAAGAGTGCATGAGGATGGTCATGATATTTTCTCACCTCAGAAACATCCTGTCTTCATGGACAGTTATGAAAATCCATCAATTCTCATCCCTTTGTCAGAGGGCAAATGTTCCTTTGCTGCACAAGTACATGGCAATACATTGGAGCACCAATACAGGGCCAAGCCATCCCAAACAGAGCTTTCCCAGTTATATCGAGTCACATATTACACCTATCCAATTCAACTTTAAATGTTGACACAGTTTCCCCTTCCACAGCTCACCCTGATGCCTGTGTTCAATCTTTTGCATTTAATCTTTCATTCTTTGTTCTTGACTTTTTACCGGTTGGAAACAACCCCTTGCAATTCTACAGTATCGCTCTGTAATTTGCATATTTATGAAGGAAACTGGTGCTAAAATTAAGTTTAGGAAATACTCAGTAGGTCAGATGACATCTGTGGAGAGCATGAGGAGGACTGAAATTTTCAGGCTGAGGACATTTGAAAATTATTTTGAATGTTTTACACTTTTATTTCTCAATTGTTTCTTCTTTTTGTCACAGTTTGATCTTGGAATGACAATGACATCAACCAATTAAAAAAAGATTGCATTTGTCAATACATTAACTAATATAAGTGTTTTAGGTCATTCTTATATTCTGTTGCACAGTTTTCATGACTAGAGTGTCGGAGTATGCGCCTTTGTACAGTGTAATAGCTGGATGAAATGCAACAGGGTGAAGTGACTGAGCTGTAGCAGCTACCAGGGACATGGAAAACTTCCAGTACCGGGGACGTGGAAAACTTCCAGTACCGGGGACATGGAAAACTTCCAGGATGAGTTGAGAGTGAACTCTGCTCAGAATGTGCTCGCTCTGGTTTGCTGAACAAATCCGGCCAAGTCTTCTTTATTCCTGTGGAAACTTTTTATTGCCAGACTTGATGATTGATTTAGTTTGCACATTTACTCCTGCCTTATCACAGACACGGTTTTTTATCTGTGCAGATTCCTGCACGTTGTATCGATTTGAAATATTGTCTTCCCCAGTAAAGAAGAAAAATGGTTTACCGGCACTTTCCACATCTGTTGTCAGGGTGATCAATCATTTACAAACACAGGCTAGAATGAAGCATATTACACAAAATCCTTCCAGTACTTGCAGGCTATACATAATAGCATAATATATGGTACCTGTAACACAATAACCTCCATTTTCAAACAGAGTTTGCTTTATGATTTACTGCAGGGAGCCATTATTTCAAAAACCTACTTTTTATTCTACTAACTTTGTTGCAATATGTGATGGATCACAAGCTTGGTCCAAGTGAAACCTCTCACCTTGGAAAGCCCCATTAACAGTCCTTTTCATAATGAGTGGCAGTAATCGCATCAGAGTTACAAAAATAAATGTGCTGCAAAGTAAAACATCTCATGTAAACATTAATGTGATTGCTGCAGAGATAAGGCAGCAAATGCTGGAAGCACTCAGCGGGTCCCTCATCATCCATGGAGAAGGCAGGCGAGGTCACTTTTTCAATATCTCCACAAGGAATGACTGAGATACTTCAATCCACACATATGTTTCATCAATAAAACACGAGTAGAGACGATCTTTGGCACAATTTGCTGAAATTGCATAACCAATGCAAAAGATCACAGAATTTTACATGGAAACTGTGTTTGATGCAACTTGAGTTTCCACGATTTTTGAATTAGTGTTCAAGTTGGAAACACTGGTCCTGACCACAAAACTGGCCTGAGCCCAGATAGAATTCATCACCATTGTGAGTATCTGCTAATTATAGCCTGCAGAGAGACTCCAAAACTGCAGCTGGTTCTCCTGAGTGTGAAGCCATTAATAATGATGTTTTTAAAGTTTTTGAGCATTTATTTTTAAAATTTTACGAAAGGACTGTCAGGGCATCAATATAACTAACAAATAGGTATCTGTGCTGTAGTGTGCAATTGTCATTTTCAGTAACGTAAAGCTCCAGTTATTCACAGGTGGTAAATTGCTGCTCTTATTACAAATTGTTCTTTTTGTGATAAACACATTTTAAGCTGTTTTAATCAAACTGCATCAATTTACCACTCGTAAAAATGTCATGGAACTTTGTTAAACAAGTAACTGTTTAAAAGTTCTGAAACACAGCTCTGGTTTGTGAGAGATTTTTTTATTTGGTTGAATCCTGTTGGGGTCGAAAATAAATGAGAGTTGAGAAAAGCTTCTTTAATCTGGTACCGTTCATGAACACAATGTGTACCTGGATCCCAAAAGCAGAAACCCCACCACAAAATTACCTCCAGAGACTATGCTCTGAGTCACTGAACATATACCGGAGAGATTAGAGGTGAATTTATCCATTAGTAAATTCAGCAACTTAGTCTTATTGCAAGAAAGTGACTTGATGTTTTCTTTTGTTTTCAAACAAATAAAAAACGAAAACATATCCCAAAAACCTAACTGAAAATGATTTTTGTTACCAGTGAGCCATCATGCCAGCAATAAATTTTAACCATGCATCTTGCTTTAAGAATGCAACAAATACCTTTCCAAATCTCTGTTGAGTTCGATTAGGCAACTGAACAATCGCATTTCTGCACCAATCAGCGGTGTAACTGTGGTGGAAAAGCTCGGGCGAGTAAAACCAGGAGCAGAGCTGAGGCAAAGTGGAAAAGAAGCTCTCAACGACTTGGAAGAAAATGAAAAATTTTGTCAAAAAACATTAAACCTGAATTAGTCTGTTATTATTATTACCGATTTTGATTCAGATAAGCTACAGTGACTGAAAGTTGATGTATCTCCTGAATGAAGGTAGCCTTAACTGTGGTATCCCAGATATTATAACGAATCCACTTGTCACCTACCAGCCTCTATCCCCGCCCCACCGCTTGTTCCGCTACACACTGGCAACCTTCCCTCTCAGTCCTGATGTAGCGTCTTGACCCAAAACCTTGACTCACATTTTTTTGCCTCCACAGATGCTGCTTGACCCGCTGAGTTCTTCCAGCATTTCTGTTTTTAGTTCCAGATTTGAGCATCTGCAGACTCTTTTGTTTTCACATTATTGGGGATAATTCGGGATAGTCAAAGTAGAAGAACTAACTTGGGAAGAACCTAACCAAGAGGGATGTAGAACAAGTCAGAATGCCTTTATCTGTGTGTCTCTTGAACGCCCCCATCATTTTTGACCCCACCACCACCCCTGGCAGCACATTCCAGGCACCCACCTCTCCCTGTGTAAAAAACTTGCCTGCGCATGTCATTTGAACTTTCCCCTCTCACTTAAATACATGCCCTCTAGTATTAGATATTTCAGCCCTGGAAAAAAAAGTTACCAGCTGTCTTCTCTATCTATGCCTCTCATAATCTTATAAACCTTTAGCAGGTCCCCCCTCAGCCTCCACCGCTCCAGAGAAAACAACCCAAGTCTGTCCAACCTCTCCTCATAGTACATGCCCTCTAGTCCAGGCAGCATCCTGGTAATCGTTCTGTATTTATACGTTGCTTAGACTTTTTGTTCATCTGTACCCACAGACCATTGTCGTCTAATCTCTTGCAGACTTTTCAAAAGCAAAAAACGCTGCAGATGTTGGAAATCACACAACGTCCATGTCCCTCCATTCTCTGCACATTCATGTGTCCATCGAAGAGCCTCTTAACTGCCTCTATCGTACCTGCCTCCACCACCACCCCTGGCAGGGCATTCCAGGTACCCACCACTCTCTGTGCAAATAAAACTTGCCCCACACATCTCCTTTGAACTTGCCCCCCTCACCTTAAATGTATGCCCTCTATTGTTAAATATTTCAATCCTGTGAAAAAGATACTGCTGTCTATCCATGCCTCTCATGATTTTATAAACCTCTATCAGGTCTCCCCTCACCCTCGGCCACTCCAGAGGAAACTCCAAGTTTGTCCAACCTCTCCTCTCCTCTCCTCTAGTACAAGCCCTCTAATCCAGGCAGCATCCTGGTGAACGTCTTCTGCACCATCTCCAAAGGCCTCCACACCCTTCCTGAAATCGGGCAATAAGAATTGAATGCAATACTCCAGATGCGGCCAAACTATGAATATTTGGAATTCACGTGGAGATAGTTGTGGAGGCTCAGTCACTGAGCAGAAATGGATAGGATCTCAGAGTCAGAATCAGGTTTATTATTACTGACCTATGTCGTGAAATTCATTGTTTTGTTGCAGCAGTACAGTGCAAGACATAAAAATTACTATAAGTCACAAAAATAAATAAATAGTGCAAAAGAGAAATAACAGGGTGGTGTTCATGGACCATTTAGAAATCTGATGGCAGAGGGGAAGATTGTTCCTGAATCGTTGAGTGTGGGTCTTCAGGCTCCTGTACCTCCTCCCCGATGGTAGTAACGTGAAGACGGCACATCTCGTGTGGTGAGGGTCCTTAATGATGGATGCTGTCAGTGAGGAGGACATGTTATTACCAATCCACACTGACTGTGGTCTCCTGATGAGGAAGTCAACGATCCAGTTGCAGAGGGAGGTTCAGAGGCCCAGGGTTTGAAGCTTGTTGATTAGTACTGAGGGGATGATGGTGTTGAACGCCGAGCTGTGATCGATAAATAGCAGCCTGACATACGTTTTGCAGTTGTTTAGGTGCTTCAGCGCAGAGTAAAGAGCTAGTGAGATTGCATCTGCTGTAGACCTGTTGTGGCGGTGGACAAACTGCAATGGGTCCAGGTCCTTGCTCAGGCAGGAGTTAATTCCAGCCATGACCAACCTCTTGAAGCCCTTCATCACAGTAGATGTGAGTGTTGCTGTAGCCCCCTGCTCTACTCACTCTGCAATCATGACTAGGTGCTGTTCCTCCAGCAGACTGTGCGTTGCTGCAGATTCCAGTGTCTGCAGTTCCCTGTGTCTTTTCTCCTTCACCTGTTTCTTTAACACCTGGTGTCCATGAGCCACCCCCCCCCTCCCCAACTCAGTGCAGTCCTTCCCACGCTGCCCCCAAAGCACTGGCCCTGCCTCCCGCGTTTACTCACACTCCGCCAGCTGCTCCGCGCTCGCATTACATCGCGACCTGGACCAGATGGAATGTCGAGCATCTGTTCTGAGAAAGCGGCTGTAACCTGACACCTTACCTCTGTTCCTCTCTCTACGGACGCTGCCTGACCTGCTGAGTATTTCCAACAGTTCCTGCTTTTACTTCATCGTGTTGAGGAGTTGATTTTGGAATAGGCTTGGGTCCAGTAACGTGCATCAAGAAAGGCCTCATTAATAATCCGGCCATTGAAGGCTGCTGGTCAAGAATGACCATAACATGAAAGAATTTTAAATTACATTAAAAATTATGTCGTTTACCTGAAACCCAGGTTTTCAATCTTGAAACTGAAAACTATAAAGGCAGGGACAGATTCCCACGTTTAACCTATGAGGAGTCTCTTGTTTCTGGAAGCTCCTTTGCTACAGCTTTGCTTCATTGCTATGGTGCGGTGATGTCATTGGGAGGCATTCACTTCAATCATTAGGGTTGTTCAGGTAATCGGTAATTCATATGCACAAGTTTAGTGGCATAGTCTTACAGTTTGACATTCTAATCCTTGTAAAATCTGCTTTCATATGGATTGTGTTGAAAAGAGTATTCACTCCCAGGAGTGTGATGGTCCAGAATGGTAACAGCTCTCTCCAGCCAAAAATTATTTTCAATCCTATAGACTATTCTGTTTTAAGCATCTGATGGACACTTTTGTGCAGGCAAGTACCTTCTGATTCTAATTGAAACTTCAAGTGCCTTTTGATGCTCATGTGTCAGGCCGATCTTTACCCAAGGTTAGCTCTTCCCAGGCTGTCCAGAATTATTCCCAGTAATGTGAAGACAGAAGAGACTGCAAATGCTTGAATCTGGAGCAAAAAACACAACACTGGAAGAACTCAGTGGGTCAAGAAGCATCTGTGGAGGCAAAAGGTGTAAGTCGAGGTTTTGTGTCGAGGCCCTACATCAAGACTGAGAGGGAAGAGGAAC
>JARFYF010000066.1:1394143-1405295 GCA_030265395.1 Rhina ancylostomus
TCCCAACTTTTATTTCATTCTTGGAACCACAGTGAATATAGAGCAGCACAGCACAGGAACAGGCCCTTGGCCAACCATGTGGTGCTCAACTAATTAAGCTAGTCATTAAATACCTAACTGAGCTAATCTATGACTAAACTAAATAGGAAATGCATTATTCAATTAAATAAAGCCTGTAACAAGTCCAAATCACTAACTCAGGACACCGAGTGTATTCAAGCAAGGCCCTTCCAATGTTCCTGCCTCAGTCTCAGTCAATCAGTGGGACCTGCATCATTTTGCTCCTTTACTTGTGGGACATGTCTTATTAAATGAAGGGGAATAGTTCAGAAATGTTGCTGTATTCCATTTCACTTCATATTTTCTGTTCTTTCCAAAAATGAAAGCTGCTTGGGGTGATGTTGTTTACTGCCACAAACTGCAGAACCTGATTAACCGCACATCAGCAGCTTTCATCTGCAACACAAGTGCACGATATCAGTCTGGCCTGCAAACCACAAATGTTTCCTTTGGAACAGGCACTTGTTACATCAGTCTCTGACACACGCCTTGCAAAATCCTGTCAATGAACCCTCACACGCTGTTATCTACCCCGGTCATCCAAAGGCAGTTGCAAAACAGCAGTTTCGAGACCTGGTCAAGCCTGCTAGAGTTACCACAATCTTGCGGTTCCACAAGGAGCATCTTGTTTATGAGCAACTGCAGCTAGATCTGTTAGATTAAATAAACCTGTCATTTCGACTGAAGAAAGTTTCCATTACCTTGCCTCAGTTATCGGTTGGGTTTCACAGTCCATCTCACTTAATGAGCACAGCCCCTGGTGAATATAGTCACTGGAATCATTTTTTATTGTTTCCTGCAAGGACAGTGCCAGATACGCTGACCCTGAAGGCAATTGTTGTGGTTACCCTGAGGGTGGGTTAAACTGCAGAAAGGATCTGTTGACATGAGATGGACAAAGATGAGCAAACCTCCTCTGGATCCTCAACCCTGGGACCGTGGCCGGTTTCTGTCCTGGAACTACTGTCCAATTCCATGAAGGGATGAGCTGCCGAGCCTCCAGCCTCCCTCCTGAAGCCCAATACACTGCTGCCATTTTCATCTCTGTTCCTGCCAGGGTGTGTTCTCCCAAGGCCGGGGGACGGACATCGGCACAGACACCACCTGACTGTCTCCATCTGCCGTGCTGATGGCCTCTGTATCACCTCCTCCACCCTCCTCCCACCAATTATCTTTTGAGAAGAAGTGCAAATAGAAAATAAAACATAGAGCTGTCCAGCACAGGAACCGACTCTTTAGCCAACGATGTTGTGCCAAACTAATTAAAGTAATGACGCTAATTACACGAACCCCTCCGCCTTCACAAGTTCATACCCCTCCATTCCCTGCACATTCATGTACCTATCTAAGAGCCTCTAAAACCCCTCTATTGTATCTGCCCCCACCACCACCCCTGGCAGCACATTCCAGGCACCCACCGCTCTCTGTGTAAAAACTTGCACCAAACATCTCCTTTGAACCTTCCCACTCTCACCTTAAGTTCATGCCCCCTGGTGTTAGACATTTCGACCTTGGGAAAAAGAATGCACATTTTATGTACAATTTGTGTCTGTTTACAGAGTCCCACCAAAGGTGTTCTTGGTCAGATTGCTGTGCAGCCTCTGACCTGTTTGTGTGCACCATGCCCAGTGTACTTGTGTGACATTGCTTCTGAATGTCAGCATTCCTTCTCCCACACCATGTGCTCATCCTCGCTCAGTGATCAACTACCCCAGACTGCAGGGTGGTAGGATGCGGGAGTCTGAACCTGACCAGACAAGGGCAAGAGCTCATCGTGCGGATCTGTCTCAGACTCCTGCCTGCTCTCCGAACAGAAGGGAGCAATGGAGTAGCACTCACAGGAGCACGCTGCCACAGTACTGGAACTCACCAGCCAAGGGGCTGGGTACACATGAGGGGCACGTACATCGAGTATGGAAACAGGCCCTTCTGCCCCACTGGTCCATGCTGACCAAGATTCCCATCTAAGCTACTCCCATTTGCCCACGTATGGCCCATATCCCTCTATACCTTTCCTATCCATGAACCTGTCCAAGTGCCTTTTAAATATTGTTAATGTACCTGCCTCAACTACTTCCTCTGGCAGCTCATTTCATATGCAGACCACCTTCTGGGTGAAAAAGTTGCCCTTCAGGTTCCTGTTAAATCTCTCCCCTCTCACTTTAAACCTATGCCCTCTAGTTCTTGATTTCCCAACCCTGGGAAAAAGACTGTGCACATTCACCCTATCTGTGCCCCTCGTGATTTTATACACCTCTATATGATCACCCACCATTCTCCTGTACTCCACTGAATAACACCCCAGCCTGCTCAACCTCTCTCCATAACTCAAGTCCCGGCAACATCCTCGTAAACTTCCTCTGCACTCTTTCCAGCTTAATGGCATCTTTCTTCTAGTCGGGTGATTGAAAACTGAACACAATATTCCAAGTGTGGCCTCGCCAATGTCTTCTACAACTGCAACATGACATCCCAACTTCTAGTCTCAATCAACCTCCGTCTTTCCAAATGCACGTATATCTCATCTCTCAGAATCCCCTCTACTTACCTGCCACAGATGTTAGGCACGGGGTATCTGTGATTAAATAAGCATGTCCATGAAGGCTCCTTTAATCTTATAATGTTTATTTTAATCTTCATGAAATTGTCAGTTTAAACATTATGCATCTAATTCTTCCTCTGTGACGCAGCTATGATGATATTGTTCAGACTAATGAGACAATAGCTGGGGCATGAGATTCAGATGCCCTTTTTGATGTGTGGTTACTACCTTAAATACCAAGTGACTAAGACACAGAATCTAATGGACTTTTTTCCACAATTAAAAGGTCATCAGGCCATTGATGTGCAGATGTTGTGCACGTAAAAATCCTTGTATCCACTGAAGTGAGGAGTCAGTTCAGCTGGAGCATCATTATTGCAACCTCTCTACTGAATCTCTGCACACAGGGAGGACACACTGGAGGGCTCAATATGTGTCGTGCTCAAAAATAAGACAGGTGCAATCACTCTGATGGGATTATACTGTAGGTCTCCCAATAACCGGTAGGAGACATAGATACATAGACAGATTATGGAAAGACGTAAAAGCAATGGGGTTGTTGTAGTGAGTGACTTTAACAGAGCAAAGGGATTAAATGGGGCAAAATCTCTTCCGTGCATTCAGGAGGGTTTATTGAAATAATACATGGGTAATCCAACTGGAGGAGGGAGCATACTGGAGCCTGTTATGGGAAATGATCCTGAACAGATGCCTGGCCTTTCAGCGGGAGAGCATTTTGGGACTGCTCTCACTATCCTCCATGTCCTTCTCCTTGATGAATACCAATGCAAAGGACTCATTTCGTACCTTGCCCACATCCTCTGACTCCAACCAGAAATTCTCTCCTTTATCTTTGAGTGGTCCTACCATCTCCCTCATTCTCCTCTTGTTTTTAGTGTAGATATAAAATGCCTTGAGATTCTCTTTAATCTTATTTGCCAAGGACAAATAGGATTAAAGAGAGTAAGACAGTGGATGTTGTCTCCATGAATTTTAGTAAGGCATTTGACTGGGTCCCTCATGGTAGGCTGATCAAGGAGGTTAAGGTACGGAAGATCCATGGTGACTTGGTAACTTGGACTCAGAACTGGCTTGACCATAGAAGATGGAGGGTGGTGGTGGAGGGGTGTTATTCTGGCTGGATGTCCATGACTGGTGGTGTTCCATGGGGATCAGCACTGGAGTTTCTGTTGTTTATGATGTATACAAATGACTTGGATGAAAATATAGATGAATAGGTTAGTAAGTTTGCAGATGGTGTTGTGCAGAGCGAAGACGGTTGTCAAGAGATACAGCGGGATATCGATCAGTTACAGATATGGCGGAGAAATGGCAATGAAAATTAATCTGATCAAGTGTGAGGTGTTGCACTTTGGGAGGTCAAATGTAAGGGGAAAGTACACAGTTAAAGGCAGGACCATTAACAGCACTGATGTACAGAGGGATCTTGGGGTCCAAGTCCATTGCTCCCTGGAAGTGGCCATACAAGTAGATGGGGTGGTAAAGAAAACGTATGGTACACTTGCCTTCATTGGTCAGGGAGTTGAATATAAGAGTCATGCTGCAGCTATAAAAAACTTGAGTTAGGCTGGACTCGGGAGTATTGTGTACAATTCTGGTCACCCTATTAAAGGAAGGACGTAGAGGCTTTGGAGATAATTCAGAAGAGGTTTACCAGGATTAGAGGCCATTTGCTATGAGGAGAGGTGGGACAAACTTGAGCTGTTTTCTATAGAGTGGCGGAGGCTGAAGGGAGACCATAGAAGTTTATAAAATTATAAGAGGCACGGATAGAGTAGACAGTCAGAATCTTTATCCCAGTAGAGAGATGTCAAATACTAGAGGACATGCAATAAGAGGGGGAAATTTTAAAGGAAGTTTTTTACACAGGGAGTGGTGGGTGCCTGGAACGGGCTGCCAGGGGTAGTGGTGGAGGCAGTTACGATAGTGGCATTTAAGGGGCTGTTAGATAGACACATGAATGTGCAGGGAATGGAGGGATATGGATCATGAGCAGGCAGAAGAGATTTAATTTAATTTGGCATCGTGTTTGGTACAGACATCATGGGCCAAAGGGTTTCTTCCAGTACTGTACTGTTCTATGTTCTATGTTCGATGGTTGTTCAAAGTGCGGAAGGAACATTGGGAACTGGGCTGAGAGCCTTGAGTCCAT
The DNA here is from genome assembly GCA_030265395.1 of Rhina ancylostomus. Lineage (NCBI taxonomy): Eukaryota > Metazoa > Chordata > Chondrichthyes > Rhinopristiformes > Rhinidae > Rhina > Rhina ancylostomus. The sequence continues at coordinate 1,398,919 of JARFYF010000066.1, forward strand.
ACATTGGGACCACACAGGCCCATGTAAATGGTGGAAGGAGAGCAGCACCTAACAAGTTCCCACACACCTGCCCTCCCTGTTGGGCACCTCTTGCCTCACCAGTCACTGAAGAACACACAGAACTGGAGAGGAAGCAACTCATCCTTCATCCGAGGGACTGCCTCAGACTAAAAACACTGTGACCCAGCAGATTCTATGAGTTAAATACAGATAGCACCACCTCAACTCTCTCAACTGCTGATGCGTAATGATCCCATTTGTGCTAACTTCATGGTTACCCCTTCATGAATGAAGTGGGAGAAGATATATTAAGACTTTACATTATGTCTGTAACAACATCCATCTGCAGTTTAACCAGTGAGTAGGTTACTCTGAGAATGGGTGTAGGCACTACCAGATTACTTAGCCTGGGAAGATTTAATTATACAATACATCTAGAAATAGGCATTAGTGTGATTCACATCACTGCTCTTCCATTCACCAGATCGGTTCTCGTAAAACAATGTCATTCTCAGAGCACTCTGTTGACCGTGCGTTCCACAGAAAGTTCATGCGCCTTTTGTCTTCTTCCCTTGTACTGGTGTAGACAGAGAACAACTTGGAGCGATGTGTTGGGTCCAGAAGTAGTTCAAGAGCGGACGATCTCTTCAGGATCCTTGTACAACCTGTCCCTCCCTTTGATTAGTGGGAAAAGTATAATCTTTGCTGAGAATGGTCCTTGAACTAGATCAATTGTTTGCTGTTTGTTGTCAGCTGAATTAATAGAACAATTATTTTACCACAGAACCATAGAACAATACAGCACTAGCCCTTTGGCCCACCATGTTGTGCTGCCGTTCAAACCACACCTAAGACTATCTAACCCCTTCCCCCCACATATCCCTCTATCTTAAATTCCCCCATATGCTTAGCTAACAACCTTAGTGAAACTTATCCTTTATAACACTGGCCTTCATCAGACAGAGCATTGAAAGCAGAGCTATGGTATCATGTTGCAGTTGTATAAGATGTTGGTGAGGCCTTCCCTGGAGTACTGTGTACAGTTTTGGCCACCCTGTTTTGGAAAGACATCATTAAGCTGGAAACGGTGCAAAAAAGATTAATGAGAATGTTGCCAGGACTCGAGGGCCTGAGTTATAGGGGGAGGTTGGACAGGGTTGGACTTAAAATCTTGAACATAGAACAGTACAGCACAGGAACAGGTTCTGTGGTCCATAATGTCTGTGCTGAACATGATGTCTAATTAAACTAATCCCTTCTGCCTGTACATGATCCACATTCTCCATTCCCTGCATGTTCATGTGTCCACCTACAAGCATCTTAAATGACACTATCATATCTGTCTCCACCACCACCCCCGCCATCCCGTTCCAGGCACCCACCACTCTCTGTAAAACATTTCTCTCGCACATCTCCCTTAAACTTTCCCCCCTCACCTCATTATATGTCATCCAGTATTTGACATTTCTACTCTGGGTGAAAGATTCTGCCTGTCTGCCTTATTTATGCCCCTGTGATTTTATAAACTTCTGTCAAGTCCTTCCTCAGCCTTTGGTGCTCCAGAGAAAACATCCAAGTCTGTCCAACCTGCCCTTATAGCACACACCCTCAGGTCCAGGCAGCGTCCTGGTGAACCTCTTCTGCACCCTCTCCAAAGTCTCCACATCCTTCCTGTAACAAGGCAACAAAAACTGCATACAGTACTCCAAGTGCAGCCTAGAAGTTTTCTACAATGCATTGTGACTTCCTGACTCTTACAGCCTATGCCCCTAATGATGAAGGCAAGCATGCCATACACCTTCTTTACCACTATTAACTTGCATGGTCACTTTCAGGGAGGTATAGACTTGAACCCCAAAATCCCACTGTACATCAATGCTGTTAAGGGTTCTGCCATGAACTGTGTACTTTTCCCTAACATTTGATCTCCCAAAGAACAACACCTCACACTTGCCTGGATTGAACTCCATCTGCCATTTCTCCACCAATGACTGTAACTGATCTATATCCTGCTGTATCCTTTGATGACTTTCATCACTGTCTGCATATTCCACAAACTGCAGAAGTCCCAACGCTGATCCCTGCGGAACACCACTGGTTATAGACCTCCAGCCATCCACCACTACCCTCTGTCTTCAATGGGCAAGTCAATTCTGAATCCAAACTGTCAAGTCACCGTGGATCGCATGCATCTTAATCTTCCTGATCAACCTACCATGAGGGATTTTGTGAAACTCCTCATTACAGTCCATGTGGACAACATCTACTACCTTACCCTCATCAATGACCTTCATTGAAAAAAATTCAATCAAGTTTGTAAGACATGACTTTCCCTGCACAAAGCCATGCCTACTGTCCCTAATCAACCCAGGTTCTTCCAAATGTGATTAAATCCTATCCCTACGAATCCTCTCCAATAGCTTCCCAATCACTAATGTGAGGTTCACCAGCATATAATTTCCTGGATTACCCCTGTTTCCCATTTTCAACAAAGGAACAACTTTGGCTTCTCTCTAGTCCTCTGGGACTTCACCTGTGGCTAAGGAGGATACAAAGATCTTCAGCAAAGCCTCAGCAATCTCTTCTCTTGCTTCTCTCAATAACCTGGGAGAGATCCCATCAGGTCCAGGGATTTATCCACCTTCATGTTCTTCAAGAGATCCAACACCATCTCCTTCTTCATCTCAAAATGCCCTAACGCCCCTCACTGATCTCACTATCCTCCATGTCCTTTTCCTAGTGAATATCAATACAAAGTATTAGTTTAGTACTTCCCCAGCATTCTCTGACCCCAAAGCCTTCCTTTGTCCTTGAGTGACCCTACTGTTTGCCTGGTCTTCCTCTTGTCTGTAATATGTGTAAAGATTTCCTTAGGATTCTCTTTTATCCTGCTTGTCAAGGACATCTCATGTCCCCTTTTGGGCTGCCTAATTCCTTGCTTGAGATCTTTCTGGTTTTCTTTTTATTCCCCAAAGGCCCCATCTGATTCCAGCTTCCTAAACTTTACATATACTTTCTTTTCCTTTATGACTAAATTCACAATGTCCTTCATCATCCAAGGTTCCTTTACCTTACCATCTTTGTCCTTCTTCCTTACTGGAACGTGCCTGCCCTGAACTCCGGTTAGCTGGTCTTTAAATGACTCCTGCACGTCAGATGTGGATTTACCTAATAACAACTGCTTCCAATCTGTCCTTAGCTGATGTTGCTATAGTATTTAGATATAAGTAACATTCATTGTTAGTTGGACAGGGAGGGCCATTAATGATCAAGGATCTTTATATTTTCATTCTTTAAAGTAACTGTTAGAACAAAAGAATTTCTGAGGCTAAGATTCTCCATAGGACTTTATTCCTTGGAATATAGGAGACTGAGGGATGACCTTATTGAGGGGTATAAAATCATGAGGTGTACAGATAGGGTGAATGCATCCAGTCTTTCTCCCAAGGTTGGGGAATCAAGAACTAGAGGACATAGGTTTCGGGTGAAAGGGGAGAGATTTAATGGGAACCTGAGGAGGCAGTTCTTTTCACCCAGAGAGTGGTCAGTATATGGAACGAGTTGCCAGAGGAAGTGGTTGAGGCAGGTACATTAACAACATTTAAAAGGCACTTAGGCAGGTACATGGTTTCGAAGGATATGGGCAGATATGACTAGCTTAGATTGGCATCTTGGTCAGCATGGATGAGTTGGACTGAAGGGCCTGTATCCGTGCTGTGTTACTCTGTGATTCTATGACTCTATAAAATGTGGACCCCTGGAATGATCCAGAGGTCAGGAGGTTGAGAGTGACTTTGACTTCTCTGAGAAGAGCAGTTTAGGACTAAATGTGGCTATAAGTCTGTCTGCGTGATGCCACATATCTCAGTGATGACCGCCTTGGTGAATCTGAGCCAGCAGAGGCATTGGCCTTCAAAATGGACCTTGTCATGACATCCGTGACATTTGGCCTGAAGCTTTCATTCAAAATGCATTACTGGCAGGATCCAAAGAAGCATCCATTATCAGTAGGTTCGAAGTGTCTATTGTCACCTGACCTCAATGGGACTTTGAGCTGTGAATGTTTCTTGACCTCCAGAAAGTTCTCCAGCAGATTGCATAACTTTGAAATTTGGGTGGGTGGCCTTTTAATAGCATTGCTTTGTGTGACCTGGTTGGCAGGTAGCTGTATAGCAACTGTAAAAACTCTCGATGCACAATCTAAGTTTTAGGCACAGTGTGTAAATTCAGTGACTTCAGGCCACTGGTGGAGAAGCAGACAGCCAGGTGTACTCTTTAAAAGGCTAACTGTGAAGAAACAAACATTGGAGAGGAAGCTTTGAATTTTCACATTTAACTCCAGATGTGCCCTCAGCCAAAGCTGCTGAAGAGTTTCTGAATAGGAAGCATTCCTCGTTAGTTGGACAGGGAGAGCCACTAATGCTCAAGGATCTTTACATTTTCATTCTTGAAAGTCACTGATTGAACAATAGAAGCTCTGGGGTTTGATTCTCCACAGAACATCACATAGGCTGCTTAAACCTGTCAATTCTACTGAGCGCCAGACGACTTTTCCACTCTTTGTGTGCCATATCTCTCATCTCAATCATCAGTATATCCTTCAATTACTTTCCCTTCCACTGACTTATCTTGATTCACCTGATGAATTGAGTATTCCATTTGGTAACAAGTTCCACATTCTCACCCCTCTCAGTTTCTCCAAAATTTCTTATTGGATTTATTAGTGATTTTCCTTCATCCTGTACCTGCCTTCAGCTTTGCAAAGTAGACTTCGATCTGTCTACCTCACCGTTGAAATGCATTGGACACTGTGTGGTTTCTCTATTTCCAAAGTTGATGTAAATTACCACAATAATTTAAGCCTTATATTTGGCTCTTAATTTTGGACTTTCCGGCAAGTGAATCATCTGAGACAAATATGCCAAGAAATTCAATTATGTAATACTGTTTAGTTCAATTGAAACTGGAGAGTTCCTGGAATGAAGTGTGGTGACGGTCACTCCAGCAGTTCACCCGGACACATCACTGCGTGGGTTGTGTTTGTGTTTCATTCCCAATGCAACACAGCTGTCGTAACGTTGCAGAAGTTACTTGGAGGAGCAACCACAAAATCACAGACAATATTCCACACAGAAGGATCCCATTTGGGCCATCACATCCATCCCAGACCACAAAAGAGCTTGTCAGCCTAATTCCGGTATTGGAACTGTAGCCTAGCAGGACTCAGCTCTTCGTACATCCAAGTATAGGCAGTCCCTGGGGATCGAGGATGATTTACTTGCAGTCCAGTTCTGTGGTTCTAATTAGCTGATGAGAAGATAAGAACTGGGAGCAGGAGTAGGCTGTCTGGTCTTTCAAGCCTGCTCTGCCATTCACTAAGATCTACCTTCCTGCCATTTTCCAGCATTCTCTCTACATCCCTTAATTTTCAGAAATTTATCAGTTTCTGTTCTGAATGAATGCAATAACTGACCTTCCACTTCCATCCAGGGTAGACACTTCCATATGTTCATTGTCCTCTGTACTGTGAGGGAATTTCTCCTGATCTCTGCCTCAGGACCACCCCTTATTCTCAAACTGTATTTCCCTATCCTAGACTCCTCAGCTGGGGAAATGTCCTCCCTGCACTTACCCTGGGAAGATCTTTAATCATTTTGTAAGACAAAATGAGATTTCCTTTCGTTCTTCCAGAGAATACAGTCCCAGTCTATTCAATCTTTCTTCATGAGGCAAACCTACCATCCCTCAAATCAGACTCTGCATTCCCTCTGTGGAAAATACATCCTTCCTTAGCTGAGGAGACAAATGCCAATGTCCTATACAGTTGCAATTTAAGGGTTTCTTTCTCTTGTATTCAACTATTCTTATAATAAACATTAAGATGTCATTTGCCCTCTGAATCTCTTGCTGTACCTGCACATTGTGACTAATGTACGTGCACACTTAGGTCTCTGAATATCAGCTTTACTCAGCTTCTCACCATGCAACACGTTGGTTATATTTTTCTGTTACGTGCACCAATGTGGATGATCTCACATTTTTCCACATGATGTTTGACCAGCTACCTTCTCACCCATGCACTCAGCTTGTCCATAGCCCCATGAAACCTCTTTATCTCCCTCTCTGTACTCACAATCATACTTAGTTTTATATCATTTGCAAACTTGAAACATACAGTCTCTCTGCCAAGTTGTTGATGTAGGTCATGAATGGTTGGGACCCAAGCCCAACCCAAGTACGCTGGTTAGTCACAGCCTGACGACCTGTGACGGATGCATTGACCAGTTTCCTTTCTTTCCTTTCTGTCCAATGACCAGTTCTAGATCGGTGTTGTCACAATGTTGATCGAGAGCAAACTGACAGAGAACCCAAATGCG
>JARFYF010000066.1:1860560-1872156 GCA_030265395.1 Rhina ancylostomus
CCACCACCACCACTTTCACCCCCCCCCCCCCCCCAGTGTAGTCTGGTGCATGTTCACCCTCCTTCCTGAAGTCAACAATCAGCTCTTTAGTTGTGCTGATGTTGATGAGGGGTTGTTGTTGCAGCACCACTCAGCCAGGTGTCCTATCTTGCTCCAGTAAACTGTCTCATCACCACCTGTGATTTGTCCAACAATATTGGTGTTGTCAGTGAGTTCCAAGGGCCCAGCACAAGGATGATGGGCTGAAAGTCTCTCTATAACCCTATGATTCTATACCTTCATTCAGCATGGTGCTGGCCTTTGGCTTAGTGGTAATGTTTCTGCTTCTCCATCAGGCCTTGAGCTTCATTCAAAAGGCAACCCTGGAAGGGGAGATCCCTGAATCCATGCTGTTCCTTCCTGGGGAGCTGGACAGAGTAGATTCTCCAAATACTGGTCTCTCTTCAAATATTCTGGACATTTTTCTGCACATCAGCATTTCAGAGGATCTTGCTCGGCACACTGGGTGAAAGGATGGATGGTAGCCAGGAACAAAATCCTGCTGGTTGTTACTCCCAGTGTAGCAGAGGCCATCCCCACAAGTTTGTGGGGAACCTGTCAAATGGTAATGGTCCACACTTGGCATTGTGGAAATACCAGACACCATTCTTGGCACAAACTATGCCCTTGGTAATCCTCTCAGTGAGAGGTGGTGCACCAACCCAAATCAAAATGGTCCTCATCCAGAACCAGGTCAAACAAAATCTCTGAAGTCTTAAACTTGAAGGAGCTGAGGTGAAAGTGAGTGTCCTTGACAATGGTACAGCACTGCAATGGTAAAAGGTAAGATCTCTTTTTATTAGTCACATGTACAGTGAAACACACAGTGAAATGCATCTTTCACGTAGAGTGTTCTGGGGGCAGCCTGCAAGTGTCGCCACGCTTCCAGCGCCAACATAACACGCCCACAACTTCCTAACCTGTAGTGTGGGAGGAGACCAGAGGAAACTCACGCAGACACGGGAAGAACGTACAAACTCCTTACAGACAACGGCTGGATTGAACCCGGGTTGCTGGCAGTTTACTGGCACTGTAATAGCATTACACTAACTATGACACTACAATGCATCCAAGGGCAAATTCTCCACATTAGAGTTAGACGACTTGCAAAGTAAGATGGTTGTGATTGCCAGAGTCACCATTCCTGCTGCAATGGTAGTATCCTAGGTCCAAATTTTGTCATCAATGACCTTCGTTCCCTGATAAGGTCAGAAGTGGGGACATTGACTGATGGTTGCACAATGTTCTGTTCCTCAGCAAATGAAGCAGCCCCTGCAGCAAGACTGAGACTGATTTCAGGCAATTAACATCCATGGCACAAAAGTGCCAGGAAATATCTGTCTCTACAAGAGTCTAATCACCTACCCTTACCATTCAATGTCATTACTGTGGCTGAGTCCCCCACCATCAACATCCTGAAGGGGTGAACACTGAAGATCAACTGGACCAGCTACAAGAGCAGGTCAGAGGCTGGGTATTGTGCACTGAGTGACTCTCCTCATGACACCTCAAAGCCTTTCCATCAACAACAATGTACAAGTCAGGAGCATGATGTGACACTGTCTACTTGCTTAGATGACTGCAACTCCAATAGCACCTTGATGTCCACATCCATAGTATTAGTATTGGTTTATTATTGTCACTTTACAGTGAAAAACTTGACTTATACAATCAGTAAGCAAGACAATTCATTACAGTGCAGTTACATTGAGTTATTAGAGTGCATTGATGTAGTACAAGTAAAAACAATAACAGTACAAAGTGAAGTGTCCCAGCTACAGAGAGGGTGCAGTGCAATAAGGTGCAAGGTCACAACAAGGTAGATCGTGAGGTCAGCCTATTTCATTGTATAAGGGAACCGTTCAATAGTCTATCACTGTGGGGTAGAAGCTGTCCTTGAGCCTGGTGGTCTGTGCCCTCAGGCTCCTGTTGATAGGGTGGTGAAGTAGGTGTATGGTATACTAAGATGGAAACAAAGTCCTGGGAATACTCAGCAGGTCAGGCAGCATCTGTGGGGGAGAGAAAACCATTTATCAGAATCATTTTATTTTGAACTGAGAAGGAGACAAAAAGCTCACTAAGCTGCAGGGAGTGTGGGGAAAGGTGGGTGTCTCTGATATGTTATGCTTGTCACCATAGGTTGGGGCATAGAATGTAAAAGTTGGGATGTTATGTTGCAACATTACAAAACACTGGTTAGACTGCACTTAGAGTACTGTGCAGTTCTGGTCACCTCAGTACAGGAAGGATGTGGTTACACTGGAGAGTGCAGAGGGGATTCACCAGAATATTGTCTGGATTGGAGGACCTTAGCTATGGACCTAAGACTGGGCTTGTTTTCCCTGGACAGAGTGACCAGCAATTGGGGTTTGATTCTCCCATGTCTGTGTGAGTTTCCTCTGGGTGCTCTGGTTTCCTCCCACAGTCTAAAGACATATGGGTAGGTTAATTTGGGGTTTAAAATGGGTGGTGTGGACCCATTGGGCCGGAAGGGCTCATTGCCACACTGTAAATAAAACTTAAAGTTTCAATTTAAATTAAAAATTGAGGCATAGATAGTGTAGGTAATCAACCATTTACCCATGGTAGGGGTATCAAAATACAAAAGGTATAGGTTTAAGGTGAGAGAAAGGAACTTTAAAGGGGATCTGAAGAGTTTTTTTTTACAGAATGGTCAATATCTAGAACGTGTTGCCAGAGGAGCTGGTGGAATCAGATACAATCAGTAGGTATAAGAGGCATTTAGACAGACATTAGCAAGGCTTGGAAGGATTTGTTCCCAGTGTGGGTAGTGTGTTTTAGTGTAGATGGGCTGAGAGGTTGGCATTGGATGTGATGGGCTGGAGGGCCCATTTCTCTGCTTTACAACTCCGACTCAAGAAGTTGAGCACCATCCAGGATGAAGCAGTCCACTTGATGGGCACATCATCAACCACCCTGAACATCCATTCCCTCCACTGTGCGCAGTGAAGTCCATTGACACAAGGCACTGCAGTTACTCCCTCAGACTACTCTGACTGCACCTCCCAAACCCATGACTTCTACCAACAGGAAGGACAAGGGCAGCAGGCACAGGGCAACAGCACCACCTGCAAGATCCCCTGCTTGTTGCCCACCATACTAATTTTGAAATTTATCTCTGGTACGTCATCATCGTTGGGGCTAAATCTTGGAACTCCCTCCCCAGCTGCACTGTGGGAGCACCTTCACCCAAAGGATGACAGCAGTGCCAGAAAGCAGCTCACCACCACCTTCTCAAGGCCAAGAGGGATGGGTAATAAATGCTGGTCTAGTCAGTGATGCCCATGTACTAAACAAATAACTAATAAATGTGTAACTATAGCTGCTGTTAGTTGCCTTCAGTAAGAGTGTTCTGCCAATAGCCCTGCTGCCTCTGAACAGGAATTGGCTATGTTAAGGAGCTACAGACAGTGCAGACTGCTCCATCTGGGAAGTAGAAGATACACAGCAGTACATGGAGAAAGAGCAGGGAAGTTCTGCCCCTTCTCACATTTACCCCTCAATTAACACCATACAAAACTTTGAACTGGTCATTATCAGAGTTGTGTGAGCTTACTATGTGTAAGTTAGCTAGCAGATTTACAATGTAACAACCTAAAGAGTCTTGTATTATTTTGGGATGTCATTAAAAGGGATGTGAAAGGTGCTGTACAAAAGCAGGCATTTGTCTTCATTGCAGCCCCTATCAAACCAGCCACACAGAATCGAATCACAGAATGGGACCATTCTTGTAAACCTCCTCTGGACCCTCTCTGACACCTTCACATCCTTCCCACAATGTGATGACCAGAATTGAACACAATACTCCAGTTGAGGCTGGACCAGTGTTTTATAAAGATTTACCATGACTTCCCTGCTTTTCTACTCGATGCCTCCATCGATAAAGTCCAGAATTGTTTACGCCTCATTAACCACTTTCTAAACCTGCCCTGCCATCACCAGTGACTTGTGCACCCGTACCCCAGTCCTGCCGCTCCTGCCCCCCGTTGGAACAGTTTCCTTTGTTCAACACTGTCTCTCCACATCCTTCCAACCAAATTAAATCACCTCACATTTCTCCACATTAAATTTCATCTGCCCATTCCGACAAACTGTCAACATTCTGAAGCAATCTATCACCATCCTCTTTACAGTTCATAATATTTCAGAAACTGTGGTTAGCACCCCAAGTCCACGTCATTAATATACAGTAGATGAAAGAAAAAGCAATGGCCCCAGCACAGATCTCCTGAGGAACATCATCATTCAACTTCCTGCGATCAGAACAACAGCCATCAACCGCGACCCTCAGGTATCTGCTACTTTGCTGACTCCATATCCATGGTAACACATTCATTTCATGTCAGGTGCTTCAAGCCTTGTGTGGTGTCTTATCAAAAGTCTCTTGGAAGTTCAGGTACACCATATTGACCACATTCCATTCATCAAACAAGTGGATAAACATGATTTTCCCATAAGTCTAAGCTGGCTTGCCTTGGTTAATTCACTTACTCGGCAGAGGACCATTAATCCTTCCTTGGATCAATGTCTCTTGCAGCTTTCCCAGCACCGAGGTTAAGCTGACTGGCCTGTATTTGCCAGGTTTATCTTTACTCCCTTATTTGAACAGGGACAGGCCATGTTCCAGGTCCAGCACTTTAGGATCACCATCTGAGTGTAGAAATGGGGAGGACTTCGTTCCACTCAGAGAGCTGTCTGCAGGAGGAACATTCCAGCTGGGAGAAGCTCATTTCGTAAACAGTTTGGAAAAGGAAACAGCAGGTGCTGGAGATGAGGCTTCGTGTGTGTCTGGGTGCAGTAGTGCAGATGTGGGACCAAGGAAAACTCCTCTTCCAAAGACCCAGCAAAGTCCTAAGGGATTGGATGGGCTCCTTTGGTGTGTTGGTTCCCTTCCTGTGACCACAGTGAGAACCAGTGCAGAGGGGAAGTTCTGCTAGACAATAAACGAGTGCATGAGTGGTGGAGGGTTTAATCTTAAGCTGCCTCCTTCTGAACAAAGAGCTCACTGGTCTTCCTCGAGTCCATGTGCTGCATCGTGTCTCTACCACTGCACCGAACCTACACAGCTCACATTCAGTGGAAAACCCAACAAACACAAGGGCTGCATGAAGGAAGGAAGAAAGTGGTAGCTTCCATGTGATGCTGAAGGTCATGAAATGGAACCATTTCTCATTCACAAAACCCACACTTGGATAAAGGGACTTCTTAGTCCAGGAGTGATGTGAAGTCACTCATTTCAGGAGTGAGAGAGATTCTCGGTGCAGGAGTGAGCAGCAGGTGCTTGGTCAGGTGGGATATTGAGTCTCTTGATCCAGGAGAAACAAGAAGGTTCTTGGTCCTCGAATGATTGGGAGACTCCAAAGTGACAGGGAGTCATCTGGTCTGGAAATGGACAGTCAATGCTTCAGGTCAAGATCCTCCTCTGGTCCAGATGAAGGGTCTCGACGTGAAATGTCCACTGCTCATTTCCCTCCACAGATGCTGCCTGACCCACTGAGTTCCTCCAGCAGTTTGTTTGCTGTAACAGGGATTCCCTTGGTCTGGGAGTGAAAGTGAGTCTCTTAGTCCAGAACAGCTGTGCTGGGATACTGGAGGCAGGACTGAATTAACCTATTCACATCTTTATGAGTGAATTATGCTATTCCTCTGTATTTGACAGAGGGCGGCTCCTGAGATGAGGAAATGATTCACATATTCCAGGGTCTCGCCATGCATCTTGCTGTTTGGAGGACAGTGTGGTGCAGTGCGGGCAAGTTGGTGGGGACCTGGTGATGACGTCAGAGCTCGCCCTCTGAGTGTGTACATGTGTGAGCTCTGTGAACTGGTGACTTGGGTTGGAGCGACCTTGGTTCTGGGCTGGAGGTGCCGGTCTGAACCAATTCCGACCCACCCTGCATGTGGCCTCCTGAAGCTGGTGTGCAGTGTTGATTGAAGATGGGGATTCTGTGGTGACAACTGTCTGCACCAGAACTGGAACTGAGGCTGACCCAAGAGCACAGTGGAGATGAATGTTTGCAGATAGTAACATCTGAGAAGAATTCTCCACAATCCTTTCTGGTTGATGAGAATCAATAAGGCCTTGTACAGTGGTTGGTGCTACCTTGTACTCTGGGAGCTGTCATACGGAGAAGCTGTTGTCTGCCCCTCTGGATGAATGGAATCTGCTCTCCTACTCTGGGAGGAGTGTTCAGGGTATTGGGAGGCTGTGGTTGGGGAGCGCCATGGTAATGTCTTCCCCTGTGGCAGGCAGACCCCTCGGTGGTTACCACAGTCACACTTGTCTCCTTTCTTGGCCACCATCATGGTGTCTCTGAGGTCACTTAACAGATCCTGTACTTCTCAGATGAATGTGATGAGGTTGTGGATTTCTGTCCTGTCTGTAAGTCCACTCCGACCTCAGGATCTTTGTCCTTCTGACCCTGGACGACTCCACGGCCCCCACAAGGGCGTCCCTTCGCTCCACCATCGGCAGGCGTGTGTGCAGCTGTCCAGGCCTCTCCCTGAACATCACTACCTCTCCGTTTTCCTTCATCTTTAAGACTCCTCTTCAATGCACCATCCCTTTGAACACCCCTCCTCTGCATCCACTTTTGTCTGTTAACACAGGCTGCAGGCACTGGGTGAATGTGGTTTGTTGTTGTTGGTTTGAAATGTGACAGAATTATGTTTAACACCTGCTCTGCATTTATGGTGGTGCATTTGCAACTGTTACCCAAAGCAGGGCTCTGTGCTACCACCTCCCAGTGTCAGAACATAGAGTGGGTCCAAAGAAGCACCAACAAAGGCTCTCAGACCTGAAACATTAACTGTTCCTCTTTCATAGAGTCCCACTGTAATACAGTACAGAAACAGACCTCCAGCCCAGCAAGGCCCTGCCAACCACCAATTACTCATTTGCACTAATCTGCCTTCAGACTCCCCACATTCCCATCAACTCCCCCCAGATGCTACCCCCACCTACACACCAGGGGCAATTTACAGTGGCTGATTAACCCACCAACCCGCACTTCTTTGGGACATGGGAGGAAACCAGAGCACCCGGGGGAAACCCACAGGTGGTCATAGGGAGAACTTGCAAACTCCACACAGACGGCACCCGAGATCATGATTGAACCCAGATTGCCAGGGCTATGAGGCAGCAATTTCTTCTAGCTGTGCACTCTGCTGTTGCAGATGCTGCCTGACCTGTTGGGTACTTCCAGCATTTTCTATTTCTAGTCAAATTTCCAGCATCTGCAATCTTTTGATTTTAATCGGCTCATGGAGCAGGTTGTGACGGGCAGTAGGAATATGTTGCCTCAGAGAGGAGGAAGGTGAGCTGAGGTCACAGTGTCACTGGTGTGTTAGTTATCAGACTCTGCTGTCCCTGCAGCCTACCAATCACCAGGCACTTGGTTGGCATGGAACATTGCCAGCACTGGGCTCCTGAAGAAGTGAGAAAGTGGAGAGAACTTATTCAGAACATTTCTTTGAACATGGCAATCAAAAAGTCAGCATGTGACAGAACTGAATCCAACATGACAGAGAATCCAGGCATTCTACCCTGCCTGCTTCAGCCAATCCATTGCAGAAGGCAAGACGCAGCTCATTCACAAAACGGGCTGAATCTGCAATCCATTGAACTCTTCAAGGAGCTTGTGTTTCAAGTTTAATACAATCTTCAAGAATGCTAAAAGGCTACAGTACCTCAGTGCGTAAATGGAGTGAGAGGGACTCTCAGCAGATACAAAAAGCCTTCCCCTCGGATTAATCTCCTGAAGCACACTCGACAACTCCCGTGCAAAGGCAGGACGACAATGGGACAAAATGAATTCAATTGTGACCTGTGGCAAAGCAAAATCAATAAAGTTACTGGACTTCCTTCCCTCTCCGTCGAGCCTTTCTCTCTCATTGTCCCGAACTTGTTGCTTTTTAGTGAGTCCCTGGGCAGGCAGAAAGCTCCATCTGTTCTCAAACTATTTCAACACCGCATGCCCCCATTCCTCCAGCTGCTGGCTTGGCTCATGTTCTCAGGCAACATCAGTCCTTGCTGAATAGGAAAGAATGATTAATCCTGGAATATAAATAAAGTTTTAAGTTTTCAGCGCAGGGCTGAAGAGCCTGTGGTTGTTTTTTAATGATTTCTGGCACATTCTATTATGTCTGGATTGCAGTATGCTGAAAGGGAGATCCCTTCAAAGGGAATTGTTTGCAGAGTTTGCATGTGGCTACTTACATCTTGGCAGCTCCTCTTCTTCCTGTTTCATTCACTCCCTGATCTTTCTGTGCAGTGAACCTGGCTTGAAATGCCTGGACTACCTCAGGTGGCCTTGGATATGTAAATGGGCCTGGAATGGCAGGGGAGATGATGGTCATAGCCTACAGCTCCCACACAAAAGGCACTGATTTTTCGATGCAGCTTGCTGTCTGGCTTTCGGGAACTATGTGCAGGGCTTGTCTTATTTTTCAACACTTTATTGACAATGCAAAGCAAAATATAACATGTATTAGAAAAAAAAGTTTTCCTCTGGCAAGTTCATTTTCCCGCCTGCCTGTTCAGATTGTTGATGGAGCTCACTCTATTAGCATTCAGTTCTGCAGCAATTTTCACAAAGATGTAAATGACTCGAAGAAATTCAGGCAAAGTCAAGCCGCATTAAAGTTTCATGCCTTAGTGTCTTCAGTACATTTTATGTTTAATAATACCATTCCTTTTCTTCCTCATTGTGTATGCGCTCTCTCTGGAATATGCAAACCTTATTAGTTGGCAGCACTTTTAAGCTCAGTGTGTCTCTGTGCCACTGAGATAAGTACCAGGTAAATTTAGCAAAGGCCTAGGGGAACCCAGGCAGGAGGAGCCTTCCCTTTGTAGACTGTGGTAATCAGTGGTGACATCTAAAACTTTGTTCTTTCATTATAAATATTGTTGGAGGACGGGGGGTGACCTTGATAGGCTCCTGTACACCGGAGCAGACTTTGATATCTTTCCTTCTGTACTTCTCCCTCTGATAATGACAGCAATGTTGACAGTTCAGTTTCATTTGATTGTCACTATGCACAGTTTTTTTTCCCTGGAATTAACATAGCGTTCTGAAGATTTAGCCCACAGTTTCTATCTCCCTTCCAGTCTGCGGAGCCCATAAAGAATTTGACCATATTCAGATATCCCTCTAATGAGTGGCAGCAGCTCTCACCCAGCATAATTGCTCAGCATCGGCTTCTGCCGGGCTCCGCATAGACACTTCATGTGGTTCTTCACCCAGGTATGGAAGGGGCATTTGAACATTGGAATGTTTGAACCGCATGCCAGGTCACTGACAAACACCAGAGGTACATTCTCCTTGCGCATCTCTCCGGTCCTGTCATCCAAAGTAAGCTGTTGCAATGGCAACCTAATTACTTCAGACCGTGGCGCTTTCTAAAGAGGAGCGAGAGGCTGCAGCCACCAGGAGAAGCTGAGGTGCTGGGGCAAGGAGCAGTCTCTGCCTGACCTGATGGAGGTCTTCGTTGTAAACACCTCCAAGCAGGGGTTGCGGAGGGGAGACACGGAGAAGTCTTTTTTTTCTGTTAGTGGTGTTCTCCAGATCTGGGAGCCATAAATAAAGACAGCCACTAATCAATCCATGAGGGAATTTAGGCGGGTGGTGGGAACGTGGAGCCCACTGCCACAGGGAGGAACCGGGGCACATTATACACATGCCTTTAAGGGGAAACACACAAAGCTGAAATGAATAGAAGCATCGGCTGAAAGGGTTAAATATAACACTGTGAGCACAGGCTTGTGTAAACACTGGCCTGGACTAATTGGGCAGTGTTGCACGTTCTATTCATAATGTACGGCAGAATAGAGGAGCGAGCTTCTTTGTCCCACAACAGCAAACACTGAAGATAACATGGAGCACCATGGCATGTTGAACTTCATTAGAGTGTCAGGGAGAGTCCTTGTTGTAAGGGCATTGCCGCATCGCGTGGTCCCTCTGTCGCGGTGTGCCTGTGACTGTAACTGCACCAATACCACAGTGAGCGGGGTTGAGAGTGCAGCCTCTGCACCTGACAGTGGGGTCACGTCACGGAGTGCGAGGTGGTGCTGCTCCATTAGATCAGGGACCAGATCCCTGGGTCTAAGGCACATCCCCACCACCAGCCCACGGCAGAAGATGCACTGGTACTGGAGTCACAGGAGACTTCTGATGTTGGAATATAGAGCAACAAAACCTGGAGCTCCAGCACCTGACACTGCTCCACCGCCTGACACTGCACCACCACCTGACAGTGCTCCATTGCCTGACACTGCTCCACAACCTGTGACTGCTCCATCACAAACACAATCCCACCTGAAGCTGTCCCATCACATCCCAGTTTATTGTTTAGATGACATAAATATAGTGACGGAGGCCATTTGTCAAATCTAAACTTTGTCACTTCTCAGAGCAATTGCACCAGATCCATTCCACAACCTATTTTGCAGTAACTATTTCCACACAGCTCCTGAAACCTGGGTTCAACCCTAAGCTGTCTGTGTGGAATCTGCACGTTCTCCCTGTGACCAGTGGTGTTTCCCCCAAGCACATCCCAAAGGCATGCACATTAGTTGCTTAAGCAGCGCTGTAAATAACCCCCAGTGTGCAGGTGAGTGGTGGAATCTGGGGGAACGTGGGGTTAGTGAAGGGTAAACGTGCCACCACACCAAGTCTTTGGGATGTGGGAGGAAAGGACAGCACCCAGGGGAAACCCATGTTGTCGCAGGGGGAACAGCTTGGTGGAGATGTGAGACAGCTGCACTACCAGCAGCACACAGTCCCTCTGCTGTCTGCACCCTGCTCCTACCCAGCACTGTCTCTCTCATTCAGGGCCATGGCACACTCTCCACAATCTCTGCCTCCTCAACTGTCTCACCCTCCATCTATTACATTCTTCTCATCCTCCATTCCCGATCTCTTCCAGTTCTTTTATCTCCAGATCCTTCCACTCCGTGCCCGTCACGTTCTTCTGTCTCCATCACCCAACATTGTCCCATCACCCAACATTGCCCCATCACCCAACACTGGCCAATCATCCAACAGTGTGCCATCACTCAACACTGCCTAGTCATCCAACAGTGGCCCATCACCCAACACTGCCCCATCACCCAACATTGCCCCATCCTTGTGACTAGGGGTGTACCACAAGGATCAGTTCTGGGACCTCTGCTTTTCGTGATATTTATTAATGACTTGGATGAGGCAGTAGAAGGGTGGGTTAGCAAGTTTGCAGACGACACAAAGGTTGGTGGTGTTGTAGATAGTGTGGAGGATTGTTGAAGATTGCAGAGGGATATTGATAGGATGCAGAGCTGGGCTGAGAAGTGGCAGATGGAGTTCAATCCAGAGAGGTATGAGGTGGTACACTTTGGAAGGACAAATTCCAAGGCAGAGCACACGGTTACTGGCAGGATTCTGGGAAATGTGGATGAGCAGATGGATCTGGGGGTTCATATCCAGAGATCACTGAAAGTTGCCTCACAGGTGGATAGGGTAGTTAAGAAAGCTTATGGGATGTTAGCTTTCATAAGTCGTGG
>JARFYF010000066.1:2051034-2062193 GCA_030265395.1 Rhina ancylostomus
CAAATGGAACAAGCTTAGTTAAGCAAATTCGTTAGCATGGATGAGTTGGGCCAAAGGGCCTGTTTCTGTGCTCTATGACTCCATGACTCAAGAGCCTGGGGTCCCAGGTTGGTCTCAGCTAGTCTGATGCCTCCAGATTTCTTCTGCTTCTCGATAGAATCAAAGCTGTACATCTACAAAATCATGAGGGGCATAGATAGGGCAGATAGTCAGTCTTTTCCCCAGGTTAGGGGAGTGTAAAGCAAGAGTAAAGGTTTAAGGTGGGAGGGGAGAGACTGAAAACAAATCTGAGGGGCAAGTTTGTCACACAGAGGGTGGTGGGTGTCTGGAATGAATGGCTAGAGGAGGAGATTGAGACAGATACAATTACAACATTTAAAAAATATCTGAAGAGGTACATAGATTGGAAAGGTTTAGAGGGATGTGGGCAAACAGGATTAGCTTAGATAGGCATCTTGGTCGTGTTGAGCACCTTGGTAATTGGTTTATTATTGTCACATGTACCAAGATACAGTGAAAACCTTTGGTTTGCATGCCACCCATAGAGATCATTCCAAACCCATTCCCATGCTGTGCAACTCTATGAATCTGAGTGGCACACTATAGAAAAGATGTGATTACATTCGAGAGAGTGAAGAGGAGATTCACCAGGATGTTTCCTGGACTGAAGGGCTGTAGTTATGGGGAGAGGTTGGACAGGCTGGGCTTGTTTTCCCTGGAGCGAAGGAGACTGAGGGGTGACCTGACTGAAGTGTATAAGACTTTGTGGGGTGTAGGTAGGATAGATAGTGAAAATCTTTTTCCCAGGCTATTGGTATCATAAACTAGGAGGGCATAGGTTTAAGGTGAGATGGAGTTTTAAATGGGGATCTGAGGAGGAAGGATTTACACAGGAAGTGGTTGATACCTGCAATGCTCTGCCAGAGGGGATGGTGGAATCAGATGCAATTGTTACATTTAAGAGGCACTTAGACAGACACAGATAGGTAAGGCGTAGAAGCATACAGTCCGAATGCAGGCAAATGGGTTTAGTGTAGATGGGCAAGAGGGTCAGCATGGACATGGTGGGCCAAAGGGCCTGTTTCTGTGCTGTACGACACCCATCTTCCATTCCTCTTACAACCCTCCCATTTATTGTTCTTTCCTTCACCTTATTGCATGTCTCCAGACAGATTACCTCATACTTACCTGATTTAAGTTTATTTGTCCTTTGCCCAACCATCCAGATCATCCACACCCTCTCAAAGTCTAAATGTTTCCTTCTCCTTGTCAACCACTTGGCCAATTTTTGTATCACCTGCAAAGTGCCATGCCCTCTTTTTGATCTAAGTGTCAACAATATAAAGGCAAGATACTGAGTACAAAGCCATTGAGAACTCCACTGGTAACAGTCACAAAAATATCCATCAACCTGCCACTGAGTCAAACTAGTTTGTCCTCTCCCTTGGATCCCATGCTCTACTTTTGTGACCAGTTTTGCTTCATGAAAATCCCTGCTGAAATCCACAGTGAGAATTTACAGAGCTCTGAGGCTTGGAGGGATCAAGTGTCCTAGTACATAATATACAAAAAGTTAGTATGCAGCAAGCAATTAGGAAATGTAACAGAATGCTAATGTTTATTGCTAGGGGGATTGCATACAAAAGTAGAGGGGTTATTCTATGGAGCATTGTTGTGACAGTATTGGTCTGTTTATTTAAAGAATGATGTTAATGCACTGGAAGCAGCTCAGGGAAGGTTGACCAGACTGATTGCCTGGAGCGGGAAGGTTGACTTATGAGAAAAGTTTGGGAAAACTGGAGCTGTAACCACTGGAATAGACGAGAGTGAGCACGGAGCTGACTGAAGCATACAATCCTGAGGAGCCCTGACAGGGTGGATGTGGAGAGGATGCTTCCTCTAGTGGGAGAATCGAGAACTGGGAGGCATTATTTATAAATAAGGGGGTCACCCACTGAAGACAAAGGAAGGTACATGGAACCCTGGCCTTCATTAGTTGGGGCATTGAATACAAGAGCAGGGAGGTTATGCTCTAACTTTATGAATCATTGGTCAGACCCCAGCTGGAGTACTGTGGGCAGTTCAGGTCACCACACTATGGGAAGGGTGTTGTCGGATCCGGTTACTCTCGAATCCGCAGGTTCTTTCAGGAGTCCAGGAATGAGTTGAAAACAACTTGGTGCTCTAAAAGTTTTACTGGAAAAGTTTAAAACAAAGAAACAGTCGCAAAGCACATGGCACTGGCTTTACCACTGGGAGATGAGCCAAGACAAAGGAATTAAAATGAGCTGGGGGAGTGGAAAGACAGCAAGATAAGTAAGAGAGATGAACAAAAAACAACACCTTTTATACCTGAGATAAGAGGTACTGCTTAGCTAACAATAGTCCAATCAGAAAACCCATTAGATACCTTGGCAAAACTACCCAATGAGAAAACACGTATTCACCTGACGGCCAAACCAATCAGCTAAAATGCTGTTATACCTTGTGTAGCCACGAGGTACAGTATATTAAACACTATATATGTTAAAAAAAAACACTTAAAACAGTTGAATCTAACAATGTGAAGGAATGTGACAGGAAGGAAGTTCTGGAGAGGGTGCAGAGGGGGTTCCCCAGGATGTTGCCTGGAATGGAGTGTTTCAGTTATGAGGAGAGACTGGAGAGGCTGGGTCTGTTCTCCCAGAAGCAGAGGAGGTTACGAGAGGACAAGACTTCAGGTAAAAAATTATGCGGGGTATAGATAGGGGAGGCTGCAGGAAACTTCTCCCCACATGAGAAGCAGATAAAACTAGAGGATATGGATTTAGGGCAGAGGATAAGAGATTTAGAGGGGATCTGAGGGTGGACCTTTTCACCCAGGGAGCGGTGAGTACCTGGAACACACTGCCGGAGAGAGTGATGGAAACAGAGTCACTGACAGCATTTAGGAAGTGTCTTGATGAACACTTGAATCAGCCAGGAGTAGAAGAAAATGGACCAAGTGCAGGAAGGTGGGATTAATATGGATGGGTGCCCACTGGTTGGCATGAGGTCTCAGAGGGTTGTCAGTCTTTGCTGGAAGAGGGTCTTTGAATGTTTTTAAGACAGAGGGAGATAAATTTTTGATAAGCAAGGGGGCGAAAGGTCATTGTGGGTGGCTGGGAATGTGGAGTTATGGTTACAATCAGATTGGCCATGTTGGAGCAGTCTTGAGGGGCCAAATTCAGTTGACTGTAGCCAGATCCCAGGGGTTCAGTGAAAGAAACTGGAAACTTTGGAAACCAGCGGTGCGAAATATGGTCAAGGAAAACTGGAACCTTAGAATCCAGGGATAGTGAGCGCCACTCAGGAATGCTGGAACTAGGGAAGGCTGGCAATGCTCACTGCTGTTCCTGTGAGCGGGAAGGTCAGGAACACCACTGTGCTGCGTGTATTCTATCAGTGTGGGGACATTGGATAAGAAGCAAAGTTTGCTGCAGCCTCATGGGCGGGAAGATCAGCAAGTCATAGGAACATAAGAAGCAGGAGCAGGGGTCGGCCATCTGGCCTGTCAAGCCTGCTCCGCCATTCAATAAGATCATGGCTGATCTGGCTGTGGACTCAGCTCCTCCTACCTGCCTTTTCCCCATTCCCCTGCTACGCAAAAATCTATCAAACTGTCTCTTAAATATATTTTATGAGGTAGCCTCTACTGCTTCCCTGGGAAGAGAGGTCCACAGATTTACCACTGAGCAAAGCTGAGTGTGCTCCATGAGTGCTGGAGTCTTGGACACTGAGTCAAATCCTGGGATGAAACACAGCCAGTCCCAAGGGTGATCCAGGAGTGCTGGAATGTGGGAATCATGGAAATGCTCAGTGCAGTCAATGAGCAGGAGTGATCAGCACCTACACCTGATCCACTGTTTAATAAACCCATTGCTGATCTAATTCTAAGCTGACCTCCACATTCCCGTTGACCCATGGTAACCTTTCGCCCTCTTGCTTACAAAGGATCAATCTACTTCTGCCTTAAAAATATTCAAAGACTGTTTCCAACATCTTTAGAGGAAGGGAGTTCCAAAGACTCTCAACCCCCTGAGAGCAAAATGTTGTCTCATCACCGTCTTAAATGGGTGAGCCCCTTGGTTTGAATCAGTGACTGTTTTGAACAGTCTCCCACAAGAGCAAATATTTGCTCCACATCTGCCCTGGAACCTTGGAGATCCAGCTGTGCTGAGTGTGCTCTAGGAATGTCTTGGAACATAAGAATTAGGAGTAGTGGGCCTACTCCTTCAAGATCAGGACTGATCTTCCACCTCAGTTTCACTTCCCAGCACTACCCCAAGATCCTTTGATTTCCTCACTATCAATCCGATCGGAATAAACTCGATGATTGGTCTCCACAGAATCCCAAAGATTCACCACCCTCTGAGTGAAGAAGTTTCCTTACCTCAGTCCTAAGTGGCTGACTTCTTATTCTGAGACCCTGGCTCTCGTTCCCTTATCCATGGGAAACTTCCTCCCTTGGTAGAGCCTGCTGCAAATTTTGTGCACTTCAGTGAGGTCACTTATCATTCTTCAAAACTGGAGAACAGAGATCCAGCCTCCTCACTTCCTCCCCTAGAACTAACCCACCATCGCGGGAGCAAGTCTGGTCAATATGTGCTGCACTCTCTCCGTAAGAAGTATTTCCTCTTTTAGGTACGGAGATCAAAATTATACACAGCCCGCCAGCTGTTGTCTGACTGTATAATTGTAATAAGGCACCTTTACCCTTGCACGTAAGGTCCTCTTGAAATACAGGCCAACGTTTGCCTTTCTAACCTTCCCCGTCAATCACCAGTTCAAAAATATTCAGCAAGGTGGATAATTTCCTCATCTTCCTCTCCCTGCCGCGCTGACTTAACGGGGCCACATCTCTTTGAAGCGGCTCTTCATCCTCTCCACTATCCACATTCCCACTCACTTTTGTGTCATCATCAAACTTGGGAGTATTACATTTGGTCCCCTTGTCTCCTAACATATGTTGTGGCAGATTGTGAACAGTTGGGCCCTAACCACCGGTCCACAGACTGTCCTACTAGTCACAGCCTGACAACTAGAGATGGACCTATTTATTCCTATCCTCTGTTTACTATCTGTGAACCAGCCCTCAATCCCCATCTAATTCCATGTGCACTAACCTTGTTCACTAATATCCTGTGTGGGATGTTATTGAAAGCCTTCTGAAAATCCAGACACCTCACACCCATTGGTCCCTCTCCTACTCTACTAAATACATCCTCAGAGAACTCCCACACATGAGTTAAACTTTATTTCCCTTTCACAAATCCATGTTGCTACTGCTCAGTCATTTTATTTTACATGTGCTTTGGTATTACATTCATTATTTTAGATTTCAGGATATTCCCCCTGCTGATGTCAGGCTAACAGGTCGATAGTTCCCTGTTCCTTTCTCTCTCCATTCTGAAATAGTTGGGTCATATTTGCTACCCTCTAATCTGCAGGGACCATTGCAGAATCTATAGAACTTCACAAGACAATAAACAAAGTATGTATTCCCCCCACAGCTCACTGTCATGGATCAGTAGATCCCCTTGGAATTTATTGGTTGTCATGGTCATTGATTTCTCAGATAGGATTTATTTACTAAAAACAATTTTTTGATTTATTTATTTTCACTGGACCTTTGGTTCTCCAATATTTCTGGGCGTTTCTTTCTGATTTCTTGTGAGAAGGCAGAAATAAAGTATTTCTTTAACTCCTCTTCCATTTCCTAATTCTCCATTATAAAGTTTCTATCTGTAAGGCCCCACATTTTCCATTTTACATGCCCATAGCCCTTACATGTACTTCAATGTCTTATGCAAGTTTACTCTCATATTCTACTTTCTGATTTTTTTTTAAATCTATTTCTTGGCCATCCTTTAGTGAATTCTAAATCATTCCCAAACCTCAGGCTCAAAAATTTAAAAAATAAATTCCAGATGCTGGAAATCTGGAATAAAAACAGAATACGCTAGAAATATTCAGCTGGCCAGGCAGCATCTGTGGAGAGGGAAACAGAGTTCATGATCAGGTGCAGATACAATGGACCAAATGGGGCCATTCCATGATTCCAGGTGCACGTTACTATAATGAAGCTGACTTCCAGACTGAGGCACTGCTGAAGAGTGGTGAATTGTGATCAACATCATTGCATGTGTCTTCCATGTCACAATCGTGTCACCCGTGACAGTGCGCCTCCCTCTGAGAAACACCCAGCTGAATTTCCAGAGTATTGGGAAATGGTCAACAGTGCATTTCACTCTGGGAAAAATTCACTGTCAAACACACATGGGTGAAAAATGCATCATCTCATGATTTAATCTTTAGGCAATCTTTAAGATGGAATGATTCTTCTCTCTTAAAAAAATCCACCTGCATTAAACTAAGATTAAGACGGGTTAAACTGGTTTAGTTTCTGCGCAATTATAGTGAGGTAGAAACAGATAGTTTGAGGTATCTTACTCAAATGTCACAGAAACAAAGTGATCTAAAAGGGACAGAGAGGGAATATTTAGGAGGGATCAACCCAAATTTTATTCAATTGAAATTAAAGCACACTGATTGGCTCCGCATAACGCCAACCGGGTGATGAGGATGAGCAATGGCTCATTCTGCTTTGATGCTCCATTGAGATTGAACAGGGAATGAACTGGAGCCAGAGGTGGGGATAGAACCTCCTAAGCTGTTTGCCTTGCATTCACCTGCTGCAACAGAGAGTGACAACGGGTGAAGTACTCGTGAGACTTGGCCCCATGAGGACCAGCAGAGTATGGGTCAGGCAGGAGCTGAAGTCCTGACTCCAAGGTCACACTGGTGTCCAGTAATACAGAGCCAGAAACCAGCTCCTTCTCCAGAATGTCTGCCACTGACTGACTGAAGGCTTCCTGTGTAATTACTATTAAAATATTCTGCCTAAACATATATATGATGAATCTCATTACAGAAAGACATGTCCTTCTGCTTTCAGTTTCCAGTCCAAAGAAATCCCTGAACTACATCAGTGCTCGAATCAAGTTGTGCTGATCAGACACAAGTATTTAAATCCGTTTATGCCAGGCTTATGTTCACTCCTTAATAGTTTAACATCCATAACAGGCCAAAGCACTCTGACCTTGACAAACTAACTAAGCAGGAACAGGCAATGATGTGTACAAGGTTAGTGGCCACCAGACAAATGATGATAAAATATATCTCAGCGCTGAAACAATAGCTGTATGTCTTGTGTGACATATTGCACCACTTCCAGGCTTTGAATCACAGAGCAATTTATTTTGAATCTGCATTCAACTATGTTTTATTGTCATAATAAAGCAACTGCCACAGAGAGGGGGATTTTTATAGTGTCCAATCTTGAAGTTGTTACATTATCTTCACAGCTCAGAAATCATGGTATTCAAATTCATCCTTATAATAACTGTCATTAAAATAATGAAATCAATCTGAAAGGTATGACAGTAAAATCTTGTCATGAAAATTTACAACTTGTGATCAGCTTGTCAATCACTGCTGATAACTTGGAGCGAGGGGCTACCTCCTGTCACAGCCTGTCCATTGCACCAGGGTCTCAGTGCCTGTCACTAACAGATGGACTTTGCATTGACCAGTCAGAATACAGCGGGCCTCAGGATGGAGCCGCTCTGAAGAAGGAGGAGCGTGGAGCAGGGGGCAAGAGTGGAAAAGGGTAACGGGCTTTGCCCAACTCTTAAAGTCCACCAATCGCAGGTCTCATTTTGCTGCGGTTTTTTAATAGTGTTCACATCGTTCAATCCACAAGCATTGACACTTCTTGAAGCTCCATGTGAATGTTCCAGAAAAGGACATAAACATCTCAAAAACATCAGTGTGATGTCAACTTTGTTTGTCAAGGAATGTTTGTCCTCTGACCTCCAGTATGTAGTTCAACACCAGTTTCATTTTAATACTAGTTGGTGTTAACTCTGTGTGGATCAATCAACATAACTGTTCTGAACAATACTGGTGCCAGGTTAAGTCATTGACCCCAGGATTTCTTCGAACACCAAATGAGGTCAAATCTTACCCATTCAAGTGAAGCTTTTTACACTCACTCCACTGCCTTGATTTTATTTTTGTTACATTTAAGGTGCTCTGTGTGGATTAATTTTTGTTTTACAGCTGGGAGAAAGTGGCAAGTGGTGCTGAGGCCAAGATTGGATCGGCCATGGTCTTATTGAATGGTGGAGCAGGCTTGATGGGCCAAGTGGCCTATTCCTGCTCCGCTGCTTTTCAAATCTGTCAGCCGAGGAATGAACAGCAGCACTTGGTTTGTGCTGATGTGACCCTATTGACACACCACTTTGAGTGATTCATGAATCTGTACCCAGATCCCAAAACCCTGCCCCATTTAGAACATAGAACACAGGACAGGACAGCACAGGAACATTTGCCCACCATGATGTCAACCTAAACTAATCCCTTCTGCTTGCACATGATCCTTATCCCTCCATCCCCCACCCATCATGTGTCTGTCCAACAGCCTCTTAAATGTAACTGTTGTATCTGATTCCACCACCTCCCCGGGCAGTGTGTTCCAGGCACCCACCACTCTGTGTAAAAAAAAACTTGCCTCATAAATCTCCTTTAAACTTTCCCTCCTCACCTTAAAGCTGTGTCCACTAGTATCTGACATTTTCACTCTAGGAAAAAGACTTCAACGCTAATCATAATTTTACATACTTCTATTAGGTCACCACTCAGCTTCCAGCTCTCCAGAGAAAGCAACCCAAGTTGGTCCACCCTCTCCTTATAGCTAATAGACTCTAATCCAGGCAATATCCTGGTGTACCTCTTCTGCACC
Source organism: Rhina ancylostomus (assembly GCA_030265395.1). NCBI lineage: Eukaryota > Metazoa > Chordata > Chondrichthyes > Rhinopristiformes > Rhinidae > Rhina > Rhina ancylostomus. The sequence goes on from JARFYF010000066.1 coordinate 2,059,859, forward strand.
CTCTCCAAAGCCTCCACTCCCTTCCTGTGATGGGGCGACCAACAATGCACAGGGTGCTCCAAACGTAGCCTGACCAAAGTTTTATACCGGCATTTATTTTCCAAGGGGATTAGGACTCCATATCCTTTGCACCAAAATGTACACCTCAATCATCCATATCGAAATTCCCTTGCCAACTACGCACTCAGTCTGAACTTGTTCCTTGTTTGTTGCCTCGCTGTGTGGAGCCACTTCCTCACTGCACCAGAGACCAGGTTCGATCCTGACCTTGGTTGTGAAGTTTGCACATTCTCCTTATGACTGTGTGGGTTTCCCCCCACACCTCAAAGACATACTGGTCGGTGAATTAACTGGTCTCTGCAAAGTGCCCCTAGTGTGGAGGTGAGTGGTGAAACTGGACAGAAGTTGAGGAGAATAAAAGATGGGATCAATGTAAATGGTCAGCATGGACTCAATGGGCTGAAGGGCCTGCTTCACGGATGTATCTCTCCACAACTGTAATATGCTATTGATCATTTGTTGAACAATTTTGTTTTATTGCTGATTCCGAATCATTACCAATAAATGGTGCACAGCAGTGGTCCCAGCTCCAGGGAACATGACTCCCATGATTTGCCAGTCTACGCCAGATCAGTTACATTCAACACCTACTCTGTTGTTCAGTCTAGCTCCTGTCCTGAAATCACATGCTTTCTGATCTTAGACCCGAGCTAACTTATTAAGGGATCTTTGAAAAGCTGTTGCCAGGACAGATGAAATCTAGGTTGAGGAAGTTCATTTGAGTCAGGGAACAAGCTGTTTCAGATGTGATCATATGTAATAACACTGGGCTATTTAGTAATCACTTTGGAAAGGATCTTTTGGGGAAGAGTGAACATAATATAACAGAATTTCACTTCTAATTTAAGTGACAAATTTAAGACTGAACCTAAAATCTTAGACCTAAGTGAAAGTAATTTTACAGGCATGAGAGACAAGTTAGAGAAACAAAGGACCGCAGATGCTGGAATCTGGATGTAAAACACGATGATGCTGGAGGAACTCAGCAGGCCAGGCAGCATCCGTGGAGAAAAGCAGGCGGTCAATGGAAACGTTGATGTCCTACTTTTCTCCATGGATACTGCCTGGTCTGCTGAGTTCCTCCAGCTTCATAGATGTTTTTCATCATAAGAGACAAGTTGTCCAAAATAGATTGAAATTATTAAATTAAAAGTTATGAGAATAACTGAACTGGCCGGTTAGAGAAATGAGAAAGAGAGCTCTCCATTAGCACAGCCTGACCTGAGGAATGTGTCCCACATCCCTGCATTTCACATCTGTAATGTCGCTTCATTTGCCTCTGGTTCATTTTCCCTCTGTCTAACTCCCCCACCAACCCTTTAACCAGATGACGTCCACAACTTATCCCCAAGGTTATTCCTGCCTCAGCCTATCAGAGATCTTCCTTTTGTCCCATCTATCCTGCCCCCAATCTCTCTGCAACCTGATACTAACCTGTTTTCTCTCTTCGCCAGTTCTGATGAAGGGATCTTGACCTGAAAAATTAACTCTGTCTGTCTCTCTCCACAGATGCTGCTTGATCTGCTGAGTGTTTCCAACATTCTCTGCTTCAGATTTCCAGCATCTGCAGTTTTTTTTATTTTCAGCTTCTGCTTTCCAATTCTTCCAAACGTAATGGAGAATCTCACATTTCCCCACATTAAGCTTCATCTGACAAATTTAAGCCACCTATTTATAATTACTTACTTATTACAACACAGAAGACCACTTGACCAACCAGATCACTGCCAACTCCCAATAACTTGCTTTGTGTCATCTATCATCAGCAAATCTGGCTCTCAAACCCTTCAGCTAACTCATTAACGTTGAGATAGTACTGATCTTTGTGACACTCTATTAGTTCCAGCTTGCCAACCTGAAAATGACCCATTTATCTCAACTCTGCTTTCTGTTAGTTAGTCAGTGTTCTATCCCTGTTAACATCTTGGTGTCAGTCTCAGGGTTTACTGAATCTTGGTAGCCAGTGGTGAGATTCACTTCTTATTTAATAGTTTATTGGCAGCCTTGGTGGCTTTGACAGAAGTTTCTTTCTTAGTAACTGACTTGATCACACCAACAGCCACTGTTTGTCTCATATCACGGACAGCAAAGCAACCAAGAAGTGGATATTCAGAAAAGCTCTTGCCACACATGGGCTCAGTTGGAATCATGTCAACAATGGCAGCATCTCCCAACTTCACAAATTTGGGGCCATCTTCCAACTTCTTGCAATGGCTGCACATCTTGTGCAGTAAACCTTTATGTTTTCTTCTTCTTAGGTAGTCCCTCAGGACCC